>JAMZAV010001350.1:0-162847 GCA_024449915.1 Sweltsa coloradensis
ACTGATAGGCTACAGAAGAAGTGAGCGGGGGTAGATGCATCGTGATAAAGACACGGTTTGAC
Organism: Sweltsa coloradensis; assembly: GCA_024449915.1. Taxonomy (NCBI): domain Eukaryota; kingdom Metazoa; phylum Arthropoda; class Insecta; order Plecoptera; family Chloroperlidae; genus Sweltsa; species Sweltsa coloradensis. The sequence continues at coordinate 63 of JAMZAV010001350.1, forward strand.
CTTGAGCAACCTACGATCCGATTTCGGTTGCGTACATATGCGCATGTAAGGAATGTCGTAATCAATCTGTGTTCTTTTCCGCTTAATGTTGCTCCGATCCCATGAATCGTGAGTCATCAACTCATCGTACACTAAAACATAATATGTGCCCTTTTACCAATACCTTGCAACTGTCAATGATTTTCTGAACCATTTGACACCCATGACGATAAATCAAACATTTACTACTTGCGGGTAGCCCGGGTATCGATCGCGGGGACCGGGTACGAAAAGTTCCGGGTATTGACATCCCTAAAATCTACTGACAAAAATAATAGGGCCTAATATTAGATTAACCCATTGTCACCATCATCATTTGACAATTTAATTTTTATCTTCACTCATCATGAAAAATTTCCCCTTTTTCCTTCATTTGATTCACAAAATTACTTAACAATACACATGTCAATTATTATTAGGCCTACCTAATGTTGAAAGATTAGGGCTATAATTACTATGTAATTAGTAGGCGGTATGCCCTATAGTATTGTTTTGTTTAAAAAAAAAAAAAAAAAATTGTTTATCCTTGTCATAACTCATAATACATAAAAACAACAAGAAACGGCATCAACGCTAGCAAAATATTTTGCTTAAACACTTCAAATCTGTTAAGAAATTTTGTGCCCTCGCGAAGAGCCTCGCTGAAGCACGTAAAACTAACATGTCACATGTAGTTGGTTCTCCCACAAGTGCTCCTTGCACAGGGAAGGAAGATCGTTATATTAATCTTTGTATGGATGCCATATAGGTAGGGTCTAAGTATACTTTGTATGTCCTGAGGCTTTGTAAATCAATAAAGAATAGGAGTATTGTTCGTTACAAAAGTAACTTTTTTAATAGGAAGGCTTAAAAGTTAAAAGTTCATACACACATATTTACCGGTGTACTCTCAATGTTTGTTCTACGCCGCCCCACTGCTGTACTGCATCTTAGTGGGTTCATATTTATGTTCTTAACAACATATATTAAAATAAAATCCATGTAGGCCCATAAATTAAAAAGATTATAGTACTATCTAGTATCTTTAAATGTTGGAAGTTACTGCTGCATGACAAAAGGAGTTTACGTCACTGAAAAAGTTACCAAAGCCTAAACATAACTTGTTAGTTAGGCCTGCATTATTAATAGGGAATGGATTACCGGCAAATTTTACCGATAGGCCTACTTAAAAAAGATTACTATTCAACTTATAAACGGATCACATTAACTGTAAGTCGGCCTATTTGATGACTCATTCTGGCTGTTTGTTTTGCAGATGAAAACTCCTGCAATTCAGAACGATTTCAGCTATTACCGGAGAACGATCACGCGGCAGCGAATGTCGAGTAACGATGGTTTCGAGCACACGGACACGAGAGAAGTGAACAACGAACTAGCCAATCGGATGTCGCTGTTCTACGCGCACGCGACACCCATGCTCAAAGTACTCAGCGAAGCAACTACGAGCTTTGTGGCCGAGAACGGAGACATACCTATAGAAAACACAACAGAGACGCTAAGCACCATGGCGAAAGTCTGTCTTAGAATGTTAGAGAACCCGTAAGTATATTGTAGGCTAAATGGTTGGTTAATTCACGTATCTTGCTAGATTAATTGGATTGGATCTAGCACTAAGAAATAAAGTGTAACCTACAAGTTTACGTTTATGCAGTTGTCTCAATGAAATTGTTAAAATTGTTGATATCATTCAGTTATGAGAGGACGCTGATCTTGGCCCAACTCAAATGCAATGCGCGCACTCAGGTGTTGATGATTTCTGCTGAACGGTTGGTAATATCATTACGGTACAAAATGTTGCATTAATGTTAATAAAGTAGGCTACTTTTAAATTGATCCGCACTTGGTTGTGAAAAATAAACCTTAAAGATCCATTGCGAGACACAGAGTTGGGTAACGAGTCGCAAATAATATTTGACACGTCACGTCGAAAATATGTGTAAAATATGTCAAATTTGTAGAATATGTAGAAAATTTGTGTTGAAAATTAAGTAAAGAGTATTATTGTAATAGGCCCTAATTCAAATCCCAGCCTTATTTTCATCAACTCTAAAAACAAATGAACTCAACATTATATTTTGAACTTTTAAGCAAGTGTTTGTACTTATTACAAAGCGAGCTGTTTAAATAGATGAAAGTGACCGAGTACTCCGCCCCACCTGCCTGCCGCTGATAAATGACCTTAAACTGTCCCCCGAAAGCACTTGCGGATATTGCGCACATGCATTATCTCACAAATTTCCTGCGATGAATCAATAATTCATAGTAATAAAGAACTTTAAGCCAAGAAAATCGGCATCTTCACAAGATAGTACCAAGGTCACCTGCTTTCCCGATCGTAAATATATGGACAAAGCCTTCTTCCTCGCGTTTCATTAACCATTTGTCATCCCTAATTGTAAACTCATTAAATAATAACATTCCTAGTTATAATTTACATATTGCCATTGTATGTAGGCTAATATAACTACGTACTAACTAGATAAGCACAATGAAAAAAAACAATCACACTAATTTTGCTCAAAGTAACAATACACAATAGACCTACCTAGAAGCTCTTCCTTCCAGTAATTTTTGACGTGTCATTAATGTCATAAATAGTAATTTACGAATTACGACGTGTATAATATTCGACGCGTATAATACCCGTTTTCGACGTCAAGTATTATACCAACCCAACCCTGGCGAGACAAGAGTCCAAAACGTGAACAAATGGGAAATCCGAAACTTGGATTTCAATTCTGGAAATTCCCACCAAACCGTTTATCTTACGATAAAATCAAATTAACCTGCGCGTTCACATTGATTTAAACGTTGTTATCCAGTATGCAAATTTGCATTAAAAAATCTATCCACTTCACTTCAAGGAATAAATTCTCGAAGTTGACCAAAATGGAGTAAATTATGGTGATTTCACTATTTTTTATTCAAAATCAATGAAAAAGAAAGAGGAAAGGGAGGCTCGTCTTTACTGGTTGACTAGATTAAGCATGATGGCATCATAGCATAGGCCAAATGTGGGCATTTGAGAGAAGAAGAAGGAAGTGTAGATGTAAAGAAACGTAGGCCTACTGGCATGTCAAAACCAAGTTGTTCAACCCAAGATGAAAGCACTCCGGCAGCGTCTTGTACCGTAACCCAACGTCGGCACTATTGACGGTCTCACGTTACCTGACAAAGTCTGCAAAACCAGACCTCCACGTTGCGCGCCCAAAATATACTACAACAATAGTATGAACAAACCACAAATAAAAATACTAATAAATACTAAGAGATGAATCACATAATTAAAATGATCACGTTTCTTTAAACCAATGGTGAAATATTGAGAAAATATAACAACTCACTAGGGGTAAATCCCTTATCAGGCAAAAGACAGTCCTACCGAAGCATGAACTAGGCACTATGCTGATAACGGTCCCTAGCCAGTTCACACACACCTCTAGGTACTCACAAAAGCCCCACCAAAATTGAGAAGTCGGAACAACCTTCGGAGTAATCACTCCCCCGAAACTCAACTTATCAATAGTGATAAAACTAATAATAATTCTACTCACAAAACCAACAATTAATCAATCCAATCTAGGCTGTATCATCATACAGTAAGCCTCTCTTCATAGGAAGAGGAAATACATAAATAGCCCTACCTAACTCAGTACTGAACGCTAATTTACCGAATACATCTTTGTTATAATTTTACGATCAACTTGGATCAAAATAGCTTTCTTTATAGAAATACCAGAAACCTTTGCCTACAATTCGGCTGATTAGAAATCGTGTGCAATACTCAACACTCGGGAAGAAAACGTCCGCCTCTCAACAGTCACCAACAGCAAATTGAGAATCCGCAGTTTTATTGAAGTTACTCGCAGTGAAACTCGATCCAGTACAACTGACGTTCAGATGATCCCTAGCCCTGACGTTCCATACCAATGGTTGAAGTTCGCACTTGATTTGATTTGTAGATCAATTCCCACGTCGCTTCTCGTCGTTCCATTTATCCACCATGTATTTGCATCTCGTCAAATCACTTTCAAGTTCATCAAAGAATATCCACTCAATAGATCAAGTTTCCGCTATTTACTCTTTCAGATCAATAATTAACAACTTGCATCGCCATCTCTGCGCTTTGTTTACAATTTACGTAATGTCATTGCCCTCCAAACAACAATCAGAAGTCAACAATCAATCAACTAATCACAGCTCAGTCCTCGTAAATCCAACACGAAGTCGAATAGATTACTACTTGTATCAGCGCGAAATTTATGGTCGTCGATATAATTCCAAATCAACTTCAACAAACTTTCTTCTGAATTGATAACAGTATTAAAACAGGGGACTTCTTATTATTTTATCTAGCTAAAATAACTCGCTATTCATTGGCGCTATTTATAACTCTAGGCCCAAAACGCTACGATAAATAATCATATAAACCTTTCAATGCAACTTCGTACACCGACTATCACTTCTTGCCTCTTGCTTGGCCTAATATCACCACTTTTATATCACGTTTTACTTTATTCCCTAGCTCAAATCAAATTAGAATGTCGCCCCTAACTATTATTCACTGTATTATATATTCAATTCACGTAGACTTTACCTTCAACTGGCTCTCGATAACTTCGTAACTCGTACTCGTAAACTTTATCTAGCGGCAAACAGCGGCAAATACTCGGCCTTATCTTCTTACTTATCACTTCCATATAACTTCATATATCCGTCGGCACAATCAATCTTATCTTCTTCAGCAACGCTGGACGTATTCTAATCACCGTTTCTTCAATATTAACCCGGTATTCGTATTCCAAAAGCACTTTCTAAAAACACAGTTCCACCTTTCCGAATCCCCTCCCACACGGCACAACCAGCCAACACAATCTCTCGTCACGGACTACCAAATGTTCCCAATATGGCGTCTAATCTGCACCAACCGCCCACCGAATCACGGTAGAATGTTAGGAATCTTGATCAAATCTGATCAATTGCATGGCGGTAAGCTAAATCGTCCAAAAGTGTTTCTAAATGAAGCAATGGCATTTCCTCATTTTATTATAAGAAAATATTCTAATTAATTAACTATGACAATTATTATGGCTTAACTCACTAGAAACACATGATTCTTAATGTTTACTTGAATGAAATTTTATAACGTGTCTGTTTTTCTTATTGCCCATCCTGTATTATTTATATTTATATTATTATATTAATAATAATATTGCAACAAATTATAGATGTTCGTCTCAATGCTAAGTTAGGCCTATTTATAAATGCTAATCAGATCGCTATTTGACTGCGATTCAATGATCGATCATGATGTTTCGACCCAATAGATGTACTTCGATTAACCAAAAGGACCTAAGTCCACCCACTAGACAGGCCGTTATGTTTCAGCCAAAAGATAATCATAAATGTTACTGAATAAATCCTGATTTTATTACAACTTAGTAGATGGCACATTTTGTAATTTAGACAAATTTAACATGGCATTTAGAAGTATGTTTTCCTTGATAAGATGTGTGCCACTGCCATGTTAGTGATTTTAATCAGGTCTGTTTACATACCCGGCGGAGATAATTGGAGTCGTCTCTTAGCGAGACTACTTGAGCTGAGGCCTTCTTCTTTGTCCACCGTTTAGGTTTATGCGTCTTTGCTGCAAATGGAGGAGAGTCAGATTGAAAATGGGAGAAATTTTCCTCTTGAGCTTATCTGAAGTTGTCATGGACTTTGGTCTATATCAGAGTATAATGATGTTCTCTTTGTGTTCCAGAAACCTAATTGCGCAGTTTCAACGCGAAGAGACGCAGCTCTTTGTCCTCCGCGTCATGGTCGGGTTGGTCATATTGTACGATCACGTACACCCGTCAGGAGCTTTCGTCAAAGCGTCAAATGTCGATGTAGGTTCAATCAAATTCTGTTAATGGCTAGTTTGCATAGATGTTTAAGGCATAGCCTTCAGATTTCACATTTAGTACGCTTTTATTCAACGTCATGATACAAAAAATACATTACGGTACATAGAAAAACAAACATTGATTTACATATTATGAAAGTGAATGCCCACACGAGCAAGGCTTGTGTGTGGGCGCATAATATTTTGTCGTAATTCAGGTTTAGGTGGCAGATGACGTTGAATCTTAGTAGGTATACCAGGTATAAGAATAAACTAGTATAGCTATAGGAAACCCATACTAGAGTTCACACACAAGGCTAAGGAATAGGACTTGTGATGATAAGGATTAAAAAAGTTGACGCAATTTATCTTTCAATCATGATTTGTTATAGTATCGTTGAGTGACTAATATATAGCTAGAGTCGTAACGGCCTATGCCGAGTGTCTACGGAAAATTTTTGCTCCGCTCATGTAGTACTCCGCGAACAATGTAGGTGGCGTGCCCGACAGCTCGAGCGAAGCTACTGGTACCTAGCAAGCAACTGTATAAACTACGTAGTCCGCAGCGCTGTCTGTATACTTTGCCATGAACTACTAGAAGCAGAGCGGATGTCAACGTAAATTAGGACCGCGGAAATATTTAAAAATAATTTTATTATACATTTTTCAACACAAGCATTTCGTTTGTAGGTTTCGCGATCAATATTACAATCCGTTATAAACAACATTTACAAAAATTGGGGTTCTAATCCACAATCCTGCCTACTACTGGTTTTTAATGGCTTTACTGGGGATACTGTTGAATTATACCGTCTGAGTAGATCCAGACTAGCCTCATTTTTTTCAATTACTTTGCAGATCGTAGGTTTCGTCTGGGCCCGGGTAGAATTGGCCCAGAGCATGGCTCTGCTAATCGTAAAAGGCGATTCAAGAGAAAAAGTCCACCTCGCAAACATCAGCTAGAAAGAGCGGAATATCTTACTCCGCGAAACTAGAGGCGAGCTCTGGCAATCGTCGTCGGGGACCTTGCCCCTTCCCTTGACGACACCCCGGCGATGATGACAATGACACAACGAACGATGACAAAGACGATGACAACCACGACGTGAGAAACCCCCCTTCCTCTCCCTCTACCCGCAGCTGGTTCTGACCAGCATGGGCCCCTCCTCCCCCCCCCCCCCTAGGCTAGAGTGGTGCATTATGACCTAACGGTTGACGCGTCCTTATCCAAATAAACCAAACAAAAAACTAATGGATAATGGTTAGAGGTACGTGAAAATAGCATTTTCAAGTGTCATTTTATAGCGTTTTGTAGCATCTATTTTTTGGCCACCTTCAAAAGTTTGTGTATGAAGATTTTTCGTATTATTATTTTGAAATCATGTCATCAAGGTTGAATCAATATCAATGCATAAAAATGTGTATAAACTAAACTATCCCTACTATAGAAAAATAAATAAAATGGGACTGGAAAACCTTAGTTTAAAGTGAAAAAATAGCGCTTTGTAGCATCTATTCACAAAACGCTATTTTCACGTACCTCTAATAATGGTACATGTGTTAACAAAACTTGTTAAAGGTATTCCATACCTCTAAGGTGCTGCCAGATTAATAAATATAATTAATTATTAATACACATTTTTCATTATAACGTCGGACGCGAGACAACACCTAAAGTCGGGACGCCTGTCAAGTCAACGTCAACCCTTGTTGTACCCCTCTCGAACTACTGTTTGTGCTCTTAAAAATATGAGACTAGGGTGGTTTTAGGGAGGGGGTCAATCCCCCTTGATACGCCACTGAGACAAAATCAAAATACCGGTGCATTTATTTATTTATTTATTTATTTAGTATTTTGCAATATTCATTATAATCAACCTTCTCTTTTATATCTATGTATGTAATTATTTTTTTAAGTTGTAGTAAAAGAATGTATGAAAAAAGCTACAGGTATCGCCAAGAATATTAGCTAGTAGCTAGACATGTCCAAAAAACGCTCATTATTCGTTAAAATATTCGTGTGATTGGATGAGCGAAGCGAAGACTTCAATTTCTCTGACCCCCAAAAATTAGCTCGGGTGTTTTTTTGGTTTGTTTGTTTTTCTGTCTGTTTGTTCGCGCTCAACCGGGCAAACGGCATATGCGATCTTGATGAAAATTGGAGGGGACCTTCGAAATCTCTAAACTTCGACCTGCCACGTTTTTTGGTACAATCGAAGAAATATTTCTCATGAATATCGTACTTTTACGATTTTTTCGATTTTTTATGCGATATTTTCGTGATATTTGGGCCAATTCTGACCAAACGGGTGGAGTTACAACGTTCATATTTTACATGGACATTAAGGTAGTGGTGATGTAGTTCCTTCTGAAACAAAAAGTTGAAAATTTTTGCCAGAATCAATAGAAATAAAGGTTTTATTTAATATAAGTGTTTTGAGGTGTATAATAATTAGCAAGTAATATAGAAACTTGACAACAATCACCTTCAATGCGTACAAAAAACAAATCTTCGGGCCTCCAGATATTTTTACATTCTATTAATTGGTATTACCATAGCAATACTACTTAAAGAAATATCCAAATTAAACAAAAATGATTTTGTAAGATTGTAACTTACAAAAAAGCTCATCCATCAACGCGACTAGGAAAAGCGCGAAGCAGCCTAGTGTATATTTTATTACTGTTTAATTTCAGCTGTACCGTACCAGAAGTTTTCTCAGTTCGTAGTAATTGCATAATATGTAATTTATTAATTTGGTCTAAATATTTGGCTGTGAATATGAGGCTTGAGCTGTGACGAATGACAAAAATACCTTCTTACAATGGGCTGGAATTCCTCAGAAACGCGCTCGGGCTCGGCTCCTACTTCGACGTTGCCAAATGCCAAGTAATTAATTGCAACGCGCATTAGTGATTGGTTGACAAAACGAAGCCATGCACTCTTGTCTTCCGAGAATTGCTTATATCACGACTTCAGGCGGTTGAAATGCGATAGCGGAGGGTTGGGAGTTTTCATGATTGCGAGACTACTGAGGGACCATGCTCTGATGGGGGGGGGGGGGGGGCATGTATTCCCGCAAAACGGAGCGCATGGAGATTAAACGTGTGAAAGATGCAAAATAGCAGTTAAAAAAACATTCCTCAGAACCATGTTTTTTTATATTCGCAATCTGCTTTAGATCACAGTGGTCTATTCGTAAATAATCATTGATTAATGATGGCTTCTTTAATCAATGTCGTAAATGTATCATACTAGAGACGCTAGAGATATCCTTCCTAAAGATCAAATACAATATTAAGTCATTGTCAATGATTTATCAATCTAACACAAACACAAAGCTCTCATCGCTAGACGGTCACGAAGGAGAATCTTATCTCATAGCGGTTTAAAATACGTGCCTGCTGCGGCGTGATGTACTGTGTGGGGGTGACAGTGTGGGGTGAAACTGGAAAGGGGAGGGGGGCTACCCATCCCTAACCCTATCTTCATACGCTACTGTCTGCACCCATAATCACCGGGAATATATTCCATTGAATATTTTAACAGTGATCATTTAATTAAAATATTATACTTAGTGAGTTATGGTTATATATTATTTTAAATTGTGTATTTTTTTCGCAATCTTGTGTTCGAAAAAAAGATTTTGATTGAGCACCTGTTTGCCATTTGTGTATGCCTTGATTATACTAAAGCGTTATGCTATGGAAAATAGGTAATAGAGCATTATATAGATTGCCAGAAAAGTCCAATCCACCAAAAATAAAATAATTAGTAGATTTTAGTAAAATCGTTTCACAGACAGGACAGTTTGTTTTCGTAAATTTATCTATAGCTTAACTGGCATTGTCATTGCTAGACAGGAAACAAGTGAATGTTCCTGGAATTGGAACTCACGCCATAATCACAGCATTCAATTTCTTCAAATGATGGATCCGAGGGAAAGTCAATACGGGTTAATTCACGAACACGAATTGTGAACCAAATATTATATTTTAATCCCTAATTAAACGAGGGAGCGGAGCGACTGAGTGTCTCCATTCAACTCAAACGGCGCTTCCGTGTGTGTGTGTGTACATCGAAAATCAGCCGAAGATTGCGCTGAAATTTAGAACAGACATCCGATACGAGTTTACTGAGAACTACTAACAAAATCATCTACATCCATTGCGATTTAAACCTACAAGAAATAATAAATTGAAAAATAGGCTGCTAATGATTAGGAATTATTTAAACGACAATGCACAATGCACCAACAACAACACACTATGTTCTTTGGGGGGGGGGGGGGGGGGGGGCGAAGTAGTGGGTAGTCGCCACTTCGTCTCCCTAAGCGTCGTCCAGCATACCTATATTCACAAAGACGTATAATAATTGTAATTGCACATTTAATGGACAAGTGGGTATATTGTACACAAACGAGAAGCCGTTGACGTAATGATCGTATTCCTTGATATAAATCAGAATCGAAAAGGACGGGGAGTAGAGAGATTCGCCATTCTGTGTTTACTCGTGTCTGTGAAACCTGATGGAATGCAAAGATTTCACGGCCAATTCCTGGAACTGCTCAGTTTGACTTGCTTGTTAAATGCATGTCTTTGTACCATGTCATAAATTGTAAATTTTATTATTTGTTTTACTTGCTTGACATTTTGGTTTAAACCACAACCAGGGGGTCGACGACCGCGTCGGCCGTCGGAAGACCCCCCCCTCCTTTCCTCCCCACATCCCCGTTGGCTAGAGTGGCGTAATATGACAACGGTTGACGCAACCTTAAATCAAAATAAACTAAAAACTATTTACTAGCTCGTGCGTCAGTAGTTGATCGACAGCGACAACTTTGTAAATACAATAACGCATGTGACAACTTATGAAATAGAACCCTAGGATTATATAATTTACTTCATTGACAAGCATGAATTACAAGACAACCGCTGTAAGCATTACTTATTATTTTTACAAAGTTGTCGCTGTCGATCGACTATTGTCGCACGAGCTATTAAATTGACCCCTCGGATGGTCATACGATATAGCTTCGAAGTGATTCAGAATAAACCTCTACGTTCGGCGTAAAAACTTAGTTTGCGAGAGCTCGGCCATACTGATAAGGCATTTTATTTATACCTCATTGTATACTATTTAGCTCACTAGCATATTAATAAGAGAAAAAGCAATACAAGTTTGCTATATTGAGGGGGAAGGGGGGGAGGAATAGGCAGTTGGCAAATAGCTATTCGCTCGGCCAGGTATTTGTTTACACCATTCGTCAAAATGAAAAAAATAATCATTTTACATAGGTCGACTGGCGATAGATAATTATGCTTAAAACAGCAAGGTAGAATTGGCTTTGCTAGGAATATTACCGATTCTACAGTATTCCCAGTATGTGTGCCTACCATCCAAGGCTTCACCCCATTTTTAAGGAAAGCTTTGTAGAAGATGTTATTGCAATACCATGGCACGATATTCACAAATAGACTAAATCAGTATTATTCATTTCCGAAAACATGCACAAGCGAGTGTTCCGAGAATTTACGTTTACTCTTGTCTGTGCAACCTGATGAAATGCACAGATTTCATGCCAACGGCAAATTCCTCGACCTGCTCACAATGTGATTAAGTCTTGCTTGTTATATGCAAAACAAATCCATTCCTAAGTAGATCAATAATTATTGTCTATACAAATATTGTCGCAATGAGAAAGAAGATACAAACAATGTAAATTACAATGTGGCAGTTGCTGGCCCATTAAACACCAAGTAGTAGGTCATAATTATGCTTATTTCGTAAACAATCTGTCAATATTCATACTTTAATTAATTGTGTATGTTCTCCTCATATTCTATTCTGATGATTTCCATGTGATAATTTGACGGCTCTATTACTCTTGCCAAATTAGATTATTAATTTACTATATAGTTACCTCCTTTATATACTTCCTTATAACATACTTTATTATATCTCTACTTTTATCTCGTGATTGAGTATAGATAGATATGAACGTTGCATGAATGATTATGTGAAAAGTGGCACAACAGTGTGTGCAAAAGTGAGGCCCCCCCCGAACTTGCTGGTGAAGACAAAACAACATAATAATAATAATAATATGATTCCTAGAATTGAAATGACAATGGTTGAATGCTCGCCGAAGAATCCCCCTCCCCCCACAATTTGAAGACTGATGGATGAGCTCGTGTAAACCAGGTTTTGACGCGGAATGCAGAGGTATTTACTATATTTACACTGGAATGCTTTAAAGCCGTAAATGAACCACCAAGCGGGTAATTTGTGGTAATTTACCAATCTCGTGAAAAGGACAATTATTTTTAATGTTAATAATATGTGCTCTGATCGCGCAATGTGCATAGCCTTTGTAAACAACTTGTCAATATGGTTTGATTGGTGGATTTGTACTTAAACGATTTATTGTAGTTTTTGTGGTGTGTGCGTGTGGATATTTTTATGATAATAACTTTAAGAATATATTTAAAAATAAGTTACAAAAATAAATAGATTTTTGTGATTTATTTCGGGCTCTTCTAGCTGTTTGCGAGGACGACTTTTTCTCTTGAATCGCCTTGTACGATTAGCAGAGCCATGCTCTGGGTAAATTCTACAAAATTGTAAATCACAATGCAAATACCCGCGCCAGGGAGGCAGGCGACCATTTAATTGAAATACGGTATGCTTTTAGTTTTAATAAAATTCCCAACGATTTACGAAATATAGATAAAAACATTGTGCATTGTTATTTTAACCGACAACAGGACAAGATCGACAAGATCGAGTTTGTAGGCAACAGCATTATATAAATTTAATCGTTTGGTTCAGGGGTTGATTGGTCAGAAAACAACACTTGTTCCAAACGGTAAAGTGAACCAATAATAGATAACGTTGCCGGTACCCGGTGCGAGTGACAGTGACAGTTACAGAATTGTAATTATTAGTAATTTGACCAGTGTTGTTCATATTTGGGAGATACTCACTGATTCAAGTTTCTAATTAGTACAGTAATCAAGGAAATAAGTAGTCGTTTCATTGCACGTTCAGGTTTGAACGCACAGCTACAAGGTAACAGTAAGTAGACAATAGCCCTATGATGCCTACAAAGAGCCTAATTTAAACATTTGACGCCACTCGGATAAGCTTCCACCCCCCACCCCCACCCCTCCCCGAGCCAAAATAAAAAATTGCATTTATTTTAATAAATAATAGACTAATTCTAGCATGTTTGTGCGCAACCTCAAACATCTTGCTAGTATAAATAAAATGTGTCCTAGAATGTGTGCAATACTTCGGGTACTTTCACAAAACATAAAACTCCGTCTCATACATTGTAATATACATCACTAAAGAAATGCCACTTAAACGCTCACCTCAAATGTGCGCGCACTCGGGTGTGGATGATTTCTGCAGAACGGTTGGTAATATCATTACCAAATTTTGAATGAATGTTAATAAAGTACTTTCATATTGATATCAGCACTTGGTTGCAAACAATAAGCGTCAAAGATCCACTGTGAGACGTAAGTATAAAACGAGAAAAAATGGGAAATCCGAAACATCGATTTCAATTCAGGAAATTCCCATCAAAATGTTCACATCGTTTTAAACGTTGATATCCAGAATGCAAATTTGCGAAAAAATCTGTACACTTACAATAAATTCCCGAAGTTGACCAAATTTGAGTAAATTACGGAGATTTTACGAATTTTTTATTCGAAATAAAGAAACTAATTTTTTACGCGTAATGTATCTCATAGATTGATTCTTTATCAACGTTTGTGAGAAATATAATAACGATGTTATTAACCGTTTACCCGAAAAAAAAACTAAAGCTGAGCTCGTATCCGCGCCAGCCACAGGGATGATTTTTGATAAATTATAATAATACTTGAACGGGGGATTCGAGAAATCTATAATTATTTATCAATTTAATGTTATAACCTTACATATTTTAAATGGTACATTGTTGTTACTTTATTATTTCGTAATATTCTCTATGCACAACTTATATTTTTTATAAGACTTCGAGTGATATAATTTTCCCGTAAAGTTATTTCATATTATTATAATCAAACTTGAGTTTTTAGAGAAACTTAAAAAAAATGTACAACATTTTATATTAAAATATAGGGTCAAGTGGGGTATTAATGAGACAACAAAGTAAACTTTGCTTGAATTGTACACTTTTGAAATTAATTAGTTACTCTCAGGGTACTTTTTAACATTAAATCATCATGTTCTTTCAATTTTTGCATGCAAATAGTGGAAAATTACCATACATTTCCCAGAAAATGGAAAATTGTGTGTCTCATGTTAGCCCCGCAATTGGGGCTATAGTGAGACACCAATGGGGCTAAAATTAGACATGCATTTAAATAGCATTTGGGATGGGAAAATGGTTTGGATGGGGCTAGAATAAGACAGATTGGTCAATTTTGAGACAAGTACAACTTGGTTTCATGGATTTATATTAATTTGCTCTTTACAATACAATTAAAACAAAGCGATGTTGTATGACGCAACGAAAGACATGGTTAAGAACAAATATATTTAATAAATAATAAACTTATATAATACTTAAGTATGCAAAAAAAAATACCCTGTTAAATGCAGAAAAAAATGATAGTAAATACACAACAATCTAGACATTTTCATGGAAACTACATGGCTTTGTATAGAGTCCTATGCAATTCGATTAGTCTATCGTTAAATTTTACTTTGCACTTTTTGCCCAATGTACGGCCTAAGTAGCCTAACCATTAACTGTCACTTATGTGTTAACATGAAAATAGTATTATATTTATAATAACCTTTGTGCTAAGAAATATTTATACATGAGCATACAATAGGCTCCCTATGCTTAATAATATATGGTAAAGAAACGTGAAGCTTACAGCTTACGGTAAGCTGCAACTTCTGGTACTGAATATACACCTCTTGTATTTAACAACATAGGTGCTTTGATGACTTGTTTAATGTCACTAATGTGATATGAAAGTATGTCGTCTTTGTCTGGCCACTTCCAGTTGTGTCCACTCATCGCCAAGTTGTTCTAATGTCATATGTTGACCCCTTGATCATGTTTACTATTCCAGGAAAAATCTCTCTTTCATAGGTCACAATGACATGATCAGCAACACTGATTTTAGCATTCATGGGTTCATTAGGTAGGCCTACATGGGTAACTTCACGTTTATCTTCATTAGTGTCATCCTCACTGCTGTCACTTGGCAAACAAACCGCATCTTCAGCAGAAGACTCGTCATCAGTTTTCTTCTTACTCTTTCGCTTGCGAACACACTTCTTTGTCAGATTAATTATTTTCCGAGCCCTAATCGAAGTAACCTTAGGCCTCACAACCCTTGCTACTTTTTGGGGGTGGTACAAAGTAGGCATACAATAAGATAATAAACATATACTTACATGAGATGATCAACAGGTAGCTCCCTTTCCCTCCAAATGCTGTCTCATTTTAGCCCCATGCACTGTCTCATTTTAGCCCCAAAGCCTGTCTTATTTTAGCCCCAGCAGTTCACTGCCCTCTATACAAATTCTAGTCAAACAAAACAAATTCTGTCTTTTACATTTAGTTAGTTGGTACCTTGTCTTAGAAAATAGAATTCAGGTTTACCAACATAATGGTTGCTATGGTTACCAACTCAAAAGTTTCTTGATGTCATTCTAAAGTTTTTTTAGGGGAAAATGCACTGTCTTACAAGGAATTTATTTTGTATACATCAATTTAAAGTTTAAAGAAAACAAAGTTGTGATAACAAAGTTGAAGTAATGTACTACATTATACAATTGTTGTTCAGTAAAACTACATGTATTTAAACACCATTTAACCCCATCTTATTTTAACCCCACTTTTTGCTGTCTCATATTTACCCTATTTGACCCTAAGTCAAACAATATGATATCTTCATTTATATTTTACAGTCGAAAACAAGTTTGTTTTGGGATGGATTGTAATATTAATCGCGAAACCTACAAACGAAATGCTTGTGTTGAAAAATGTATAATAATATTATGTTTAAATATTTCCGCGCGTCCTAATTTACGTTGACATCCGCTCTGCTTCTAGTAGTTCATGGCAAAGTATACAGACAGCGCTGCGGACTACGTAGTTTATACAGTTGCTGCTAGGTACCAGTAGCTTCGCTCGAGCTGTCGGGCACGCCACCTACATTGTTCGCGGAGTACTACATGAGCGGAGCAAAAATTTTCCGTAGACACTCGGCATAGGCCGTTACGACTCTAGCTATATATTAGTCACTCAACGATAGTATCCTTATACCCAGCCAATAAGAACCAAGCTTTCATACGCATCACGGCATGACGGCCACAGGCAAAGCTTCTAGTATAATGGAATTTTGTAGTCCTTGGACATCTTTGTAAATACATTTTCTTACCCTTACACCTAAATCACAAAACAAAACCTTAGTGTTTTTGGTTGGGGAAAGGCAAGAGGAGACCAACAGTTACCTTGAAGGATGTAGGTAGCTGCTCGAGACGAGGTGCACATATATTTATTTACAATTAACAATTAGCAGCTACCTACATCCTTTAAGGTAACTGTTGGTCTCCTCTCGCCTTTCCCCAACCACAAACACTAACCTAGCCGATAGGCTCTATCTAAACCAACAAAACAAAACCTTAGTTAGACATGTAGGCCTGTGTACTAGTAACCAATATCCATAATCTACTCATAGGCAAACAGATGATAGGTTTCAATTCATTAAGTCATTGACTGCCGGGCTGTAAAAAATGGATTTGAGCAGGTTTACTCAACAATGTGGGTTCAATATTTATTATTTATATTGTTAACAGATAGCCTTAGAGGTACATGTTAATATCATTTTCAAGAGCCATTTTATAGTGTTTTGTAGAATATGTTTTGGCCACCTTTAAAAACTTGTGTAGGCCTGTGAAGTTTTCTCATTTTATTTTCAAATTATGTCATCATGGTTCAATTAATATCAATCAAATAAAAATGTGTATAAACTAGGAAAACGCTTAAGTCCCGCCGCGTTGTTGGATGAGCGTAATTGGTGCATTGAGTTGTTAAGTGTTATGCGGATTTTCTGTTGTACTGTGAAAAAATCATTACTAAGTTGATTTTTTTTAAATTAATTTAAATTAAATAAAAAATAAACTTTAATTTTTAATTTTTTTAATTAATCGTAATTTTTTTAATTTAATCGGAAAAAAATCGTAAAATTTCGATTTTCATAACAAATAATTTGTCGATTGCGCTCAGATTTCACACGAATATATAAATTCATGAAATTAAGGTTCTGTAAAAAAATAATTACGATCGGATAAAGCATGTAGGTGCTATAAGCCAAAGAAATTTAAAAAATCGAAAAAAGTCCTGAAATTTATCTTTCGATAACGCTAAAAATTCACACGAATATATCAATTCATAAAATTAAGGTTGTGTGAAAAAATTATTACAATCGGACAAAGCATGCAGGTGTTATAAATCGAAGAATTTTGTTAAAAATCAAAAAAATCGTAAAATTGCGATTTTCATGAGAAATAATTTTTCGATTGCGCTCAAAAACGTGGCAGTTCTAAGTTCAGAGATTTCGAAGGCCTCCATAAAATTTCATCGCAATCGGAGTATCGGTTTAGCCGGAATCGTGCGGACAAACAGACAAAAATACCAGAAAGAAAGAAGAAAAAACATTCTGGAATTTTTTCTCCAGTGTAGTAGAATGGAATCTTCGCTTCGCTCGCTACGCTCATCCAACAAACTAAACTATCAATACTATGGGAAAAGGAAAATAAAATAAAATAGGACTAGAAAACCATACTTTTTACTTTTTTAGTGAAAAAATAGTGCTTTGTATTGTACCATCTATTCACAAAACCCAATTTTCAGTCACATATCTTTAATAATAATTAGACGGGTGAGCGCAGCGAAACGAAGTCTATATAACGCTACTCGATCGGGCCTTGGTCGTGACTGTGTCTACTAATCTAATGTATGTCTGTCTGTCTGTCTGGTCCCATACAGCCGAACGGTCAAATGGATTGACCTGAAATTTTAAACAGATATCCGTGACCAGGTATCTGAGAACTGCTTACAAAATGAGCACAATCCATTTCGATTTAAACCTACAAGAAATAATAAACTGAAAAATAGGCCTAACATGTATAGGAATTCTTTTAACGACAATGGTTTCGCTTTTGAAAAAATCACTGCCTCTTAGATGTAACTCGGTTGCAACGGAGGCAGTGGAAAAAATATTTGTAATGCAGTTATGCAGTGACCAGAGTATCGAAATTTGCATGTTCAAGGTACCCCCAAATTCCGCTGGGAGATTGAGTAAACCTTGCAATCTTTACTTGTATTTTGTACTGGCTATGTTTTCCATAGTATTGTCACAGTTGATGTAGACTAAACTGCGTTATATGCATTTCAAAACATGTTTAATATTTTTTTTAAATACAATCTAAAAACTACAAAATCTTATCCGACCAGGGTATTGAACCCAGGTCTCCCACATTCCGGGTATAAGGGCACCTTAGCCAACTAGACTAAGGAAACGCCAAAGTCGTTGATAGACGAGTGAGTGAGCCATGTGTTGAGTACCCGGTACCATTCTCCTCACTGGGCTAGATCCAGCCTTAGGTATAGGGGAGGAAAGGGAATGTTCCCAGGTACTCAACACATGGGTCACTCGCTCGTCTATCAACGACTTTGGCGTTTCCATAGTGTTATTTGTTTTTACTTTTTATGTCTAGTCCTATTCTATTGAGTTCTATTTAATTGGGTTATGCAAACCTGGACTTTGGTTTGTTATTTTCAACCAAACTTGAACTTGTGTGTAAATGTGTGTCTAAATGGGGGATGTATATAGGCCTATAATTTATAATTTATAAAACATAACAATCTTAAATATAATTTTTATTTGCCAATTAAGTTGAATTAGAAATTTAAAATATTGTTTCATTTTTCAGGACAGTTCTTGAACAATTTAGTTTAGCATCCACAGGTATTAAAATGTTAAGTTATCTCAATCCTCGACCAATGTTTTTTAAGGGTGTAGAAGTTTACAGTCTAAATTTAGTTGCCCTCCTTTGTAAATCAGTATTTTAACCGAACAGGATCGACATTAAATAAATAACAACAATTTTTTTTAAATGCCAGTAAGTAGGTCTATTAACCATTACCATTATACTGGTATGACTGCCCGCCTGCTATCCAAAAGTATGAAGCTGAGGTCTATTTACCCCTTGTTTTTCTTTTACTGTACTAATTTCTGTTGCACACATCAATCAGAGAAGAAGCAATCTTCTTAAATTGGACACTACTAGGTACATGTGCAGAGTGTACATACACTGATAGCCAAGAGTGGACACGTTTAGAAAAGTCTATGCATTTGCCCATATCCCCAATTAAAATGTGTAAGTATCATGAATATCACTCTCTGTCCACAGGTAAAGGGCTGTGTCAAGCTCTTGAAGGACCAGCCGGCGGCACGATCTGAAGGACTGCTCAACGCATTAAGGTACAGTATGTGTGTTTAATTAAACTTCTGGATTGGTATATTTAGGTGTAGCCTTATACGTAGAGGTCTGTGAAAGTGGTTTTATTTTGTAGTGAAGTTCGTTTTTAAAATTTAAAATTTTGGTGTTATTGGTTTAAAGATGTATTTCAGCAGTTTTAGCTATATTTACCAATTCATATATGCGTGTAATATTCGTTCACGGCTCGAATATCATTCTAGCCACAAAACAAACAAGTTTGAATGTACTTTATGTTCAGACTGGTGTAATTTACTACAAGTAAATTCATCATTTTATCTGAACTTTATTGGATCAGCGAAGCGTAGACTTCAATTTCACTGACCCCCCCAAAAAATTTAGCTCGGGTGTTTTTTTTTGTTTGTTTGTTTGTTTTTTTTTGTTTTTTTTTCCGTCTGTTCGCTCTCTACCGGGCAAACGGCATATGCGATCTTGATGAAAATTTGACACGACCTTCGTTTTCTCTGAACTTAGACTTGCTACATTTTTGGGTACAATCGAATAAATATTTCTCATGAATATCGTACTTTTACGATTTTTTTCGATTTTTAGTGCGATATTTTCGTGACATTTGGGCCGATTTTGATCAAACGGGTGGGGCTACAACGTTCATATTTCACATGGACATTAAGGAAATGGTGATGTATTGCTTTCTGAAAGAAAAAAATGAAAAATTTTGCCAGAATCTATAGAAATAAAGCTTTTAATATAAGTTTTTTATTTTTTGTGCGATATTTTCGTGCCATTTGGGCCGATTCTGACCAAACGGGTGGGGCTACAACGTTCATATTATACATGGACATTAAGGTTATGGTGATGTAGTACTTTTTGAAAGAAAAAGTTGAAAAAGTTAGCCAGAATCCATAGAAATAAAGCTTTTAATAAAAGTTTTTTACGGTAAATAATACCAATTGACAAGAAACAAAAGAAAATTGACAACATTCACCTACAATGCGTAGGCAGCAAAACAAAGCACTTGCAAAAGTAAAGATATTCCACGCAAACTAAAAACTTTAAAAAGCTCATCCATCAACGCGGCGGGACTTTAGCGTTTTCCTAGTTTTATAAAAACTTTGTTTGGTTGAACTATAGGCCTACTGCATAAAATATTGAAAATTACACCGTAATTTAACAATACAGTAATTCCCATTTTTAGTGCTTTTTGTCGTTAAAAACATTAATTTTGTGAATTTCGGTGTTATTACGAAATTTGCACCTATTTCGGTGTTTGGCGGTGATTTAATTTTGGCATTTTCTGGTTTAGATTTGATTAAATTATGCTCATTTTATGAAATTAAATGGTTAGCACATATTTCGGTTTTATCGTCAGTCACGAATTTCAAGGGGCTCTACTTATACGGGATTCGAACCCACGTCCTCTAGAGCCATATGCTTCCGAGGAGTTGCTGAGTCTGGCTCGGAGATGAGTTTAGGCGCTCAGCTTTCAGGTGTTTCTGGGTAAACGATTCATAACATCGGTAGTATATTTCACAATAACATCAATAAAGGATCAATCTATAAGATAGCATTCGATGATATTTTGAAATTAACTCATCAGTTTTGATTGAAAAATTCGTGAAATCTCGCTCTGTAATTTACTCCATTTTGGTGACATTGGGGAATTATTCCAAGTGTACATATTTTTTTAACTCAAATTTTGTATGAAAAACCTATATTGGCTATATAATTCAAATTTACCCAAGAGCAAGACAACATTTCTCAACCCATCCATTAAAATTAAATTGAAATATTAATATTTAAATTGCTCATTTTTATTACAATGCCACATTACATTAGTGTACCAGTATCAAGATGACTAAATTGTAAATTTCAAATGGAAACACTGTAACAAAACATTCCCTCTACCTTACGGTACTGTATTCTATTATAAATATTAAATACCGAACGCGTCGTGGATTAAGGTAACAAACAACTTTAAATTAGCTGCAGTTGTCATCAGCAGGTGAAATGTTTTGTCGCCCCCAGCCAAGGCCGTCTAGATATATCGCTTCGCTCTCCAGGCCTGCATGTGGCTGCCGATCCTCGCTGTGACGTCACGAGCGTAGGCCGACTCTCAGCTCTACGCGCTATGCTGTAGCATTGCGCGCTAAACAACATCTCCCAATTTCATTTGTTTCCATGGCATTCCTGGCCATCTGATGCATGCTACTTTCAAATACCTACTTTACAACATAGTACTGTGCTGTGTGCACATACTTGAAAAAGTTTGCACTTCCTGTAAGGTAAGATAGTAATCAAAATTCCTTTGAGAATCCTAGTCCAGCGTTGCTTGCATTGTATATCAGGTCCATTGAGTACATATTTTAATTTCCAATTTCCAAGTAATAATTATTTCCGTCTGAACACACATGAGTTATTATGGTAGGTATATTTCGTCTTCAATACAGATTCAATTAGTTCACGTCTCGACATAGTTGTGTCAACATCTTCTCCAAGCCGAATTTTGTACGCGTTTGTGCGGGCAGAAGAGTTAAAAGTCCGCGTGAACTCAAGTGCATTTTGTATAATGTATTACATCGGTGTATTCCTAGAGAGTGATAATAACATTTTCGTGTGCAAATAGTGTAATACCCTAACCATGGACCATAATAATGTGACTGTGACAAAACTAATTTTTCTATTATTCCAAAATGTTTCTACTAAATGTACCAACTGACGGCATTTTATTCGCAGGCGTCGTAATACCATACACGTACATTCTAATGGCTTATTAAATTTTGAATATAATCTGCACTGTACAAATAACTAAAAAGTGTGGGAGCAGTGCCTGAATATGACTGATGATTATACTTTAATGTTATGACATTATTTGAATACAAGATAATCCAATTTATACAATTGGCAATTCAACAAAATGTTTTAAATATACGTATCATTCGAATATATCGTACGTGAAAGATCGATGGAGAATAAAACGTCAATATAGTTTCTTTTTAGGTGCCGCTTTACACTGTCACACGATGTAAACGCGGAACAAAATAAGTTCCAACAGTACCATAAAACTATCCTTAACCTTGCGGCATGTATATGAGGGCACCATAAATGAATAATTGTAATATATCAGGCAAAAATTGTGTTCCGCGTCGTGTTATTCCTATACGCGCCATGCTACGGCCACTCGCCAGTCGGCCTACGCTCGTGACGTCACTCAATGCAGTTGCTGGCCTGTACCATCACGAGGGCCTCGCCCCAGCCCTTCAGGCTGGGCTTTATGTTCTCTATGCTTTCCCAACCTGTCAACCTTTCACTAATCTATACGTACTAGGTACTACTAGTTACTAACTCCGATATCCACAACCTCTACACTAGAAGCATCTGTGATGTCCATGTGTCATACCATAACCTCAAACTGTTCAGCAGGGGTCCGTACTATTCATTACCAACAATCTACAACAATTTACCCATGCACTTAAAAACAACAAACAATCTTACCTCATTAACCACATGAACACACGTGACGCATACGGGTGCGTCATGAGGACGCGCGTCCTCCCATACACATGACGCTCACGTAGTGCGTCATGCATTTTTCAAAGTCTCCCGCCAGCTTCACGTTCATATTCCCGCTTAAAGCTTGACTGAAGTAGTTCAAGTAAGTTGCCGTTAGATAGCAGCACTAGCTAGACTTGTGTTCTCGTTTCTTGGAAGGTCAATACAGTAATCTATTTGATAGCTGGAAGTGTCAACATGTGTTTCTAAGATGGCTACGCGTAAATTACGAAACAAATGATATTTCTTTCAATAATCTTTGATGAGACCGGGGAAAAAATGAAGGTGTATGTAGTGGTTCAGAACATGATTATTTATCAAGCGATAGTGAGGAATCGGTGCAGGACAGTAGTGATATGTTGGGAAGTGGGAATGAAAGTGGTGGTGGGGGTGTAACAGATGATGGACAAGACAGGCCTAGGCCCCTAGCCAAAACACGCGGAAAAGTAGCAAAGTAGGGCTCAACATCGAGTCCTGCTTTGTAAAATATTTCAAAAGCAAGTGAAATGGGCAAGAACAACAAAATAACAAATTTAAGTTAAAAAGGGGGCGGGGGGGAAAGGGTTTAAGGAGATTTTTGGGATTTCTTGGGTGTATATGGGGCCACAAAATGTCTTAAAATGGGTGTGTTCAAGGGGTTAAAGTCCTCATTAAAACAGTTTTTGCTGACTAAATCATTCTACAGCCTTAAAGACTATTTGACATCCTTGTACCGCTAACATAACCGTGTGGACTGATAACTTAGCGATAGGCTGGGCTTGATTTATCGATTCTTTCCTAATTTTAGCAAACAACTTTAAATTAGCTGCAGTTGTCATCAGCAGGTGAAAAATTTTGCCGTCCCCAGCCCTTCAGGCTGGCTTTATGTTCTCTATGCTTTCCCAACCTGTCAACCCTTCTCCAATCTAAACTAAACTAGCCAATTGGCCTTTCCTTTTCCAAACTAATTGTAATAGTCATATGTACTACATAGTAGTACCGGTACATAGGTCTCAGTATTTTCATTGATATATTAGAATTTTAAGAATAGAATTTAATCTAGCAAATAATTTAGCTATTTGACGTCTATATTACTATTGGGTGGGCATATATGCATATGTTTATATTCTATGTCTTGTTTTTCCAATATCCATGTAATCCAGTGACTAATAAAACAATACAATAGCTACAATGAAACGAACTGTATCTGTTTGCAGGTATACAACCAAACACCTCAACGAAGATGCCACGCCAAAGAACATAAAGAATCTACTTGCCGCATGAGGGGCAGACAAATTAGTTTCATTTGTAATGTTCGTCTGTTGGCCTCTGGTTTGCCATATTTTGGGCAGTAGAGCCCAATCTTTCCAATCATTGCCACAACCAATCCCAGTCCAATATTACGTCAACGTGATTACACAAAAACGTAGAGTAATAAGGATACACGCTTGTTATTAACATTGAGACAAATCATATTAGGTTGTTGGTTAAAACAGCAAACGAATGTGGATTCACTGCCAATTGTTCATTTTTAGAACAAGAATGTTTATGAAGAAAACAAAATACTAAGTGGAAACTATCATTGGGAAAAAATAATAATTTATTATTGTTCGTTGGTGGACATTCATAGTAATTTGACTACGAACATTTTAACTAGCTCAGTTTAATCTGATGAAAACACTCCTTTGCTTACACCTGACTTTTGTTTATTAATAGATTTAATTTATTAGTTACCATTGTAATTAGATTGTACTCCTAGATTGTATGTGGTACATATTTACATCACTTGCCTTGTACGAAGTTTGGCAACGTCACAGCGCAACGCACAATGACATAAAACGTTCCTCGCTTTTTCCCCGTCGAGCAATATTAACTAGACACCTCACCACGGTTGTCTTGCTCGTAGATTTAACCCCGATTTACGTATGATGGGAACGTGAAGTGAAAGGTGGTACAACTGTGCAAATGTGCACGAACGACATTAGGTACGCCTACTGGCTACTGCTGAATGAATCATTTTTGTCAGTTATAAACGTTTTGTTCTTCATTTTCTTGCTTTGCGGCTAATAATCGTATATTCACTAAATTGCCTTTACTGATATGAAAACCACTGGCATTTTAAATAATTGTGCATACCCTTTTGATTCATTTTAAGAATGACACACATCACATTGTCAGTATCTTTGCTGATTGTAATTCCTAAAGCTTTAATTAACAAATAATGAATGTCATATCTAAATATTCAGTGGGACTTCTTTAGTAAGTTTTCATGATTAGCATGTTAGCTGTTGGTGTTAATTGATACTGTAATACCAATTATTTAGTTGTCTTCCTCTTTAATGAGCTATTTTCATTCTACTTCCTATAAATGTAGGCCTACTAAAGAAGTTTTGCTCCATATAATATACACAGTGAAACCAAACCCCTATTCATCATTTTATTTCTCATTGTACTGGGGGGGGAAAATGATCGGTTATTGAAAACGGTCAATGCAGGCAATTGATTTCAATTCAATGCAAGACCAGAAATACCAGTAGATGTGGAAAATGAAGAATATGGGTAGATGGGTAAGTTTCCCTGTGTGCACACAATGTCAATGTGGGATTACTGTACTGTACTGTACTCAAGTGTACTCTCTCTCTAAATAGTAAAATTTACATATTTAATATGTACATTACCAAGTGTGGAATACCATAGGCCTATTACTACTATACTATATAAATCCAATGCATAGGCTTACACATGGTAATTTATTTGTGAATACTGTATATGATTTCAATTTCATATTGCATGACATGACAGTTGTCAATGCAATGTTTCTACGTACTAATAAATAATTACGGTTTTAGTTGCAAGTTTGTGTTTTATCCTATAAGAGCATTCTGCCTTCCTACTTACCATTTTGTGTTTTTTTTTTAGTAGGAAGGCCACGTCGGTACTGTCCGTCTAAGGCCGAATCCCGGTCAAATTGGATTTGTTACTTTCTGAACAGTACTAAATATTACTGTCTAGTGTCTACAAATATTTGTTTCTTTATCTTTCACAATGACACTCAATGAGTGATTCAACTAAGGCTTGGCATTATGGTCTTCTGTGATTAAATAAAAAGTTATGCTATGCATGAAGATTAAAAATGAATTGTAAGCTAGTAGGGTCGAGGGATTAAGGAATGGAGACGGTTTGGCCTATTTGACTAATGGAAGACAGTGAAGGCCAGTGTAAAGGATCTTGCCATATTGAGAGACCAAACCAACAAATAACTAAAATATAATGAATGCATGCATATCAAAATACTGCACTTTTCCAGTTCAATTCTTTAATCCATAGCCAAAACATTTTTATGAATGATGTAGGGCTTACACGGAGGAAAAAATTAGGGGTGGGAAAAAATGATTGGGTAGTTTCCAACACGTTTAGGTTTAACCCCTGGAACTAATTGCAATTGAACTAGGGATACACACGATAATCAATAATGGATATAATTTCAATAATCGATAATCAAAATTCATTATCGATAATCGTAATTGGATGAGCAAAGCGAAGACTTCAATTTCACTGACCCCCAAAAAATTTAGCTCGGGTGTTTTTTTTTTCTTTTTTTTCTGTCTGTTTGTTCGCTCTCTACCGGGCAAACGGCATATGCGATCTTGATGAAAATTGGAGGGGACCTTCAAAATCTCTAAACTTAGACCTGCCACGTTTTTGGGTACAATCGAAGAAATATTTCTCACAAATACCGTACTTTTACGATTTTTAGTGCGATATTTTTGTGACATTTAGGCCGATTATGACCAAACGGGTGGGGCTACAACGTTCATATTTTACATGGACATTAAGGTTATGGTGATGTATTGCTTTTTGAAAGAAAAAGTTGAAAAAGTTAGCCAGAATCCATAGAATAAAGGTTTTAATATGAGTTTTTTCAGGTTTATAATAACAATCAACAAGTAACAATAGAAACTTGACAACAATCATGTACAATGTATTCAAAAATAACTTGCAAAGGTAAAGTCCTCCCACGCAAACTAAAAACTTACAAAAAAGCTCATCCATCAACGCGACTAAAAAAAGCGTTCGCGAAGCGCCCTAGTATCAAATAATTGGTTAATAGAGGCATGAAACAAAACTCTAAAGACGGAGATTATCTCACGTTGTGCCATGCACTGGTTGGGCTGATTGTGTCACACTCGAGATTTATGTTTGGAAATGCGCTAGCAGTCGATCACAGAAGATGACAGAAGAACACATGACAGCGAGGCAGAAAATGGAACTGGATTGTATTGTTTTGACTTATACTTGCCACACTTGAACTTCCACTTAGGTCCAAACAGGCTTTGTTGGTGATATTATCGATGTTCATCCCTAATTTAAACAATTACCCTTAACTGCGTTTTTTTCCAAGTAAGTAAATTTAACTGACACAACTTGTTATCACTATGGCAACCACCAATCAGAAGCCTTGTAAATATTTACTTACAGGACTATCTGGCAGATCAATTTTAACTAGACATTGAAATTCTTACAAATCAAAATGGGTACCTGATTAAACTGAGAAGACCAAAAGTCAGACTAATTTCAGTGTTTTATTTAGGCCTACTACTTATTTAAACAGTAAAACCACAATTAAGTAAAGTCATAAATTAAATTACTTGCAAGTTACTTCAAAAGCTGGAACAGAGCATTTTAAATGGAGTCGCTACATTGTAATTTTTCGAATAAATGCTACGTACGATTAGCGAAGCCGCTGCAAAAGCTAAATTGAATAAATGTTTTCATAAATTTTACAAAGTTGATTAACTGGCTCAAAAGCAAATGACTATTCTTCTATTGCTAAATTTCATTAATAATTCGTGAAAGTGTATAGCCCTAAGCATATTATAGTAACTTAATAAATTTTATTTACATATATTAATTTTTGGACAATAATTCGATGTAAACGCTGCTAAAAATATAAAAACAAAGTAAAGATGTAATTGAGTTTGTTATTGTAATCTAAACTCCAGGATTCGACGTGGCTACCAGCAGCTTTAGAAACTTTTGATGAAAAATTTAATATGTTATAAAATAGTCACTTTAAGTTTCACGTTCCTGATGTTGGATGGCTAATAAATAATAATATATTCCCAATGAACTGAAATTTGCTAAAAAAGCAATGCATTCTTCTGTAAGATTGTTGATAAGAATACAGTATCTACATTGCTAAGAATGTACAATTCAAACTTATGGTTGAATATGACATTGTAGCCAGCACTGTCCTATACCAAAATAGGACTCGATACACTGCAAATTTAATTAATTTATAACTTTCAAAAATTTCAGTACATATCCATTTCTGAGAAATATCTCCATCAAAGTGATTATGGAATTTGAATCAAATGTTGTGAGGCAGACTGGGTATGGTAGTAATTTAAATTTAATCTACCAATGACTGCAAGTCTATTTTGATGAAACAAAACATTTTTTTACGTCATTACTAATTGATCTTTGAGCTTATTGTCTCTAGTCTTTCTATTTATGTAGCAACAGCTATTACTAAGAACTGAGGCTATTAATTCACTAACTCTTGTTTCTTTTATTCGCCTGGTTCCGTGGTTCAATGTAATGTCACGGCGGCATACTCGACACATGTGTAAGTAGGCATGCATTCAAATCTTTATTAAGGAACATAGGGTAAAGTAACCAATGGTCCAGCTATGTGATATGACGGAAAGATGGATTAAATGGAAACGGATCCATGATTGCTATTACATATTGACTCCCGATTGTACTACTAATAAAACTTCTTTACACCATCAGTTTAATTACAAGAAGTCTTTAAAATAGACTTACCATTTACATTAAAAGTAGGCTTTAAAATTATATTTTCTGTTTAGTCATGCCATTTTTAATTTTCAACTTGTATGTATTCATTATCTTAGTTTTGTTTTTGGACAGTGAGTTTTATACATTTTAAAAACTATTAATGTACAAAATACTCAATGTAATGATGACCTTTTCTTAACAACAGACAAGTACATATTTTAAACAACACTCTGTAGTCTGTACCAGTAGTTCCAAAATATTAAAAATGTATTAGCTCATGACTGTTGTAATGTGATGACTGATCTGGCCAAAGTTTTGAATAATGTCTTACAAAACACATTGTGCCACTGGCAACGTTCTTTTGCACTCTTTAATATTAAACACACTTCTGTGTGTATTTTCACTATTTTGTAACCCATCTCTTGAAGGGATTGGTTTGGGTGATTATTGAGACTCGCTATGCTATGCTATTCATAAGAGCTACAATAGTTCTGATATTCTGTACATGTTGGTTAGTTTATACACTTAAAACTTGAGTAATAATAATATGATCTGAAAGCTAGCATCAAGTTCCCATGAACGTTCTACGATATACCCGTGTGTTACTTTCAAGTTTTTGTCTGAACGAGCCTGCATTTCAGAGCCATACAAGATGGTGTGAGTTGACGTAACAAGTACCTGCACATCAATGAATGGCGAGAAAACAATTTGGGATCTGGAGAACATTGCTACGTGGAAGTACCACTGATTTTGTGCGACAACAAACAACCGTTGACGTAATATAGGCGTAGAATAATCTGCATTTAATTATATTTAATTATTTAACTATAGGAGCTCGAGTTTACTTCACTAAACAATTAATTTTTGCTCTTTGTCAACGTTCATGTTACGCTTGTACGATAAAATTGTGCTTGGGTACTATAGTAAAGTGTGCTACATAACGTTCTTTTGTGAATTGTGATACTTTATTTTGCAAGCAAGTTGTGTCTTAATATTATAGACAATACTCGACAGAGGTTAAAATGTTTTTGTGAAAGTCGTCGGATTGCGAACGAGCGTTGTTAATGCGAGTCATATCGGTTGGATGGTACACGGCCCAACCTCTTATCTAATTGTATTGTCATTTGAATTGGAGTACAAATATATCAAGAGGATTATGATACTGTGTTTACAAATTGTACTAATTGTACCGGTAATCCCAATTATAATTTTGTATGGTATCCTCTTTCTAAGGGAATACTGTGTGTGTGTGTATATATATACGTGTGGTGTAATGATTTGGAAATGTTGCGAGTAATCAGTAAAATGTTCATATGTAATAACTTGCTGTAAGTTGATCAAGAAATGTATTGATTAACTTTGTTTCATACTTGAATTAAAACAAAGTTTTTGTTCGAAACATTATTCATCAAATTAAATATTTTATTACATCCAATCTTATCCTGCTTGCAAGGCCTACCTGTCTAAGTACAGTAACACAAATACGTTTTATTTTGTTCCACTCATCAATCAAGTTTGCATACGATCGAAACATTTCAAAGTTAATTAGGCCTTGTGTTTTCAACTGTTTTGGACAATGCAAGGACTTGCTAAAATAGCAAACAAGCCATGACCCGGGTTTCTAAAACAAGCAAGGGGCAGGACCAGTCACTGTGTCTAACTGAATAGTGTTCCTAACGTGAAAGCATTGAACATTTAGCTTCTTAAACTAATAAACCGTTCGCAATTTTTTATATTATTTATTTGTTTATGTTTTAACGTCTACCATTTAGAAAAAATGATTACAACTAGTCCGTGTGATGATCTTTTTCTATTTTTAGAGGTTCCAGCAAAGTCCCATAAAATCTTTTTATTTTGTTCCACTATCAATCAAGTTTGCATATAGATCGAAACATTTCAAAAGTTAATTACCTTAATATTCAACTTTGGAGCCATAGAGACTTGCTATTAGCAAAAAGGTGTGAGCAAGTTCTTTACAGTACTAGGTTCATTTACACTCACATCAGTCTATAGTGAATACGTCCTAACGTCGAATAGCATGAACCAATTTAGACCCTGTCTTATTTGAGCCAACTAGGCTGCTTCGCAACGATTTAAAAGTTTATTTTTTGCCTATTAACGCTCTGTTCGATTCATTGATAAAAACTGTTTTTTAGTCCGTTGATGGATGAAGCTTAAAGTTTAGTACCAGTACCCTTAGAAGTCTCCATATGGCAGCTCTTTGTTAAATAAGATATTGCAAATAAGGACCGTTATGGCTTGGCTAATACTAAATATTAATAAAACTATAAATATTTGGAGCCCCAAGTTTTACTTTGGAACGCATGTGTGATAGTTGTAAAGTTTTTGGTATCCTTAGCATTTATACCCTAAAAACTTTTTTAAAACTTGATAGGAAGTCTCACAACTTTTTTTATTATTTTACTGTATTCAGGCCCAGTTTCTGATAAAATAAAATTTATGTTATAAAAATTTGATATTTAATATCAAATTTTTGTTATTTATAAAATATTTCAGTCATAAATAAAGTAAACTTAATGTTTTACACATAATAATGGCGGGAAAAAACGGGGCAATAGGTCATAACCGTACAACCAATCACCGTGTGATCAGCAAAAAAAAACATTTTTGCTGATTGCCTTAGAAGCCTTTTTAGAATGAAATTTGTTTCTAATATGATTAAAAATGATAATAAACAATAATTTGTACATTAGGATATAGCATTTGCATATTTGTGTATACATTTATAACGATTAATGGTTTTATAATAACATTAACATTAATAAAGAAAATGTCAACAATGAACTATTGTTTTAACACGAGCTGGTGAACGGCCGCGAGGTGAATTTAGCTACATTATCTAGCTAGAAAACCGTGGTCAATTTCATTCATAAACAACGCTGTCTACTGAGTTATGACGTCACACGACGTCTTTTCACAATAAAAGCGCGGGAGAGAGTAAACGTAAAACTTTGTACCTCTGTGGTATAGACCGTTTTTACTTAGAGTGTTATAAATTACAGTGATGGTGTTTATAAGTGAATATCTACTGATTCTGTACACCAGCGTTAATATCTACGACTGAGGAGACTTCCCTATTCTATGGATTCTGGCTAACTTTTTCTTTCAAAAGGCAATACATCACCTAAGTGTTCATGTGAAATATTTACGTTGGAGCCCCACCCGTTTGGTCAGAATCGGCCCAAATATCACGAAAATATTGCATTAAAAATCCAAAAAAATCGTAAAAGTACGATATTATTCATAAGAATATTTTTTCGATTATACCCACAAAACGTGGCAAGTCTAAGTTCAGAGATTTCAAAGGTCGAAGGGGGACAAAACACAAGCTAATTTTTTGGGGGGGTCAGTGAAATTGATGTCTTCGCTTCGCTCATCCAAATATGGGAAAACGGAAATGTAGTTTCACAGATGCATATTTTGTTGGGCATGTGTTCGCATGAACAAGACCTGTTGTATTGTATGCTGCACTGGACAAGAGTAACGCTAAAAAGTAGTCGTATCAAGTTTGGTCACACTCACACAACAAGTTGCATTTCCAATATATTTTGTCTCCCACTTTTATTGAGATATATGACATTTTTTGTTACATAGGGACAAGATTGTGTGGTTCATACCATCGAAGATAAGTCTGATATTTTAGTTTCTAATGTGTATAACCCTTTGCATAGGGCAAAATCTCATTCATTGTAAATTGTCTCTGGATATTTCTATATAGAGTTGTCAGCCATTGTTGTATACTAGTACTGCAGCAGACCTTTTTAAGAATCTTTAAAGGCTACAGAAACGTCACTTTTTGTAGTATGCTGTTAGTAGGGTGACCAGACGTCCCGGAAATTCCAGGACAGTCCCGTTTTTTCGTAATGTGTCCCGGTGTCCCCAAAACGTTTTTGGGGACACTGTTTTGTCCCGAAATTTGAAAATGACTGTGTTTCAGCAATCTTACCAATACGCCAGTGGAGTTTGTATTGCTCTCGTTGGCAATGCCTCGTCTCTACGTCTATAAGTAGAGTCGGGCGCGTGTTGGGCCTTTTATTTATTTATTTTATTTATTTATTTAACATCTATCATATTCAGTTATAAAAACTGATTTACAAAGGAGGACAACTAAATAAATCTAATTACATAGATGCAGAATCAACAATAAATTACATTTTTGTAAATATTTGAAATAGTAGCATTACAACAACAATGCATTTAAAACAAGAATCTTGGTAACAAATTGAATGATATTATATGCATTTAATGAATGAATCAAATATAAAAAAGGGTGTCAATCAGTCAGTGCCTGACCTTGAGTGGGGTGTGTTTCGTGTTACAGTCGTGCTCCTGTATTTTAAATGCGCGTGTCACCGTGCAGTGCGTCGGAGAAGAACGTGGTTTTTGTTACTGTTTCAATTGCAGTGCAGGTGGTGTTATTGTGATAGGTAAACGAAAATGTGTTTTTAATGACGATTTGCAAAAAGAATACGCATTTCTAGCTCGCTGTGATGAAAGTAATAGCAAGGTTAAATGTACTCTCTGTCTCACGGCCTTTCCAATCGAACACGGTGGACGCACGGACACAAAAAACCATGTGCAATCAAAAAACACAAATCCACAATCGACTTTGTACACTTTTATATATATGTATAGTATATACAGTGTAAAGTACCTGCAGATTGTGCGGAAACGGTGAACATGACAGACGACATCTATACACTTGTTCCAGTCTGGCAAATGAGCGTGATGCAATGCCCAACGGCATATAGAGGAAAGAGGGAGGAAAGAGGAGGCTCGTCTCTACTGGTTGACTAAATCAAGCATGATGGCATAAGTCAAATGTGGGCATTTGAGAAGAAGAAGAAGAAGAAGAAGAAGAAGAAGAAGAAGAAGAGAATCGACGGTAAAGCTGTCGGTCATGTAATGACAAGTTTCTTTTCATCTAAAAAATTCGATGAAACTGAAACAAAACTCTCAGTCGAAACGGACTTGCCGTATCTTAAGCAATTGTAGATAAAGTTGAATGCACAGTTTGTAGTTCTATTTTTTTCTATCGCTCAAGGTGTTCGTTTTGTTCGGACATTGTTGACCACTTGAAAAAGAAAAAAAACACAAGCACCAGTAAGAAAGTGCCGCACTCTCAAGGCATAGGCCCCCCCCCAACCCAACCTGTCTCAGATCTCACTACAGGCTACCTTGAGGGAAAAATTGCCCACAAAAATTTCTGCCTCCGGCGGCTACCCCAGACCCCTGGTAACCCACGCAAGTCCATACAAAACGAAAGCACATAATATGTCCCGGTTTTTGCTTTTAGAATTATGGTCACCCTAGCTGTTAGGAAGGCCTAGTGTGTGCTTTATAGGCCTCTGGCTTCAACATAACAGTAGGACAAGGTACACGTACAGACACAACACAATAATGTGTGTTATCAGTGAATAGTCCAATGATTTGTATATTGTTAATAAAACCCCGGTAAAAAATTACTACTGGCCACTTTAAATTTTTACAAGAATAATAATGCATTGGCCGCCCTACTGTTATTTCAGTATAGTTCTAGTTTGCCGAATTATTATTCCCTAATTTCCTATAGGGTCAAGTGGGGTATTAATGAGACAACAAAGTAAACTTTGCTTGATTTGTACACTTTTGAAATTAATTAGTTACTCTCAGGGTACTTTTTAACATTTAATCATCATGTTCTTTCAATTTTTGCATGAAAATAGTGGAAAAAATTTCCATACATTTCCCAGAAAATGGAAAATTGTGTGTCTCATGTTAGCCCCGCAATTGGGGCTATAGTGAGACACCAATGGGGCTAAAATAAGACATGCATTTAAATAGCATATGGGATGGGAAAATGGTTTGGATGGGGCTAGAATAAGACAGATTGGTCAATTTTGAGACAAGTACAACTTGGTTTCATGGATTTATATTAATTTGCTCTTTACAATACAATTAAAACAAAGCGATCTTGTATGACGCAACGAAAGACATGGTTAAGAACAAATATATTTAATAAATAATAAACTTATATAATACTTAAGAGTCGGAAGCAGGGCCGAGCGCTTTCAAATTTTGCGGTGACTACCTAAACTAAATCGTCCGCTATCGGTAGCTCTGCCAATACAGTTGCGTCTTCTCCCCTTGGGTCCTAGGCTACCCGCATTACCAGCCACGTTTCAAACCACGAGATATTATTTGGTGGCGAGTTGGATGATTTCATGCGACTGACTGCCACATCCTGAAGTTTTAATGACAAAATAAATAATTATAATGTACATCTTTGTGAAAAGAGACGTAAATTACACTCTAGAAATATCGACAGAACGTTTTATAACTATTAAAAGTGTCCTAATAGTCATGACAAATGTTTACGCTTATCGCAAGTTATCGTGCATCTGTATAAATATCACTCTAGACCGCACGTTTACCGTGGTCATTGTTGGCCGAGTGGTTTAGAGCTCTTGTTTTGCATGCGAGAGGACGTCGGTTCGAGCCCCGTCTAGGAAAACTTTTTTACTTTTTTTTACTCATTCCATTATTGTTGTTCACTTATAATTTGTGACGGAAACAATTTTTATAACTTTCCAGTGCAAATTACTCTAATGGCGAAGGCTTTCTCGCATCCGTGCAGCGGCAATCGGCAAGTTATGAAAGTTGGACCCCTACCGGCGGTTAGAACAAGATGACATTATATTTTTTTAGAAAGCCTAATTCAAAATACATATCATAAACCGTATACGAAAAGAATCCGCCTTGTTCTACATGCCGTTTTGAGCGCGCCGCGACGCTTCCGCATGACGTTTCACCCTTTTGATCCTTGTTCTAAATCAATAACTTTGTACGATTATTTAGAAGACGAATCGACCGTTCCAGTGAATACCCACATTTACCCATTAAAAATAGTTTAGAGTATTTAAATTGGTCTAAAACGCAAAAATGTGACTTATTATCAATTTTACTTTGATATTCAATGCCAATTTACGAAAACGTTTGAAAACATATTGTTGGTTTATCAGTCTTAAAAACATGCTGTCACATGTGTTATAATACTTCAATGCACAGATAGTTATACGAAGTCGCTGAGATAGTGCATGACATGCGTTTGTTCGGCCGCGCGTCTTATTTACTTCCGCTGTCGCGCAGAGTACTACTATTCACTGTGAGGTCCGGGGGCCAAACCGAACACATGTAACAGACAAATTGGCAATAAAACTTCTAACATAATTTAAATATGTAATAATTTGAATCAATTACTTAAATTTTCTGACACATGTCACGTCAAATATTAATTTATTATGTAGCACGTAGGCATGTTAAAGTGTGCATGACATTCTTGTATGGCTTCTACTGGAACGTAATCTAGGGCGACGGTCGTTCGCCCGCAGCCAAGCTAGGCGATGGCTAACTCGACCCTGTTTACTCCCACCCGAGTTGGGGGGTTTTCAGCTATCTGCACACGCCGCCCCGAAAAATTTACAATCTTGAAACTCGGTGTATGACCTGATATGTGGTTCATGATCTACAAAAAAAAAATCAGCCCGATCCGATAACCAGTTCTGTGTTAAAATATTGCGTAAAATCGACGAAAAACTTCCGGCTTGCTGGGTGGGTGGGTAACTAAAGTTTATCTATCCTTGAGATACAAAGTGACCATCCGCGGACGAGACCGGGACCGGTCGTCCCGTCTATTGTCTGCATTTTTCCCTTTCCACCTTTTTGGCCGTGACCGAACTTGGAGCGAACATGGGTTTTTCTACCTGCCTCCACACATTTCAAATCTATTGTGATGAAAATAATGTATTCAGCGAAATATTTTTTTTAAAATTGCATGTATTTAAATGATGGTAAATGGTTGGCTTAGCGCTTGTCAACAGGCGAAATGATCTTACTTCTTTTCTATGCGAAACTAGGGAGAAAGAATGAAATGCTTGGCTCAACTTCTATATCCCACAGCATTCACAGCCGAAAACTTTTGAAGGAGAGCTTGGCTGCCGTTTTTTTTTTTACAATTTTTTTTATTTGGGGGGTATTAAACTACCAAAAATATTTGTGATGTTACCAAAACACGTTAAATATTAAAATTGTAATTGAAAGGGTAATTTTATTAATACTATGTTGGCCTATACCTGATTGTTATTATCAATTAGTTAGTTTTGCTCATTAGTTAGTTAGTTAGTTAGGCAATCAACTGGTGTCGAAAATAAGACAAAATAACCATGAAACCGATATTATATAAAACTTTTTATTTTATTTTTACGTTTAGCCGTTCCCTCAGCTAGGCGGGGAAATGAGTCGAGTTGTGATAGTCTGGAGGTGGGGGACTAGCAATAACTCAACGCCTCGCTGCGACGCTGGTATGACCTTGTCGTTAGGCGGTACGCGGTAGTGCGAAGTGGTGAGACTGAGATCATATTTTTCGTCGTCACTGGAACTATTGACGAACGTTGCGTTCACAGGAGGTTTATTCAGAATATTGTGTTGTTTGTTGTTGGATCGACGTTGTTGATATAGTTAGTTTTTTATGGGCAATCAAAATTAAATATGACTACTTTTTTCAAAACAAAAGGTTATTAATTTATTTATTTATTTCACTTATTGTGGCACAATCTCCGTGAAGTAACTAGTTTGTCGAATACACAATTGCATAGTCATTTGTAGACTTACCTAACAATACCATAGAAAAAAGTGTTGATATCGTAAATCGGTGTTACGGGTGGTGGCGCCAGGTTTTCTAAATTCCGAGGGGTGCTGAAATATTTCACAAACCTTTTGAAGACTGCCCGTGCCCGTCAGGTATTTTCTAAAAAGTTTTTGCTGCATTGTTTTGTGTGTACTGTATATATCAGTAGTAATGAAATTAGCCTGTGTAATTAATTTTCAAGATTTCCATGACCATATAATTGTATCACGAAAACTATCTAGGACCTAGGTATCTAGGAAACCAG
Source organism: Sweltsa coloradensis (assembly GCA_024449915.1). Taxonomy (NCBI): domain Eukaryota; kingdom Metazoa; phylum Arthropoda; class Insecta; order Plecoptera; family Chloroperlidae; genus Sweltsa; species Sweltsa coloradensis. The sequence continues at coordinate 37,774 of JAMZAV010001350.1, forward strand.
GGCATGCTTGAAAGCTATGGTTGTTACTGCCTATATACTATAAATATATATATACTATATATATATATATATATATATATATATATTATACTATAAATAATTACGAATATGATAAATGAGGTCCTATCAAATTGATTATTCCCGCCAAAGATTCGTTTTTTTAAAGGTAAATGAACAACATGGTATCACCACTAGCACTAAACACAATGCATAGAACATTTAATAATAGTATGGACTACTTACAACAAACAAGAACAATAAACATATTTTTATTTTTATAATACTTGGTGGGGAACAAAATATATGATAAATGGTGTCCTTTATGCATATTTCCAATTCAACGCACCAAGGTCCTTGTCTCAAATTCCGGTTTCTTGGCCAGGCTTACAACTTGTAACACGATACTGTCAGTTTACCTCCCCTCAAATTCCACAAAACACTTCGCTCGAACACGAAATCGTCTCACGACTTTTTCGCAGCGCTTACGCAATCTAGCGGACTACAGTCGTACGAAAAAACGCAAAACAATGCCTGGGAAAAAGCTGTTTTTTCCTAAACGGTTGGCGATAAAACAATTCTGTTGAATGGGTTGAAGAGAAAATTCATCAATTCAGGGCGATAGAGTAAAGTTTTCTGAAATAACAGTCGGGGGGTATTTTTTAAAGTTCCATGAAAATGCGCGTGAAACAGTATTTTTGTAAAAATGATGCGATATTAAAAAATTCATGCTAGATAAATGTATCTATTTTCTTAAATCCGGCACTTGAGGGCTCTATAGAAAACCTTCACAATTATATTGCTGAAGATTTCATGGCGATCGGTTGATAAACGGCCGAGAAAACAGCTATTTGCTGGAAGTCGACGTTACTTTCAAAATACTGCCCATATTCACATGTCCTATATTCTCTTAATGTTCGATCATGTTATAACAATAATATGGAATCGAATTTGGTGAATACTATTAGGGTAGGGGTATATAATACGATCCAGTCATAGTGCTTAAAAAGAATATTATCTTGATTATATCTAGGTGCCAGTTAGGGCGCCGCAGCCAAGCCGCGGTGGCGCTATACACTCAGGCACCTTATACAGCAAGCAGATTTGAGGTGATTTTTTTTAGATCTCATTTCTTTGAGTGTGTAAGGTTTGGCTGTATTTTACAAGTTTTTGTTATGTGTGGGATAACAAACACGCAAATTATCTCTAAGCACGGAACAAACAACAATAAACGTTGTGTACTGCTACAGTAGCATACAACAGACGGACTTTAAATTCCAAATTGTATTTACAGTGTTGGCCACACTATTCAGTTTTAAAAAATTCCATCAATGAAGCCGCTCTGTTTAAAGAAATTATTATATTTGTGATGCAAGACTGCGATGCAGCTTTGTTCCTGCATTTATTTGCTGTCGATTGACAAAAGCAGTAACGAAATGTTCAATTGACCTGAAATATAAACATAGCATTTATAAAAACTACACAGCTAAATCACCAAGACATTTGTTGATACCTACATGGCCGAATGGTAAAGTATGAGCGGTTTGGCGCTTATAATCTCACAATGTGCTCGTCGCGACAGCGGAAGTAAATAAGACGCGCAGCCGAACAAACGCATGTCATGCACTATCTCGGCGACTTCGTATAATTATCTGTGCATTGAAGTATTATAACACATGTGACAGCATGTTTTTAAGACTGATAAACCATGCAACAATATGTTTTCAAACGTTCTCGTAAATTGGCATTGAATATCAAAGTAAAATTGATAAAAAGTCACATTTTTGCGTTTGTGCACAAACACTATAGTGACATATTTTTATTATATTTTGTTCCCCGGAAAAAGTTCAAAACTTCATAAATGAATATAAATTTGTATCATAAGACTTATATTATTTCTATTATGGTAAGTTATCAGCATTTGTAAGGTAGCGTCAAAAATGTATAGGCCTAACGATTTTTACGTTTTCACACACGAGCGCGACCAGGCACCTCCACCAAAATCATTAATAATACTCAGCAAACCCCTAGAGAAAATGAATTATCTTCTTAGAAGTAGAAGAACTTTTTCACTGTTTTTACTATAAGTTTTATCAGAGGAGCATATTTTTATAAAACATTATCTTTCCATGCACGGTATAGTTAAGAAAATACAAGGTCACTTTCTCACTAAAATTGCAAAACGGTACAAAAACGTAATTTTTATTAGTTTCTTGGGACACCGGTACAAGTGTTATGAAAACGGTACTGTACCGGTCAAACCGGTGGTCACCTGATTTATTCTTCACTACATAATATCATGCGATAATAAAATAATGTCAACATAATTACTTATAGTTAATTTCTCATGATACATCAAGCAAGCGGTGGATGCAGTGCTTTTCAAAACAGATTTCCTAGAAACAAAAGCTACCTTCTTTTGTTTATTTTGTTTACAATCTGTACCTAGTTCCCAAGATACAATGCTTTTATTAAATTTGCTATGGTTACTGTCGTCATGTTACGAAAATTATATGAACATAAAAACAAAGTAAGTTTCACTGGTAAGGGTCACTGGTAGGGCTCGACATTTGCGTTTGACGGGGTAGGCCCTACCTCACGATGGCGATATCAGACTGTGATGACGTCAAAGCTGCCGTTATCGGCTTTCGTACATGCGATCCTAACGCACAGACGCGGAACTCTGTGCAGCCATCAAATCCCATTTTGGGCCTACTTCTGAGCCGTTTTGTGTAACTTTTACTGATGTAATTTAACGATTATGACCATAATTATGGTTCAAACAATATCAAATTTCACCACAGTGTTCAGAATAGTAAAATTAATACCGCGCGTCATGAAAAATGGATATTCCTTATTTCAATGCAGTAAAGTTCATCTTTCAAGTTCCAAAGTTATCATTTTTTTCCGAAGCAATAACCGACCAAAGAAAAAAATAGACAAATCCGATGTGTTCAAAATTTATTTTTGAGTATGGTTGAATTTTTTCATAATTATTTGATCATAACTGTAGAGCTTGTTATTTTATTTCTAACACTCTGCACCCGGCGCCTGAAAACCTGTCTATGCATTAGGCTCTTAAGTATGCAAAAAAAATACCCTGTAAATGCAGAAAAAAATGATTGTAAATACACAACAATCTAGGCATTTTTCATGGAAACTACATGGCTTTGTATAGAGTCCTATGCAATTCGATTAGTCTTTCGTTAAATTTTACTTTGCACTTTTTGCCCAATGTACGGCCTAAGTAGCCTAACCATTAACTGTCACTTTATGTGTTAACATGAAATTAGTATTATATTTATACAGTGAAACCTCTATCCATAGTTTCTCAAACTACTGTTTTCCTGCATCTATGGTGTTTTTTATGCACTCCCATAATAAGCTTATTGTTTATTTTCTATTTGATCCATAGTTTTTCCGGATCCATAGTTTTTTTTCAAGTTCTCCCCTGAAAAACGATGCATAGAGGTTTCACTGTAATAACCTTTGTGCTAAGAAATATTTATACATGAGCATACAATAGGCTCCCTATGCTTAATAATATATGGTAAAGAAACGTGAAGCTTACAGCTTACGGTAAGCTGCAACTTCTGGTACTGAATATACACCTCTTGTATTTAACAACATAGGTGCTTTGATCTTGTTTAATGTCACTAATGTCAATGTGATATGAAAGTACCTATGTCATCTTTGTCTGGCCACTTCCAGTTGTGTCCATTCATCGCCATTGTACTAATGTCATATGTTGACCCCTTGATCATGTTTACTATTTCAGGAAAAATCTCTCCTTCATAGGTCACAATGACATGATCACTGATCAGCAACACTGATCATGGGTTCATTAGGTAGGCCTACATGGGTAACTTTACGTTTATCTTCATTAGTGTCTCCTCACTGCTGTCACTAAGCAAACAAACCGCATCTTCAGCAGAAGACTCGTCATCAGTTTTTTCTTACTCTTTCGCTTGCGAACACACTTCTTTGTCAGATTAATTATTTTCCGAGCCCTAATCGAAGTAACCTTAGGCCTCACAACCCTTGCTACTTTTTGGGGGGTGGTACAAAGTAGGCTTACAATAAGATAATAAACATATACTTACATGAGATGATCAACAGGTAGCTCCCTTTCCTCCAAATGCTGTCTCATTTTAGCCCCATGCACTGTACCATTTTAGCCCCAAAGCCTGTCTTGTTTTAGCCCCAGCAGTTCACTGTCCTCTATACAAATTCTAGTCAAACAAAAACAAATTCTGTCTTTTACATTTTGTTAGTTGGTACCTTGTCTTAGAAAAGAGAATTCAGGTTTACCAACATAATAGTTGCTATGGTTACCAACTCAAAAGTTTCTTGATGTCATTCTAAAGTTTTTGTAGGGGAAAATGCACTGTCTTACAAGGAATTTATTTTGTATACATCAAATTAAAGTTTAAAGAAAACAAAGTTGTGATAACAAAGTTGAAGTAATGTACTACATTATACAATTGTTGTTCAGTAAAATCACATTTATTTAAACCCCATTTAAGCCCTGTCTTATTTTAAACCCCACTTTTTTGCTGTCTCATATTTACCCCACTTGACCCTAGGCCTAGGCCTATCCGAACACAATCACCAAGTTACAAACGTATTTCAATTAGCCTACACCAAAACTTGTAATTCCCAAGTAGGTATACGCTAGAAGCCAATTCAAAATTCCCAATTTCTCAATTAGGGAAAGTTCATGAGAGTAACATGATGTACATTGCAATTTCAAATAAATTGAAAAAAATTATCTAATTATGCTTATAAGACAGTAGGCTATATTATGCTAAAATGAAGTTATTAGAATGCTCGTGCTCGAGAATATTCCAGAGAATATTCTCTAAAAGAAAATACTCGAGCATTTTACATCACTAGGTATAAGCAGGCGGTCTCAGTTAAGGTGGCTCGCCGAGGAATCGCAGAACTGTCGCCATCGCACCGCATCGTAAAAAATTTAAATATAATTACTAGTATTTCTAAAACTATTTTCAGAGAAGAAGACAACTATTTTAAAACCATGCTTTGCCTATTCCATCCTATGCCAGTTGTGTGCTCACCAAAGTAGAGACCCGTTACAGCCAGGATGAGCATGAGGCCCTTGGTTTAGTTTGTGCTTGTGAACGTTTCAGTTGTTAGGTTTTGGGAACCAAATTTACTCTGGTAACTGATTGTAAAACGTTGGAATTCATTTTTGCCAAACGCTCAAAGCCGTGTGCCAGGATAAAACGTTGGGTGATGCGGCTATAGTTTCAACTGCAATATCCTCCACCAACCAGGCAAGGGACCCCGAAAAGCACTGGGACAGAAGATTTGTATGTCTGATTGGTTGCCAAACATGCCAGCTATGAACCATCAGCTCTTAGCTTTGAAGACGTTCAGCGGGAATTGTCCAATGAACAAGTAGTCTGCCAGTTGCGCAAGGCACTTCGTACCGATGCATGGCCAGCGGAACTAAGGAACTTCCAGATCATCAAGCATGAACTCTGTGCTTATGGAAACGATGTACTTCGTGGCACTAGGATATTTATTCCATCATCTTTGCGTCAGACAGTCCTCCAAGCCGGCCCATGAGGGGCATGGCGGAATTGTTAGCACCCGTGTCCTACTTTGGTCTAAAGTATAGTGGCCAGGTTTGGATAAGGATGCTGAGAAGATATGTTGAAGTTGTCATGGTTGCCAGTTGGTTGGTTCCCCTGACCCGCCAGAACCCATGGTCAGAACCAAACTACCTCAAGGCTCTTGGGAGGACGTCGCCGTCGGCATAAACTATCTGGGTCCACTACAGTGGCGACTCGTGCTATTGTGCGCTGGTGCTGTAGCACCACCACCATAAATCATCCATCTCCGTTAAACTGAATTTTTGATAATTTCAATGTGAATGTATTGTAAAATATTAAGTATTCAAAAGTATCAGTGGCCATGCTGCAGAGATGGCGCTGATGGTCAACTTTTTCATACTGCGTAGTACATGGTGGTGATGGTTTTTAACCAAGTATAGGCTATGTAGAAACCTGCAATGTGCTCCGCACTGAATTCAACAACTTTTAAGCACTTTTAGCACGCAACGACAGGGAACCACACGGGTAAAACGAAACGCAAACCGGTCTTCTGGTGCTGTCGAGACTCACCCACTCGGTCTCTGTATAGGTTCGCCCGCTGCGCACCCTTGCAATCACTTCACTCGTCAGTCGTCAGTCTTCAGCCAACTGTGGGATACAGCAGTCGTTGTTGGTAATTGTTGTATAATTGTTATTCAATTATTTTTATTTGTGTGGATGAGGTGGGTATTGTGACCTCACACACCCCTCCTTCCCATTCACACATAAACCCATATGCATGATTTACGTTTGCTGTATATTAGCACCACCTGTTATAATGTCCACGAGCCGCCACTGGTCCACTACCATCGGGAGTATGTGTTCTGGCTATCATCGACTACTACAGAAGATATGTGGAAGCTGTTGTAACCCGATCAGCAACATCCCAGAGAACCATAGAACTTTTGGAAGATATTTTTGCAAGTCATGGTTATCCTGTTTCGATGCGGTCGGATAATGGACCTCAATTTGCCAGCAAAAAGTTTGCAGAGTTTTGTTGCATCAATTGCGTGCGCTTCTCCGCACAAAACCTAGATGGCCACAGGCTAACGGCAAAATAGAGAGGCAAAATCGTTCACTAATGAAAATTAAGTTGTGCATGCAGAGGGAGACACTGTTCGTCATACGCTTATGAAGTTCCTTTTTGCCCACAGAACTACAGTGCACAGTACCACTGGGGTGACTCCATCATACCCTATGTTCAACCGGGAGCTCCGCAATAAGATACCCTCCATCCAACATTCCAAATCGAGTGCCCGATGAAGCGATCCAAGACCAGGATGCTGAATAGAAAGAAAAGGGGAAATTGTATGCACGCCGGAATGCAGCTCCAAGCTAGGACTGTGAACGGGTACCCGCCCGTTGATAATAGCCCGGGTAATGAAATGAGTCGTCGGGTGCTTGCGACTATTTTTCGTCTCAAATTCCGCTCAATTAACGCCACCGCCAGTCAGGCTTTAACTCGTCAGCGCGCAGCGGCAGCAGTAAGTGATTCGTCATTAATAAGCGCTCGAATTTCGTCTGAGTCGAGCTCGAATGAGACCAACACGCTGCGCGTGCACCACTATTCATCGTAATCAACCAATAAGTGATTGGCGGAGATATTTATGCATTCCAGCAATATCAGTTCCATTTGAAGTGCATTTTCAACAGCTGGACATTAGAAATGAGCATCTCTGGCGCCCGAGACCGTCGACAAGTTCACGTTCATGAGAGCGTGTGCTAAAAGTGACCACCCGTCAATATAAAGTAAATAATTGACTAACTTCACAAAAACATTTTTTTTTAAATCGTAAAATAATCTTAAGATTTCGTAATTTTGGGTACCCGACCCTAAGATCAACGGGTATCCGGGGAAGTATTTTTACTAATTTGCACAGCGCTACTCCAAGTAATGTCGCAGTTGGCAATGTGGTATTGGTCAAGCAACCCATCAATCACAAATGTTCCAACATCTTTTTTGCCAGTTCCGTTCAAGGTCACCGCACGAGAGGGGAATGCAGTGACAGTCCAGTCACCATCTGGTGCAACTTATCGTCACAACACTACGTTTGTGAAAAGATATGTGACACCAGAACCCGCGGCAGTGGAGCCGCCAGTTCCTGAAGTCGATGTTTGTTGCTTAGGGTGTGGTCCATGTGCCAACTCCACAGCGTGTCCCGGTTCCGGTTCCAGACTATGTGCCAACTCCTATCCTAAGGCGTTCACAGGGTTAACGTCGGAAGCTGGCCAGGTTTTTAGATTAAGTTTTTAAAGCAGCATTATCATAATATTTACATTTGTTTCAAAGGTAAATTGCCGGGATTCATTCAAGGGTAGGGTAAATGTAGTGTTATAGTTTGAACTTATATACCTGTAGTTAAGATGTATGTTGTATCACTCGTGAGGAGAGCCAAGATGGCGGAATGTGTGGCTCGTTGGTCTTGTCGTGTGGCTCGTTGGTCTTGTTGTTAGCGTATCTGCTTCCAATGCAGTAGGTCCAGGGTTCGATTCCCGCCATAGTCAGAAGTTTTTTAACTTCTGATTTGGACTTAGGTCCATTAGTTCTTGTCTTAGGAGTTTGTAAACGGTGACTTTGGAGCCGTCCTATCAACGAAGCACATAATAATTTCAGAGTTGTTCTGAATCGGCCTAGTTGATTCTGGCGTTGATTCGCGGGTGTTCGCACTGTCCATACCACTGACTGCTATATTTCCTATTACAAATAACGATCTTTGGTTGGTTATCGCTCACTCGCCGATTGCGTCGGGGCCTACAGGGTTGGCTAAGTCGCTTTGATTTAAAGTCCCCCACTGAAAATCAGTTGAATAACTGAGTGGGTAGACTCTAAATACAATTTATTTAATTTATTTATTTATTATTTATTTATTAAAGAATATGTCATGACTCATGTAGCTTCAATGCATTGTAATCAATAGAGTAGAACCAAAACACCATAGGGCTTAGGGCCTGCCTAGAGGCATTATGTAACATCGGCGAACATAATACAAGTTACAAGACAATTTAAAAATATACCCGGCTTATTAATATAATAGGCCTACTGGAAATAAGATGACAAAGAAAAACAGCATTGATAGGTGTTCTTTGTTGGAAAATCGAGGGTACAAATTTGAGTAATAAGAATAGGCCTTCCAAGGAGATGTTATTATTCACTTAAAACCTTGACAAGCATTGCTACACCATGTACAAAACGCTACCACTAGGTAGGCTAACTGTTTGAATAGTCCAACAGAATAGGCTTCAATCCTACAATAGGACTTGAGGTGTTGCAATTAGAACTGTTGTTAAAAAGTCAAATTACGTTTTAAAACGGTGTCAAATATGGTTAATTATTAAATAAAACTAAAAAGTATATTGTACAGAATCAATAGGTAGGCATCTGCCAAAGCCTATTTAGGGTCTAATCTAAAGCAAATCTAAGAGAATGTTTTGTCAATTTGTTGTGGGTCTAGGTTTTAAGATAAGTTTCCCTGTGTCGTCGCAGGACATGTTAAAATCACTGAGCACTGCCCTTGTCCGCCCAGTGATAATTGTCGGAGCAATAACCCTCTTGTGGATGCCGACAACGAATAGAACCACTGAAACGAAAGAGAACATTCGCTTTAGTTTTAGTAGGAGTTTTGCTTTTCAAATTGGAGATTTCAGTATTGTTGGTTTAAAGTTGTGTTTCAGCGGTTTTATCTATACAACCAATTTTTATTTATTTATTATTATTACTATTATTATTAGGGAGTCTGAACAATAACGGTTGAAACGCCCTAAGAAAAATTATAAAAATATTGAAATTTAAAACTTTGCGCCTAAAAGAAAATTTAGAAAAATATTCAGAGATTGAATATTGATGAAAATAATTCCTCGGGGTAGAATTATCTTCGAATGCCTCGGACTAAACTCAAATCGGATCGCGGATGGTCGAAAAAGGTGTCAAAAATTATCAAAAAATAACACAATTCAAATTTATCAAGAACAAAATTAATCTCTAATTAGTCAAAAATTACTGAAGTTAAATTAAACAGATTATGGAACACACAAATCAAAGAATATAATTGTAAAGAGGGTCACTCAATAGTATGCAGACTCCAAGGTCTAGGCAGGGCTTCACATTTATAAACACAAGAGAAAGGGTTATTTAGTAATAAATAATAATTTATATTATTATTTATTATATTACTAAATAGGTTAAATACCAGTTCACCTACGCTACTCAGTGTAGCCACACAGTTTACTTTCTTTATTGTTGATAGTTTGCTCTCTTGTGTCAAAACTGTTAACCCTACGGTATTGGATTATCTGTCAAAACTGGGGTTTACTCTTTACTTTCAAGTCAATGAATTATGGGCCAAATTGGGATAAAAGTCAACCAAAATGATGCTTGAGGAGCTGAAGTTAATATAATAATAAGTAGGAACAATAATAATAATGTACTTTTTAAGGAAATATGTTGAATCTAAATAACAATAATAGTAAACAAAAGTATGAATCATCCACTTAGGGTCTTTATGTAGTCACATATCTGTACAAAGAATATCAAGGTGTACAAAATGGTTCACTCTCAATTGCCTACCTAGCTGATCAGCTGTTTTAGTTCCTAAAGCCTGGTTGTTGATTACAATTATTTTCTAAAATAAAGGTGGTTACATATTTAAATTTAGTACAAAGAATTTCAGATACTCATCGTTCAGTTGTTACTGCGACCAAGTATTTGAAAGGGTAGGGTTCTGTATCGGATTGTCCTAGGTTCGAGATCCCGTCGAAGCTCTCCCACGAATTACTCGGAAGGTTTCATCATCCGAATCTTGACCAAAGAACCCACTCGCGCCATCTATCGGTCTCTATGTGAATCGACGTTCGCTTGGTAGCGGCTCCTGACCTTACTCAACCTCGGCTGGCTGATGTAATCGTGGATAAAACACGTCGCAAGCACGGCTCGGTAAAATGACTTTGCAAACGTAAAAAAGAATAGTTTTGAGTGGAGCCTGAAATTCTTACAATCTCAAGTCTTGTGTTCTCACTCGTCCGACGTCTGATGATCACCAAATGTTCCTACAGCTTCGGTTTTCTTTAGTAAAACTCTCGGTGCTATTTCTTCGATTTGCAATCCTTACTCAAAAATGTTCTAATTTCGGTTAGCTATACGGCGACTGACGTTAGGCCCTACAATGCTACTTGACAATCTCCCTCTTTCTCTTTAACTTAGCTCTAGGGCCTACGCTCGCGTAGTATGCAAATACGTGAAACCACTAGGCCTATCTTGTTGTCTCAAAGTGGCTCCTAGGCCCAAAATACCGCTTAAAACTTGTTTAAAAAGTTCTTACAACGATCACAAATCGTGCTACTGCTTAATAAAGTTCCAAAATGAAACTACAACGAACTATTGTAGACTTACGGCGCAAAAACAACGACTTCCAGTTTTCGAATACACGTGGTGGTTCGAAAGGTTCACAGTTCAATGCTGAATAAAACAGACGCTAAATTTGCAAAACTTAATCTCGGGAAATATCGTAAATCTACGAACCGATTTCGACGATTTATACTTCCAACTCAATATTCACGCACTGGCAACAATAGGCCACACTTATTACGACGGATACCTCTCCTAAACAGTAAACACTGATTTTTACTAAAAATGAAGTGAAGCCTTCTTCGGCCCACCTTAACGCCGTAGCCTTCGCTATCCAAGTTATGCAGGCTCCAACAAGTGTTCCAACCTGACTTCCGCCTGTTCCCTGAGACAATCGACTCAAGACGTTCCGCTGTTCCCCCGCTCGACCAATCACAGTGCCGCAACCCTTTAAATACTTGACGACTGTTGTTTATAACTAAGGAACCTAATTAGAATGGGACCATTCCAGCCCGCCACAAACATGACATTGAAATACACAAAATTATACAGAATTATATAAAGAGTTCTGATAAGAGAGTTAGGCCTAGGTTGCTAATTATTAGATAGTAATTATCAGATGAAATACACTATTCAAAACTACTTGAAAGGCAAACTCAAGACTGTTTCTAAGGAAAATAAATTATTTTAGTAATGGCCACCTGGATGCCCTCTATCGTCGGAAAAGTGAAGTGCATTACTTCCGGTAATATAGTTATGCAAAAATGAGATCGCTGAAGGCTAAGTAAGTAATTCACTTATACAAACTCATTAGTTCGATGGAAATACATATAAATAAAACTAGCATTTTTAATTCAATAGATTATAATAAAACAATAAATTTCGATGAGGCAGTGAATTTTCATAGATGTTATTTGAAAAAATAGGCGGCAAGGTTGGTTCAGCTACAAGTCTGAGTTTTTGAAAATACCAACTTACAACAATAAGTATGGGAAAAGAGCATTGCAATACAGTATGTAGGTACCTTTTACTTTTAATAAAATTCACAAATATTTACGAAATACAGATCAAATAAGTAGGACGAAGAATGAGTTAAGTGTTTTTGTTTAATGAAACAGATATTGCATGTACCGTAAGTGGGATGCGTAGTATTTTTAAGTTTCATTTTCATTGTAGGCCTATTATTATTTGTTCAAGTTTTCTGTATGTTTTTTGGTTTTAGGTATTTACTTATATCAATATTATAAAGTCTGGGCCTGGGTTATTTTTATTAATTGTCTATGTATTTTCTCCCCACAGCTAAGCACCGCTTGTGTGGCTTGTGGGACTTGTTTCCATAATGTACTAAACATGTATTTAAATATGTACTTCCAATTTTTGGATGAGCGTAGCAAGCGAAGGGAAGATTTCATTTCACTACACTGGAGAAAAAAATCTGAAATGTTTCTTCTTTCTTTTTTTCTGTAGGCCCTATGTATTATTGTGTGTTTGTTAACACGATTCCGGCTAAACCGATACTCCAATTACGATGAAATTTTATGGAGGCCTTCGAAATCTCTGAACTTAGAACTGCCACGTTTTTTAGCGCAATCGGAAAATTATTTCTTATTAAAATCGCAATTTTACGATTTTTTTTATTTAAAAAAAAATTTCTTCAGCTTATAACACCCACATGCTTTATCCGATTTTAATGATTTTTTCACAGAACCTTAATTTTATGAATTTAGGTATTCATGTGAAATTTGAGTGCAATCGAAAAACTATTTCTAATGAAAATCGAAATTTTACGTTTTTTTTCTTTTTTAAAACAATTCTTTGACTTATAACACCTACATGCTTTATCCTATTGTAATGATTTTTTCACAGAACCTTAATTTTATGAATTAATATATTGTGTAAAATTTACACCATTTGAATTTACACCATTTCAGGTGTTTGGCATTAATTCAATTTTGGCATTTTCTGATTTAAATTTAACAATTAATGCTCATTAAATGGGAAATTAAATGATTTGCACATATTTTGGTTTATCATCAATTTAGAATTTCAAGGGACTCTTGCTAACGGCCTACCTACCTGGGAGAAAGTGAATGAATACCGGTAGGCCAGTAACATGGTCTATTGCAAATCTCAAATATTGGCATACCGGTAGGCCAGTAACATGGTCTATTGCAAATCTCAAATATTGGCATAGGGCTAAATATTTAATAAAAACTACAACATTATTCAATTTTTCATCCCTGCATTAGGCCCTATATTAACATTAGGCCTACATTGACTACCTACGTATACCAAACACGTTCAAAGTTCCTTGGTTGAAATCGCCTGGGTTCCACTTCCAGCCGATTGCGGACTGTGTCATACGTTGAATTTGTCTCCAAGCGCTTCCGTTCAATTCGCTTTTGCAATCACTTTGCAGGAAACCGAACCGCCTCTGACCTTACATGAACTTCAAAGCGACTTTGTGCAGCTTCGCAACATCTTCGTGGTGTGCATGCGCATTACGAAACGTAAACAAAATCACAAAGTCAAATGTCAAAGTCACAAAGTTGCGATAAGAATCTTCTTAGTGAAATCCTTTTGCTGTGAACCTAGAAATGTCTAGTATTATTAAGTGGAGTGATTCCAAAACCAGGCTTCTAATTAACATATTTAGGGATAATACTGTTATGTCGACCATCGACCGGAAATCAATTCAAAGGCAGAATGTACTTGACTAAAAAGCCACTGCCATCAAAACTCTGTCGTAAAAGTCACTGCCGTCTAGACTCTGCACTCTACAAACGGCTTGGAAGAATGCGCTTCTTAGTGGCGTGAGTCTAGTGATGGGAATTTTCATGAAAAAAAATAATCTTGAAAATTTTCATGAAAATTTTCGTGAAAATTTTCAAGGTCTGTTAATCTGTTAGGCTATTTGAACTGTATTTTACCATTATATAAATAAAAATAATTTATTTCTATCAAGGATGTAGGCCTACAGTGGGACTCAGGCTGAGGTGGAATACCGTAGTCTAATATGCAATATCTTGTTGATTAATTTTTTCTTGCAATTTGCAAATAGCGAAATAGGCCTACATTATAAAAATAATCGTTGAGACAAAAAAGTTGTAGGGATGCCCAACGATATGAAAATCCATTATCGATATCGAAAAAAAATGGCCAAACGATATCGATATATATCGATATTTTCCCTCCAATTTTACAATATAGTTTCCATGGCAGTTCCCCCAACATGTGCGTCTTCCCATCGCCACGACACTGTATGACGCCAGTTCGAACCGTGCCGAGTGCACTCTAGGCAGCAGACGACGCGATGTCGACTGGATACTGCAGAATTACTCGATGCTGAAGTTACACGGAACCAATTTTTTTTTCATTTTTACGCGTTTTTTACTCAATTTTGGTACTTTGAAATATTGCGATGTAGAAAAAAATATCGATATCGAAATTAATTGTGTGTATCGATATATATCGATATATGAATATCGATATCGATGGGCAACCTTAAAAAGTTGAATATTGAATTGGGATAGTATCCAACATGGGACATGAATGATGGAACCAAAAGCAACATAAAACATATTAGGGCCACTCAACGTTTCGGGTGGTTAAGAGAAAGCTTAGATTATTGGATGAGCATAGCGAGCAAAGTGAAGATTCCATTTCACTACACTTGAGAAAAAAAAACGTTTTTTTTGTATTTTTGTTAACACGATTCCGGTTAAACCGATACTCCAATTGCGATGAAATTTTCTGGAAGCCTTCGAAATCTCTGAACTTAAAACCACCACTTTTATGAGCGCAATCAAAAAATAATTTTCCGTGAAAATAGCAATTTTACACTTTTTTTTCGTTTAAAAAAAATTACACTCATCCAACAAAGCGCCTGAAAAAGCATTTGCGAAGCTTCCTGGTAGTCACTACAAACAATACGGTACCTACAGACTAATTGGAGGCAAAGACCTCACACCAAAGTAATGTTTGTCCCGGTCTTTCCTTTCCACTGGGGTGCCTCTACCCTAGGCATTTACGTTATTTCTGCATAACCCTCTATCATTTGTGCTAATTAAAGATGGATTTTATCTGGTAAGGGCTTAACCAGACTATTGCCTATACAACCTACAAAAATAATAAATTAGCTAGACCTTCATTTGCAGGCTTCGTAGGCCTACTTGCAATGTGACCTAGCTCCCACATTGACAAACTTCTAGGCCTATGTCAATGCCTCTGTTCTAGACTAGGCCCCAGCATGCATTAGGCCTATTGCTGTGCAAGAGGCTAGTCAAATACTAAATACCTACTGCATAATTAAACAACATAATAAAAATAAAAACTTGAAAATTTTCAATGCACGGCCCTTTGAAAATTTTCACGTGAAAATTTTCAAGTCCCAACACTAGGCGTGACACATGGGTGGATCCCAAATCAAAGTCGTTGAAGGCATGATATACGTGGTCAAAGTCTAAAGAAAGTTAATATTTAATACCTATTATTCAGAAATTACAAAATCCATCCCGACCGAGGTTAAAACCCGGGTCCCCCACATTCGAGGTAGGTGTCTTAGCCAACTAGACCACCAAGACGGTAACTTTCTTACCTCTGAATTGTAGTTGCATCTGAATGGATGGAAAAGTAGGCTACAGCAACAAATCTGCTGTTAATGGTCTTAAAGAGTCAACTATACCTATTTGAAACTTTTTTGGGAACTTTTCCTGCTTCCACTTGTCATCTGATAGATAGCCTATATGCAATTTTGCGTCATTGTCAAGCAAGGAGTTGGTCACTCTCCTATAGTGAAAGATTACAAACATTATTGCGCAATATGCACAAATAAATTCCAAAAATTACTTATTTTGATGATTTTACAAAAATCCAAAATCCTAAAAATATTTTTTTATTTATTTCGACATTTTGTGATGGTTAAAATAATTGTGCTTCTATCGAAGACTGTATTAGGCCTACATGACCATAACATGTGTGCAAAGTGTGGTAACAATCTGGTAAAAACTGGCTTCAGGAAAAGTTCCAGAAAAAAATTAACTAGTATTGCAGACTCTTAACCCATCTGCACCCGTAAGCGGACTAGTCCGCGAATCATAGCCTGGCCACGGAAGCCATAAGCGGACTGGTCCGCATTTACGCGCGCTTCCATTCAAACTGCAGTAGTATTAGCTCCTATCGGCCAATTGTTGTACTTTTTGTTGCATTTCCCGCGTCAAGCATGTAGTGACATCTAGTGGTGTTCTTTGGTACTCTTACGGCAAAAACGTGAAGCTACAATCGACTTTGTTATCGACGTGAAACTTACGCGCCTGTCTACTGTCAATAATGGCAGATTCAGATCAATCAAAGCATCGTTCTCGGCACAAACAATCCTAAATCAGTCAATTTTTGGATGTTCTTCGATCAGATTTCAGTGATAGTGATGGTGAAGGTTGTGATTTTAATTGTATGCGTAGAACCAGTGCAGATATAGTAAGTGAAAGTGACAGTGAAGAAGAAATGTGCGTTGGTGTGCGTGGGAGTAAAATTGAGGTTAGGAATGGGCGTGATCACGATCACGAGGGTCGTACTCGTAGCCCTACAAATTCGTGTATTGTTAGTTGTGAACAGGCCTAGGCCTAGAAATAATGCTACAGTAATAATAAGTGATGGTGACAGTAATGATGTTGATTACGTTCTTACTGTACTACGCTGCAACTTTGATGTGCAGAGGGCAAAAGTGCGCGGTTTCCGTGGGCGCGCCAGCGTTTTGGGGCGCTGGTGCGGATGGGTTAATGGTGGCCCATCAAACATCTGCGAACATCTCCGCTACTGAACACAAGAAAATGATGAAAGGCAGCAAGCGATGCGATTGTTGGAGCTGTTCCGTTCCTACATTCAGCGAATCTTTCTTTGACGCAGTTGGTAACGACTCTCTGAGCACTCAAGACGGCCCTGACAACTTCAAACCTAGGAACCGCGGAAAGCTGACCTGTCTGTCCTTCAATGCACGCACCATCTCGAACAGAAAGAAGCGACCCGCAATCCAAGCTTGGCTTGAAGCTGTCAACCCTGTGATTATCTTCGGCAACGCGGAGATAATGCCAGAGGGCTACCTAGTTTTCAGAAAGGACCACCCGGCGGGGGATGCAATTAGGAGAAGAAGGAGTGGAGAAGTATTGCTTGCCGTCAGGCCGGAACTGGAGCCAATCCGTCTAACATGTCTCGAGAACAATGCTGAAATCATCTGGGTCGAAATCAAGTGTAAGGTATCACTCGCCTAATCCCAGTGAAACTCTAGTCAGTGATGAACTAATCGCTTCAATAGAAATGGCACAGCACACAATACAAGTACACGGCCATATAGGCTACCTATGTGGAGACTTCAATCTTGAAGTTGACTGGGGTCCGATGGACCACGCAGTGCCTGCAAACTCCTTGGCTGACAAGTTTCTGACTGCATTCTTGGGCGTAGTGCCGCCCTAGTTAGTCAAGGAAGCAACACGCATCACAGACACTTCGCGCACAATACTCGACCTTGTGCTCACTAACAACCCCGCCCACCTGGGGGAAGTGCAGGTCATTCTGGGTATTAGCAACCACATGGCCATCAAATACACCCTACAATGGCAGCCCCCTAAGCCCAAGATTGTCAACAAACAGTCTTAATTACAACAAGGTAAGGCAGGATGGAGTGGGGGGGAAGGCATACTCAACACATTTCCATCACAAGTCGGCGGCATGAACAAAGGACATTATAATTCGAAAGAAAAACGCCGCTATAGGCTTAATAATGTAGGCCTACAGTACCGGTACCATGTAAGTTTTTTGTCTGGGCATGTAAAATTACCGTAGCTCCAACATGCCCAGCCGGGCATGTGCCATTTAATACATTTTTTGAGCCCTGCATAAAACTATTAACCCATTGCCATACGAGTTGTTTTTTTGTTGTTTTGGCAGGGGAAAACCAATTAATTTGGGTGTTTTTTCGTTTTTTCAAATAATTATTGTTCAACAGGTTTTAAGTAACATATGACTTGAAACAATAGGGTAAAGGAAATGATAAATATCCTTTTTTAAATTTTTGTTAGGGCATATGTGTCTCTAAAACAATGCCTTGTACACTATTTCTAGCAAAGATTAGTCGTTTCTAGGCCAAAGAGCTGTAATCACTATCACTAGAATTGTCAACGAGTGTAGGCCTACTATCACTATCACAACTTACAAAAGAAAATTCGTTATGAATAGGCTCTGAAAGCTAATTATCACTATTATTTAATAAATCGTACAACAGATCGTCTTCAATTTGTGTCATATTGTCATTGATGCACAGTAATAAGTACGTGTAGGTTGGTCCACCTGAATGCGCATTTCTTTCATTGTGATTGTACCGTTCATAGTGGACAAATATTGAACTTCTTCATATCGTTTTGTTCAGAATTTTACGCTGATGATCACAGTGCTGCTACCTCTGCGCTAGCTCGAAAACTAACGGCGCGGGAGATTCAAACAGGTCCGCGGAACGAGCTGGCGGCGCGCCGTATTTACGGTGGTACGAGCTGGACTCGTATGTCTGTGGCAATGGGTTAATATCTAGGCCTACAAAACCTTTACGTAACGTTGCTATTTTTGGCAAAACTCCTTTTCGGTTGAAAGTCCTTTATATTTAAAATAGAAATGTTAAAGGTTTTTTAGTTTTTTTCACGTCAAAAACAAGTGGTGTTTTGGGGCCCATGAACCGAAGAAGTTCCTACTAGGCCTAGGCCTGGCTCGGCTAGTAAGGGCCTAGGCCTCTGCTAGGCTTACTAGCCTACCCACCTACCTAAAATGAAGCTGGCAATCGTAAAGAAGGGATGGTTCCATAGTGATTGAGTGAAAGACACAGCCGAAGTGTGGGGGTCAGTGAGCCAATGCCAGGCTCCAACTGCTGTGCAGACAGACATCACTATCAGCAGTACTGAAACATAAATAAGACCTCTTTACACATTGCTCCAGGGCGCTGATAATAATTAGCTTTAAAAATAAGCCACATACTTCTCCATCGGATTGTTGAAGGTTGCAAACAGGCTATTACTTCTGTTAGACGCCTCTCAAAGGCTTTGAGATCTGTAGAAATAAAAACGTTTGAGGTTATGTACACCTACCGTCAAGTTATCTATTGCTAAGTTTCGAGTGTAAAACAAGCTTACCTTCACAAGCTGTCTGTTCGATCGACATATTGTAATTCATATCTTATTTCAAATAGTATTGTGGAATTATAAATGCACAGCATAATTCAGAGAACCTAACATTTACTGTCTAGAAAAAAACTTTTACAACCATTTTAATTTGATCTTCACAACACACGTGATGTTTGTGGAACGGTATTTTTACACTGCCCTCTCGTCGAATTTGGCTGGCAGAAAGCAAAATGCCGGTAAAATATAAAATGCAAGTGCGCGAGCTGGGTACAGCAAAGATAATGGAATATAATACGTTTAAATGGTGGAGTAAAGGTGGTAACAGATATAAAATGGACTACTTAATAATCATCTGCGGACTGTGGGACAAAAGTCTCCGATGAACTTGTGGAATGAACGCGTAATAACAATAAATACAGTCTTGGGCACGTTCCCCCCAAAATGGAACTTTTAAAAGTTAAGTTATACTTCTGCGCTGCCTAAAAAGGAACTGAGACGTTCCTCGTTCCTTTAAAACTAGGAAAACGCTTAAGTCCCGCCGCGTTGTTGGATGAGCGTAATTGGTGCATTGAGCTGCCATGTGTTATGCGAATTTTCTGTTGTTCTGTGGAAAAATCATTACTAAGTTGAATTTTTTTAAATTTAATTAAATTAAATTAAATTAAATTAAAGATTTACTTTTATTTTTTAATTTATTAATAGTAATTGTTAAAAAAAATCGTAAAATTGCGATTTTTATAAGAAATAATTTCTTGATTGCGCTCAAATTTAACACTAATATATAAATGCATAAAATTAAGGTTCTGCGAAAAAATCATTACAATCGGATAAAGCATGTAGGTGTTATAAGTCAAAGAATTGTTTAAAAAAAGAAAAAACCCGTAAAATTTCGATTTTTATGATAAATATTTTTTCAATTGCGCTAAAATTTCACAAGAATATCTAAATTCATAAAATAAAGGTTCTGTGCAAAAATCATTAAAATCGGATAAAGCATGTAGGTGTTATAAGTCAAAGAAATTTAAAAAAAATCGAAAAAAATCGTAAAATTGCGATTTTCATGAGAAATAATTTTCCGATTGCGCTCAAAAACGTGGCAGTTCTAAGTTCAGAGATTTCGAAGGCCTCCATAAAATTTCATCTCAATCGGAGTATCGGTTTAGCCGGAATCGTGCGGACAAACAGACAAAAATACAAAAAAAAAAGAAAAAAAAAAAAAAGAAAAAAAAAAAAACATTCCGGATTTTTTTCTCCAGTGTAGTAGAATGGAATCTTCGCTTCGCTCGCTACGCTCGCTGCGCTCATCCAAAAAACGAACACAGTTCCTTTCACGTTCCTTTTATCTTCACTGATTTAAATAATAATAAATGTGATATTTAATTTTTCATTACTCTTATTTATTAAAGTGAGTCCCAGGCCATCTGACGATGGTGGCAACCATTTTCGAAAACACAAGAGGTCACAGAATATTTTTTATACCGGGACTGCAGTTTACGATATCAGGTACTGGAAATCGACGGAATTACGACGGCGAAAGGAACTTGTAAGGGAACGTTAAATTCGTTCCAAGAATGGTTCCAAGTTCCCACGAAATAGTAACTTTGACGTTACAAGTTCCTGATCTAAGAAAAGGAACGCGTTCCTCCCAAAGACTGAATAAATAATAATAATAAATGGTTTATTGTCATAGCCTAGGCCTATCTACATTTTGCGAGAGGCATTTACAGAATATGTACAGAAAATGGTAATGAAAGACAGGGGAGGGGGAATTTCTCCCCCACTTCGTCCATCCAGTGACCCCCCCCCACACACACACACACTTACTGAAAAACTAGTAGCAGCTGTATACCTAGGACTTTGTGTTGTATTGTATCTTCATCCTCTGCTGTCGGTGGCAGGTTTCATTCTTCTTCCTCCACTCCTCTATAACCCTCAGTTTCCATAATCCGTCGCTGTAGCTCTCTTATGCCCATTGACCTAGCGAGCCTATATTAACCTTAGTGTTAGTTTAATAAAGGCTCGCTACATTGACCAATGCACACGTCTCCCTCGTAATCTCTATCGCTCCCTTACCGAGCAAGCCATCTTCTTACTCTTCTCCAATTCTCTCTCTTCCCTAGCCCCTTCAGACCCCGTGTCCATTTAAATGGACATCAAATTTAAAATTTTAATCCGGGCAAATGACAAGGTTTTGAATTTGACCCCAATTTTTTAATTTTTTTGGGTAAATAAAAATTAATGAATTTTTTACCCCATGTCAATGGGACAAAAAGTGCCCTTTTTAGAGAAGTTTGAAAATACACATCTGCAAAAAAGGGTGAAAATGGAAAATATGGGGTTTGTCCCAGAAAAATAATAAATTCTTAGTATTGTTATTATTTGAGATACAAAAAATGCAAAATGTGCAAAAAAAAACAGAAAAAATCTAGTTTTAGGAAAAGTCTTCAAATTCATATTTAAAATTAAATTAAAACTTTTAATCAGAATCCAAAATTTCCAAAAATTCGTTAAAAACGTGATAAAAAATATTTTGAAAACATGAAAAATCTCAGAAAAAAATCTGGAATTAGATTTAATTGCTTAAAATTACTTAAATTCCACCAATTTAATTCGGGACTGAAGGGGCTAGTCAGGATACACCTTTGGCAGCAGATTCCTGGGTGTGCTGACTTGTGGCTAGTTCACTCATAAGCTCATCCATTCCACTATTCCCCCCCCCCCCTCATACTAAAGAGTTCCTACGGGGGGGGGGATTGGTTCCAGTTCGATGTGAGCGAGAACATCTGGCTGTACAAGGTAATGGTCTCGGAGGAATAACTGTACAAGGTAATGGTCTCGGAGGAATAAACCGAGGAATAAACTTCTACTTTCTACTTACATGACATGTAGGGGACTATCCAACGAGGTTCAAGAAAGGGGTCCCAAAAAGTACAAGGGTAATGGTCTCGGGGGAATAACCCAGGAAAAAAACTTTTCTTTTTTACTACGACATGTGGGGATATCCAACGGGTCAAGAGGATCAAAACCCGTACAAGGTAATGGTCTCGGAGGGAAAAAACCCGGGAATAAACTTCTACTTTCTCTTACATGCATGAGGGGACTTCCAACGAGGCAAGGGAGTCAAAACCCGTACAAGGTATGGTCTCGGGGGGAATAAACCCGGGATAAAATTCTCTTTTACAATGACATGTAGGGGACATCCAAAAGAGGGCAAAAGGAGTCAAAAAACCGTACAAGGTTGGTTCGAGGAATAAAAACCCAGGAATAAACTTTACTTTCTACTTTCATGCTGTAGGGGGATATCCACGAGGGAAGAGGAGAAAAACCGTACAAAGGGAAAGGTCTCGGAGGAATAAACCGAGGAATAAACAATTCTACTTTTACTTACTGACTGTAGGGGACTATCCAAAGAGGTAAGAGGGGTCAAAACCTTAAAGTAAATGGGGCTCGAGGAATAAACCGGGAATAAACTTTTCCCTTTTTACTTTTAAGTAGGGGGCATCCAAAGAGGCAAGAGGTCAAAACCTGTACAAGGAAAGGTCTCGGGAAAAACCCAGGGTAAACTTCTACTTTCTACTTACATGACATGTAGGGGACTATCCAACGAGTCAAAAGGAGTCAAAACCGTAAAAGGTAAAGTTTGGAGGAATAAACCGAGGAAAAAAACTTTACTTTCTACTTACATGACATGGGAGGGGACTACCAAGGGCAAGGGGAGTCAAAAACCTTACAAGGGGAATGGCTCAAAGGGAAAAAACCCAGGAAAAAAATTCACTTTCTACTTTACTGACTGAGGGGGGAACCAACGAGGTAAAAAGGGGTAAACCCCTACAAGGTAAGGTCTCGGGGGAAAAACCAGGAATAAACCTTCTACTTTTACTTAATACATGTAGGGGACTATCCAAAGAGGTCAAAGGGTCAAAACCGTACAAAGGGAATGGTTCGGAGGAAAAAAAACCGAGGAAAAAAAATCTACTTTCTATGACATGACATGTAGGGGACATCCAAAGAGGTCCAAAAAGGGGGCCAAAACCTGACAAAGGTTAAAGGCTCGGAGGAAAAAACCCGAGGAATAAAATTTACACTTTATACTTACATGACATGTAGGGGACTATCCAACGAGGTCAAGAGGAGTCAAAACCTGTACAAGGTAAAAGGTCTCGGGGGGGAAAAACCCAGAATAAAATTTCTACTTTTTTACTACGACATGTAGGGACTATCCCAAAGAGGTCAGAGGAGTCAAAACCCTTTCAAGGTAATGGTCTCGGAGGGAAAAAACCGGGAAAAAACTTCTCTTTTTTTTCTTACTGACATAGGGGGGTATCCAAAGAGGGCAAAAGGAGTCAAAAACCGTCAAAGGAATGGTCCGGGGAAAAACCCAGAATAATTCACTTTCTACTTACATGACTTTGGGGCTACCAACAGGTCAAGGGAGTCAAAACCCGTACAATAAAGTCTCGGGGGGAATAAAACCCGGGGAAAAACTTTACTTTCTCTTAATACATGTAGGGGAAAATATCCCAAAGAGGTTTAAGAGGGTCAAAACCTTCAAGGGAAGGGTTCTCGGGGAATAAAAGGGAATAAACTTCTATTTCTCTTCATGAAAATTAAGGGGGCTATCCAAAGAGGTCAATATTAGCAAAACCTGTAAAAGGGAATGGTCCCTGGGGGAATAAAAAGAGGAAAAAAAACTTCTACTTTTATTTCAAATGTAGGGGACTATCCAACGAGGTCAAGAGGAGTCAAAACCTGTACAAGGGGAAAGGTCTCGGGGGATAAAACCCAGGAATAACTTTTACTTTCTACTTACTGACAGAGGGACTATCCACAGGGGCAAGAGGAGTCAAAACCTGTACAAGGTAATGGTCTCGGAGGAATAAACCCAGGAATAAAATTCTACTTTTTCTTCATGACATTTTGGGGGCTATCCAAAGAGGTCAATATTTGTCAAAAACCGTACAAGGTATGGTCTCGGAGGGAAAAAACCGAGGAAAAACTTCTACTTTCTACTTTAAAAATGTAGGGGGGCTATCCAACGAGTCAAAAGGGGTCAAAACCCGCAAGGTAAGGGCCGGGGGAATAAACCCGGGGTAAAATTCTCTTTCTACTTTCTACATTAGGGGACTATCCAACGAAATACTCGTTGCGAGAGGCAGGCGCGTAGGAAGGGGGGGGGGAGATTTCCCCCACTTCTTTCTTGTGACCCCCCCCCCTTCAGACTGTTCACCACCGGCTACAACTGAAAAACTAGTAGCGGTCGGTATACCTAGGACTTTGTATTCCTGGGTGTGCTGACTAGTGGCTAGTTGAAAGGATGCACATGCACATACAAGAACAAAATAAGCTATCAGCTCATCTGTCCCCCCCCCCCCCCATAAAATAAATATGTAAACAAATAAATTGTATTTAGAGTCTACCGACTCAGTTATATAACTGATTTTCAGTGGGAGACAGTAAACGAAAGCAGCCAAGCCAACCCTGTAGGCCCCGACGCAATCGACGAGTGAGCGATAACCAACCAAAGATAGGCTAGATTTTTTTTAATAGGAAAAATAGATATCAGTGGTATGGACTGTGCGAACACCCGCGGATCAACGTCAGAATCAACAAGGCCGATTCAGAAACACTCTGAATTTATTATGTGCTTCGTTGCTAGGACGGCTCCAAAGTCACCGTTTACAAACTACTAAGACAAGAACTGATGGACTTAAGTCCAAATCAGAAGTTAAAAAACTTCTGACTTTCGCGGGAATCGAACCCTGGACCTTCTGCATTGGAAGCAGATACGCTAACCACAAGACCAACGAGCCACACATACGAAAATGAGTTCCTACATGCCTGGGTAGGGGGTTCAATATGAATGTAGAGAGTGAGAACATCTGGTACGTACGGTTTTTTAAGGCTATTCGACCGCGTTTTTATATTTTCCAAAATATGCTACCAAGTCAAAATATATAGTATGGCTTTGAAACCTAGCTCTTTTTAGAAAATCAAAACTATTTTTTTCATATTTCTCTGATCAGGTACACGGACAATATATCCACCTCAAAATAATTTCAAACTTCAATTCGCGAAGGCACACGTACCTGGCACACCATTCAACAACGTATAGGGTGTTGAGTTTTTTGTGACATTAATTTTCAACTGGTATTCTAGAGTCTGACTGAGAGAATTTAAAACAAAAAAGAATTGTCTATCCTGCGAATTTGGCGAATTGAAGTTTGTTATTATTTTGAGGTGGCGATATTGGTCGTTTATCAGATCAGAAAAAAAAGTTTTGATTTTCTAAAAGAGCCAGGTTTAAAAAATATTCACTATATTATTTTGACTTGGCATATTTTGGAAAATAGAAAAACGCGGTTGAATAGCCTTAATTTGTAAAGGAAATTTACTGCCACTGGGTGCATGGGCTTATTTGCAAATAGTAATCAGTGGTGGTTACTTTTATTCTCTATCATACGATGTATCCAACGACTAAAAAGTCATGCAGCCATAATGCCATATTTCTTGTTAATCTGTGCAGTTTCAAATAAAGTAGATTAAATTATTTGAAACAGATTTATTTGTGATTATATTTATTTTCTTGGAATGTAGGAGCAATGCATTTGAATTGGTCTGAGGGGCTACTGTGTTTTGTTTTGCTTAACAACTAAAATATTGAAATAAATGCATTATCTGAGCTACCCTTGGCAGTAGATATTTTCTTTGTTATGATTTTATCATTGCAAGCCTGGTATTAGGTCGGTAGGTGCGACATTGTGTATCTGCTTTGTAAACCAGCCAGTTTCACGCAGCTGCCCATCTCGTTTAAGGTAAGCTGTTGGTCTTCTTTCTTCTTTCCCCAATCACAAATACTAAGCATGGTATTAGAATGACAACTTTTATAACTTGCACATGAGTGTAAAAAAGGCAAATATACTACCTACAAATATTCCATATTGATGGCATTAATAATTTTAATGTTTTTTTTTTTTTTTTTTGAGGGGGGGGGGTATTTGCAGCTTGTTATCTCAGTTTGTTTCAAATCTTTCACAATTTTTTAAAATGTGAATGTTCAAAACAGAGAAAAATGGCATTTCCAATTTGTAGGTTATTATATTTGAAGCTCACAATAAGTAGCTAATGCAAAAGTAACGCTTATAATACATGAAGTATGATGAGGTATTAATCGAATAACAACTTTTGAAAGTTTCTGGCACCTACATTAAGTTTGTCTGAATGGAATTATTACTGTCAGACTCAGACCAATTTTGTTTTCACATTTCATACTTTATTACACTAATCGAACATCAGGATGAGAAAATAGTGATAATGTCAGACTCAAAGGCGGCAAATCAGGCCATTGCTTGTGGATTATGAGGTGAAAGAATGCAATGTACTGCTGCTAAGGCTATATTATGATGCCAGAGAGGTAGTGTTGCAATGGATTCCAGCACATTGTGAAGTGTTGTCACTATTAAGCCCTTTGCACAACAAATAAAACAATAATGATTACGTTAATTTATCCAAAAGTCAGAAAACAAACAAATAAAATACCCTGTCAACAGCAGTTAGCTCACACAGCTGCTAGGTATACATTTTTTTTGTTTATTTGGATTTTGGATTAAGGACGCGTCAACCGTTAGGTCATAACTCATAATGCATCACTCTAGCCTAAGGGATGTGGGGAGGAGGGAGCCCATGCTGGTCAGAACCAGCCACGGGTAAGGGGAGGAAGGGGGGTTTCTCACGTCGCGGTTGTCATCGTCTTTGTCATCGTCGTCAGGGAGGTCGTCAAGAGAAGGGGGAGGTGTCCCCGACGACGTTTGCCAGAGCTCGCCTCTAGTTTCTGGGAGTAATATATACTTCCCTCTTACTAGCTGATGTTTGCGAGGTGGACTTTTTCTCTTGAATCGCCTTTTACGATTAGCAGAGCCATGCTCTGGGCCAATTCTACCCCGGGCCCAGATGGTACAGGTTAACCAGAGTTGGGGAGTAACTTAACGAAAGTAACGCGTTAGCGCTAACGCGGTAGTTTTTTAGTAACTTTAAGGGTAACACGTTATTTTTTCAAAATCGGTAACTTTTTAAAGTAACTGATATTTATTTTCAGTAACTTTCAAAAAACGTTAAGTTGAAAGTTAC
Organism: Sweltsa coloradensis; assembly: GCA_024449915.1. Taxonomy (NCBI): domain Eukaryota; kingdom Metazoa; phylum Arthropoda; class Insecta; order Plecoptera; family Chloroperlidae; genus Sweltsa; species Sweltsa coloradensis. The sequence goes on from JAMZAV010001350.1 coordinate 65,016, forward strand.
TTTTGTTTTGCAGCCTGTACTTCATAGAAATGACCATTGCATTCATGAGGATATATCTCGAATCCGGTTTTCCCAATAATGAAATGTTTTTATAAGAGGAATTCTTGTCAAAGCCTCGTTTACGAGGAGAAATTCTCGCATCAGCCGTCCGGTAGGGATGGCAACCCTCTCCCCCCCCCCGCCACCCCAAGCCTACGTATTGTGGTTGGCAATGTGCATATTTTGTGGCATTCCAATTCCATTACGGTCATCCTAGCATCACGTGCGGCAGCAAGATTGCTTACTTTGGTGACATTTTTGTTTCAACTTTCAATCGCAAATTTGCAACCCGTACGTGTTTGGTGTTTCCTCTAGGGTCAAATCGTCATAAAGTGTTGTGCGTTCCATTCAGTGTTCTTCTTCTTCGCGTTTTTCTTGTTATCTTATCATTAATTAATTTTATTTTTATTCCCTTTCCCTCATCACTGTTACTGTTAGTGTTAGTCTGCAGTCTGCTAGTGTGTAGTGTAGTGTTCTGTTCTGTGTTAGATTGGATTTTCGTGTGTTATAAATACGTACGGTACGTACGTAATTACGTTATGCGTTTACTATAGCTGAAGGCGAAAGTGAAAGTGAAAACGTTTTACCCTGAGCAAATTTTAATTTTAATTTATAGGTACCGGTATTATAAGTTGCCTCAGGTTTTTTATTTTCTGTTAAATTAGCATTTCAGACGCAAATGCCGCAACTAACTTTTAAAAGTTACTTTTTATGGTAACTTAACTTTCAAGTTACTTTATTTTTGAACTAACTTTAACTTTAACTAATTACTTTTAAAGTCGAACTAACTTAACTTTTAAAAAGTTACTATTGTTGGGTAACTTCCCCAACTCTGAGGTTAACAAACCTTAGAAACTTACTTGGATTATTGCTCCGGCTAAAACTCGAATCGGTAGGTGGTATCAACTGTAGAAATTTAATTTAAGATAAAACTGAAATAAAGATGAGTGTGGAGAGAGGACGAAAGGTTAACACAATTAAAAAGAACAGTTTCAAAATACAATTATAATGAAATTAAATTAGGTTACATTTACAAGACAAATTCTCAATAGTTCCCAAATTCGAAAGTTTGTTACAAATTATTAAAGTTTATCAAAATTCTCCAATTCAAAAGTTCTCAATATTATTATCTTAATCAGCCATTTAGTAATAGTTTGTTAAAGCTCTCTCAAAAATTCGTAGATTCGTGAATATAAAGTTTGTTTTACCGTGATATCGTAGATTTGTAGAATTGTAGAATATTGACCAGGGTCCAGGGATCAAACCGGCGATTCTGTCCGGAGACGTTCAGTGGACCGGTTAAGTTGGCTAGCCCAGCAGCCCGTAGCCAAGTGTTGTCTGGAACATGGTCCAGAAAGTTCAGCCCTGCACAGGGCCCTGACGTCGTGTCTTCTTGAGATACTTCAGAAGTCTGTGTAGAAGAATATCCTCTCTCTGCTCGCGTTCGTATCGTCTGAAGATTTTTGTGTGTAGGAGGGGGATTAAGTGTTTTGATTGGTCACTTTTTCATTTGTGTCACGGTTACCACTGACAACGGAGTAGAAGTGGGGGTACTTGAGGGTTGGTAAAATGCGTTGTATTTATATTTCCCCAGGTTTTAGTTTCCAGGACACTGGAATATTATGACGTAGTTGGGCTGATGCAAAACATTCCAATTGTCTATCCAAAGATTTGTCTAATCGAGGCTAGCAGACAACGTAGAGCCACCGCCGTCTGGATGTAGGTATGTAAACAAATACCTTCAAATATATACAGCGGCGGTGCATATCACGTCTTTATACGTCATAATGAGAACAATAAATCACAGCGCGTTTCGAAGTATGTTCGAAAATAAGGCACTTCAAGCCACAATATCGATAGGCCTATCAAAACATTTTTTTTTATAAAAAATGAACGTACAATTTGGATTCAGGACGTTTTATTCTATAAAGAGCGACACCTTTAACTTAAATCTAAAATTCATGAAAATAGCCTATTACAGAGGTTCACAGTTTAGGCTACTGTTTTACACCTTTAGTGAACACTCCTTCAACCCTGACCCCCCAAAACTGTTGACCCTGCGATCAGGGTTGGGTAACGACGCGTTGCATCGAAAATATGTGTAGAATATGTCAAATATGTAGAAAATTCGTGTCGAAAATTAAATAAGGAATATTATTGTATATAATTCAAATTCCAAACTTATTTTCATCCACCCTAAAAACAAATGAACTCAACATTATATTTTGAACTTTTAAGCAGGTGTTTATCCTCATTACAAGGCGAGGAAGGTAGTGTGGGAAAGTTTGGAAAGAAAAGGAGTTGACAAAGGACTGATAGACAGGGTTAGAAGTATATACATAGTATGTGAAAGCTGTGTAAAAACACAGTTTGGGATGTCAGGGTGGTTCCAAATAACAAAAGGGCTGAGGCAGGGAAGTGTGCTGTCATCATTGCTATTTATAATAGTGATGAATGACATACACAACAAGGTAAAGATGGAGGAAACGGAGGAGGTAGAGGTTATGCTGTTTGCAGATGATTTCGTGGCGTGGTCAGAGTATGAGGAGATACTCCAGAGATACACAGACCTCTGGAAGAGGCACATTGAAGAGGCCGGCATGAAGATAAGCGTGAGCAAGAGCAAGGTTGTTACTATGCCAGGGGAAGGAGACGTCAGGAACTATCATGCAGAGATCAAGATTGGAAAAGAAACCCTGGAAGTGGTGGAGAGTTTTGGATACCTAGGAAGTGAAATAATGGCAAGCGGGAAGATGAAAAAAGAAATTAACAACAGAATACAAAAGGCCAGTAACTTCTACCAGTGTGTAAAAGGCCTGGTGTGGGATAGGAAAATACCCATAAAGTGCAAGATGACACTACAAGACCTACTTCATACCGATCCTCACATATGCGGCAGAAACCTGGACTATGGGCGATAGAGAAGAAAGCCAAATACAGGCGGCGGAGATGAGATTCCTGAGGAGCACAGTGGGCAAGACAAAAAGAGATAGAGTTAGAAATACAAACATCAGAGAGATGCTTGGGGTGGAGAAGTTAGGTGACAGGACGGGAAGGACAAGGCTGAGATGGTTTGGGCATATGAAACGAATGATGGAAGAGAGGATGCCCAGGAGAATGTATGAGAAAAGGATTGAAGGAGGAAGAAGAAGGGGGAGACCAAGGAAGAGATGGAAGGAGACCATAGCAAGAGACCTACATAATAGAGGAGAGAGCTGGGAGGATGTAGCAGAGACACGATTGTGGGAGGATAGAAAGAAGTGGAAGAATTTGGTTGCAAAACCCAAGCTGACCCTGCCAGAAGTAGGAAACGGCGATGGATAATGATGATGACAAGGCGAGCTGTGTAGATGAAAGTCCCTGAGGACTCCGCCCCACCTGCTTGCCGCTGAAAAATGACCTAAAAGGCTTAAACTGTCCCCCGAAAGCATTTGCGGATATTGTGCACATGCATTATCTCACTAATTTCCTGCGATGAATCAATAATTCATAGTACGGTAATAAAGAACTTGAAGCAAAGAAATCCGGCATCTTCGCAAGATACCAACGTCATCGTCTCCCCAGATCTTCTTCCTCGCGTTTTATTAATCAAAGTCATCCCTAATGTAAACTTATTTAATAGTAAAATTTCTACTACTAGTTATAATTTACATATTGCCAATGTATGTAGGCTAACATAACTAGATAAATACAATGAAAAAGAAAAAATCACACTGATTTTGCTCAAAGTAACAATACACCATAGACCTACCTAAGCTCTGCCTCCCAGTAATTTTTGACGTGTCATTAATGTCATAAAATGTACCATTTACGACGTGTATATTCAACACGTATAATACTAGGTATAATACCTGTTTTTGACATCGAGTATTATACCTACCCAACCCTGTCTGCGATCTACAAATTCAAATCTAAATCGAGCTAGGACAACATAGAACAATACTTTGTGCACATCATTAGTTCAATGTTGTCGCCCAATCTAGCCCTTGACTTGCCTAAATCACCCAACATCACACCTGACGAGCGCGCAGCAATAATGTCACATTGCAAAAACAAAGAGATCATAAATCTGCCAGCTGACATAGGGTCAACCATAGTCATTCAGAATGTAGAGGACTTCATAGTCATAGGGGAAGGTAAAAGACAACTCACTGCATCTGACACTTACAAGACGCTTCACGGTCAACCATAGTCATCCAGAATGTAGAAAACTACTTAGGGGATCCAAAAGACAACTAGGCCTAACTGTACCTGATACTTACAAGACGCTTCAGGGTCAAACAGTCATTACACAGCGCGAGCAGCGTAGAGGACTAGGCCAGGGTTGCCACCAAGTCAATTTTTTTATCCTTGAAAGATACTTAAAAAATCCTGAGAAATCCTTGAAAACAGTTATTCAGCATTAGCGTATTAAAACCGCGAAGGAATGTTACAAATTTTCGGGTTTCATACCAAAATATGTTATGCCAGCCTGATTTTCGAGAATCTAGTCAAAATTACGTGCAGACAAACGCATAAGAATCAAAATTTTCTTCCAATATATTTTAACGTTTTACTTTTAGGCCTACTCACCATAACTACTACTTGCGGTAAATGTTAGGCCAATGCAGTCACTTATGTTTATTAAATTATTTTTACTAGTACCTGATGTTTTTTTACTGTCTACATTGCTTTTTTTGGCTGAATTTAAAAAATGTTATTATTTAATGTATTTTTTAAAGACACTAGAAAATCCTAAGATTTTGCCCAAAATCCTGTTATCCTTGAGACACTCTAAAAATCCTGAGAAAAGGATAATATCCTTGAAAGTGGCAACCCTGGACTAGGCCTACATAGGAGGAGAGAGACAACTCACTGTACCCGACACAAGACGCGACAGTGTCAACCATAGACAATCAAAATCTTCAGGGATCGTCGCATTGGGACGTAGCTATTGGTTACACGTGTACTGGTAAGATAGGGTTGCCAACCGTCCGGAATTTCTCCGGACAGTCCTGATTTTGATGCCTTTGTCCGGAAAGAGGAATTGCCTCATTCCGGACGGCACTTTGTCCGGAATTTGTGAAAAAGTCATATTTGTACTACATTTTATTGAATTTTAGAGTATTGCAGTGAATTAGTGTTTTTTCTCTCTTATGTTGGTACATCAGTTGGTTTGGTAATTTGGAATAAAAGTTAGTTTCTTTCATGTAGCCGCCTTTCCTTAGTCCTACTCCTAGCTAGTCGTGCTCGTGACTGCCCGGTCCCACATCCCCTCCCCAAACCCCTTTGTATTGTATGCGCACTTGGCGAGGCGCAGGCGCTACTTGAACTCCGCCGGCCAAGGCCAACGTAACTCAATCAGCAATGGTTAGTTAGTTATTGTTCAACAAAATAAAATAATACCTAATAATATACAAATTGGATAACGTTAAACTGAATTTCATTTTTTATAACTTTTTACTATTTTCATCTTTCCGAAATGTTTTTACGTAATGTGGAATTAAATTGTAAGCTTTGTTATTATAACTTATAATTAATGTATGAGTCGATCCCAGATTCCAATCCAACGATATATCCAAGTCATTGAATCTTTAAATTACGTATCCGGCTGTTTTGAAGGTTAAAAGGGTCCAAAAAAATTTCGCCTCCGGCGGCTGGGGCTTTGCCCCAGACCCTTGTATGCCCACTAAAATTGGAGATTTGTCCGGAATTCTAGTTGACCCAAGTTGGTAACCCTATGGTAAGGTGTAAGGTTAATAAATCCAGATGTTTCTTGCATGCACATTGTATCTCTTAGGTGAACTTGTTCATGTTAAGTTTACTAAAAAACTTAACGTTTGGTTCCTCAACCCGGTGTACTATGCTTGTCTGATGCGAAATCAATACTTTAGTTTGACAGAATCGGGCACTGGACAATTGCATTGGTAAGGACAGTAATTACAAAATCTTTGAGAAACTTTACCGTAACCTTCTTGCATAATAAATGTCTTTAAACGTGCAGATATATATACACAGTAGGCTTTGTACGTAGTTGCATTGTAACATGGCTATTGTCTATATATTTACGGGTGAAGCACAGGGTGTCTCTCGGCCGGTGTTTCTGGCGTATGTACAGTCTCTTGTGTCCGTGCGCCTTCTCCTGTGTTTACTGAGGGTATTTCTGTGAGTGAACCGGGCACCACACACGCTGCAGGCAAACGGCTTCTCCCCGGTATGAGTGCGCTTGTGGTCTCCAAGGTCACTACTCCGAGCAAACTTAACCCGACAGACACTGCAGACATACGGCTTCTCACCAGTATGGACTAGCTTGTGTCTCGTGAGGTGAGCTAACCGGCTGAACTTGGCCCGACAGACGTCACAGACATGGGGCTTCTCACCCGTGTGGTGGAACTTGTGTCTAGTGAGGTTACTTAGCAGAGTGAACCTAACCTGACAGACACTGCAGACATACGGCTTCTCACCGGTATGGACTCGCTTGTGTTTGCTGAGGTCACTACTGTGTTGGAACCGGGCTTTGCAGACGCTGCAGGCGAACGGCTTCTCCCCGGTATGAGTGCGCTTGTGTCTAGTGAGGTCAGCACTACGACCGAACCAGGTCTGGCAGACGTCACAGGCATAGGGATTCTCTCCTTTGTGCTCTCGCTTGTGTCTAGTGAGCTCAGCTCTAGAACTGAACCTGGCCTGGCAGACAGTGCAGGCAAAAGGCTTTTCCCCAGTGTGGAGTAGCTTGTGGTCTCTAAAGTGATTCACCCGAGCAAACCTGGCCGGACACTCATCACAGGCAAAGGGCATATATCTGGTGTGTTTTTTGCGCTTGTGTCCAGTGAGCTGAGCACTACGCCTGAACCTGGCCTGGCAGACGTCACAGGTATAGGAATTCTCTCCACTGTGGACTCGCTTGTGTCTAGTGAGCTCAGCACTACAATAGAACCTGGCCTGGCAGATGTCACAGGCATATGGCATCTCACCGGTGTGAGTGCGCTTGTGTATAGTGAGGTAATTCGCCCGAGCAAACCTACCCTGACACACTTCACAGACATACGGTCTTTCTCCCGTGTGAGTGCGCTTGTGTGACTTGAGGGCACTACTCTGAGTGAACCTGGCCTGGCAGACAGTGCAGGCGAAGGGCTTTTCCCCAGTGTGGAGTAGCTTGTGGTCTCTGAGGTGATTCATCTGAGCAAAACTGGACGGACACTTGTCACAGGCATAGGGCATCTCACCGGTGTGAGTGCGCTTGTGTCTAGTGAGCTCACCACTACGACTGAACCTAGCCTGGCAGATGTCACAGGCATAGGCATCTCACCGGTGTGAGTGCGCTTGTGTATAGTGAGGTAATCCGCCCGAGCAAACCTACCCTGACACACTTCACAGACATACGGTCTTTCTCCCGTGTGAGTGCGCTTGTGTGACTTGAGGGCACTACTCTGAGTGAACCTGGCCTGGCATACAGTGCAGGCAAAGGGCTTTTCCCCAGTGTGGAGTAGCTTGTGGTCTCTGAGGTGATTCACCCGAGCAAAACTGGACGGACACTCGTCACAGGCAAAGGGCTTCTCTCTGGTGTGAGTGCGCTTGTGTCTAGTGAGCTCAGCACTACAACCGAACCTGGCCTGGCAGACGTCACAGGCATAGGGATTCCCTCCGCTGTGGACTTGCTTGTGTCTAGTGAGCTCAGCACTACGACTGAACCTGGCCTGGCAGACATAGGGCTTCCCACCGGTGTGAGTGCGCTTGTGCCTAGTGAGGTGATCCACCCGAGCAAACCTACCCTGACACACTTCGCAGACATACGGCTTCTCTCCCGTGTGAGTGCGTGTGTGGTCTCTGAGGTGATGACTCTGAGTGAACCTGGCCTTACAGACACTGCAGGCAAAGGGTTTTTCCCCAGTGTGGAGTAGCTTGTGTCTCGTGAGGCGATCTACCCGAGCAAACCTGGCCGGACACTCGTCACAAGTAAAGCGCCTCTCACTCTCACTTCGGTGGCTCTTTGCGTGTTTCTTAAGTTCGCCTTCCTCAGAGAAGCTAGCCTTGCACAAGGTACAGCTAAACTGTGGCTCAGCACCGTGGGTCAGCATGTGAGTCTTCCGTTCTTCTTCGCTAGCACAAGTCAGGTCACACTTGGCACACTTCTGTAGTGGTTCCCCTGAGTGTAACACCATGTGCTGCTTGAGACTAAACTTGCTTATAAATACCTTATTGCAAACATCACAAGTGAATATACATTCGAGGTTCTTTACAACCCTGGCATCTTCCTGCGAAGCAGACTTCTGGGGATTTCCGTTGATTCCATTTCTTGTGTTCGCAGTCTCAATGGAAGTCCTCTGCTCCGTATTTTTACTAGTGTTTGACTGGGGATTTCCGTTGATTCCATTTCTTGTGTTCGCAGTCTCAATGGAAGTCCTCTGCTCCGTATTTTTACTAGTGTTTGAATTTCTTATTTGGTTGTGAGCGACGACAGAATTCTTCCTCTGTGCACCGCAGAACTTCTTATGGTGTTCTAGGTAGACCGAGATGCTGAACACCCGAGGACAGTCAGGGCACTGGAATGCACGGTCTAGAAATAAAGGATACAACATAATTATTACGTACTACCGGTACTAGACTAATTTTAATATAATCATGACTTAAGTTTTAGCTATGCCAAGAATAACTACACATAAGTTATTCAACAAAATATCGATATTGCAGGTAAATCTAACCTATTCATGATATCAATATCGTTAGTAATGTCATATTGAAATATGTCAACAGCTTTGTCAAACTTGACATAAAATACCTCGCCAGTCTATGGTATGCAGGTTTCTGCAAATAAACAGTACACTCCCCCCACTCTCCACTAGGGCTGGCAGGGCCGGATTAAAGCATTTGGCGCCCCTAGGCTATAATATTTTAAGCGCCCCCTGTATTGGCCCTACCTACACCTACCTACCTACTTACCTACCTACCTACCACCTACCTTCACAAAAAATTAAAATGCTGAATATTTTGGAACTTACTGCATTGGTGACTACTACAATGACTTCCTACGTGCTTTAAGGTGTCACAGGCGTTAAGCATAATCTTGGAGATGAAACGGACATGGGTGAGGGGATTGCTGGGAGAGACGTGTTGGAGGAGGGCCTCAGAAGTTCCGCTCAAAATATTTTTAATTTGTCCATCAATAGCGAGCCGTAATTTACGACGGAGGCAGGGGATATGTTTGTACTGCCAGAAAGGTTTGAGAGACGCGAGATGCCCCGCTCACCATTGCCCAAGGTCGCACTGTGATCAAAAATATTCACATTCACGAGCTGGCGTAAAATGACGTGTTGTCCGTCAGTATAAAAGAAGTGTTACATTCACATAATGTTTGTATTGAGTTTACGAACCATCACATACTGAGAGGAAAACTAAAATTATTCAATTAATGTAGTTTTTGTCTGATGCAATGATCATTAATCTATGAATGAGGGATTGCAAATAAGAACATTACGCAACATTTGAAATAAGTAAAATGTTATTATTATCTGAATACAGGCTAGACCATCAACATAAAAATTATTGTCATTAAAAGGACGCGACTTGGGTTCAAGTCCAGAACAATCTGGTCACTCAACGCTATAAAACCTCTAGACCCGGCGTAAGATCCCCGGCAGGACACAAAGTTTTTTATTATTGCTATCACTGCATTATTATAATATGCTAGCATCGATAACTACAATAATAATCAGTACCTACAGTGATAAGAATCCCGGGCACGACACAATTAATGAAAAAAACTTCAGTTAAGATTGCCGGTTGTGACGGGATTCAGAACACGAGACCTCCAGAATCAGCTCAAGCGATTGAAGCCAACACTGTCAGTTATTACATACATGGCAAACTTGCCTTATTGTTTCGCGGAGACGAAACATTGTTGTATCCTCAAAGAATCAAAATGGTCAAGCACAACTAGTGAAAGGGTATGTAGGTACACTGGTACAGTGATAGTCAGTGGATATCATCCAAAAAACTATGGTATACGCTCTTCCTGGGTAACGAGCACGTTGGGGAACAATGGGCGGTTGAAGGGGGGTTGGCCCCCCAGTTGATACGGGTGCGAAGCGCACAGCCCCGGCAAAAAATTTCGAGTCTAAGTGTGATAGAAGTATTTGAACAATTTTGTTTTACAAAAAAACCTTTAAAAAAATATATGAAAAAAATGCGAAAATGTATCAACATTATATAATAGCTAAGACAATAATTAATTTCAAATAAAAGTGCGCTCCCCTCGCCCCCTAGACCAAATTCGCCCAGCCGTAGTTACGCAACTGATATGTAAGTAGTGTATAAAGACAAACAGTTAGTACTTCACAGTCACGCAGCACAAAGCAACATCTTAGGCCTAACTGCTTTCATAACCGGTGTTATAACCTATAATTATTATGGGCATCGTGCTAGGACGACTCCAAGCCCAAAGTCACGTTACACATTTAAGAACTGATGACTCGAATCCACCAGAAGTCTAAAAAAAATCCTGCCTACGCGGGAAATCGAACCCTGGACTTCTGCATTGGAAGCAGAGCCTCTAACCACACGACCAACGAGTTCATACTTTACGTATTATTAGAACCAATACAGAAAAACTTGGGATGAATTTACAAATGAAACAGTGTTTTTTAACATACTAATTGGGTTTAATATGATAGGCTATATAGTCGCGTGATGGATGCTCACCGCTCTCTTTTAGTCATCGAGACGATTCTCTAATGTTATCTTGAGTTTTGAGACTCGGAAATGCAGGGTTATGTATAGAGATAAGTTCACTCTTACCCAACCAACCCAATGTGACAGATAGCGGGTGGACCCCTATGTGTGAGTGAGTGTGTCACACGCGTTTTCTCGCTTGCGTCCAGGTGTGCTGTTCACTTTCGCCGACAAAGAACCAGACATTGCATGCGATGTGGTGGGGGGTGGGGTGAGGGGCGAGTGTTAGCGAAAAAGTGAATCCAAGGTCAAAGCAAAAACATTTTAGTTTCAGAAGATGTTAGTACTATTTTGTGTGAAGTCAACCGTTCGGCCAAAATCGCTGGCCAATTGAAATGTCGGATTGTCGATATGCTTACTATCATCCCTTTTTACCATATTTCTCCCAGAAATTATTTGGTACTCAAAACAAATGAATGTGTGGCCATGTAAAACAGACCACCCACTCAAGACACCCATAAATTTGAGCCAAACCCCATTCATTAAAAATCAAATTAGGATATCAAGAAATGTAAACTTTTTTTACTGATACACATAATATGTACCACAAATCAATCTAGGATCATTGTTACTCCCCTTCCCCAAATCAGCTAGAGATTCAGTGGCCCTTGCACTAAAAAGGTATAATACGGTTTATAAAATCGAACTATTGTGTATTATCACCTGAATAAATAATGGGATAATAATGGGATGGGGGAATAATGCTCAGTTTTAAGTCGCAACAGATTGTTTTATTTATTTGGAGAAAGGGCGCGTCAACCGTTAGGGCATAACTCATAACACATGATTTTGAAACTTTGTTTTGTTTTTGTAGTAGGTGGTATAGTAGTAGTGTTTTTCAGATGGGCGATCCAAGGGGGCGAGGGGGGGGGGTATGGGGTTTGAAGCCCACCCCCCCATGCCACCCCAATAAAAACAAAAACGAGTGTGATCGATTGAAGAAAAATATAAGGAGGGAGCAACCTACTATGATATTTACAGTAATTGTCAATTATACAAACAAAAGACCAGACACTTCTTACAATAAGAAATTTTATGATTCGCCAGCACTTTAGGTGTATTGACTAACAACGTGTTTAGCGGCGTTGAAAAATGTCAAATACGAGAAAAAATTCGAAAAGGCCTCGGCGGCTGGGCTTCGCACCAGACCCGTCCTGGTTGGCAATTGACAACCCCCCCCCCCCCATTGGACATTCCTGGATAACAAACACTAGTGTCTTTATTCATTAGCACTAGTGCTATTTTCATAGTCAATACAAAATATGTAGGCCAGTAGGCCTACATCAAGATACTATGGATGAAATGCAAGCTGACAAAAATAATAATCTAACAAGCTACAATAATTAATGTTCCAATACCCAACCACGCACACAAGTCACGACATGACATGAAATTTGCGTGTTTAATTTTAAAAGTTGTAATATTTTTTTAGTATTCGAAAGCAAATGTTTATTTTCCAAAATTTTCCTAAGTAGGTATCACGTTTTTATAAAGTAGGGCCTATAAGTAAATTTTACTGTTAATAGATTTTTCCTAATTTTATGCAGATATGACAATTGTGTACTTAGGGTGTGTCTGAAAATTATTCAAAGTCTAGGTCCAGGTCCAGGTCTAGGTCCAAATTCAAGTCCACGTCTAACAACAGTCGTAGGTACTGATTATACTTTCGACGGCAAATGAAGTCTGTCTGAAAAGTCTAATTCTAGGTCCATTCCTTGTCAAATCGGCAAAGGACCGAGCAATCGAAAGTGTACACTCGTTTAGGTCCGATTCAAAATGGCCGCCGCGACAATGAGAGAAACAAACAAATGAATGCATTGCTAAATAAAGGTAAACATTTATGTTTTGTTTGTTTTATATGTATTTAATTGGTTTTACTGATGTACAAATACTTTTAATAAACAAAACTTTTTTAACCCCCCAAACAAAAGGGGACTCTCGAATTGCACACTTACTATAAACTTTAGGTAGTGTGACTTTTCCTCGGAGGCAGCTCTACGGTAGGCTGGTTATAGCACTAACATTGAGTTGAACTTGGACATACACCTGGACTTGGACCATAATTCAGACACACCATAAGTAAGTTCAGCTGAACTGCGGGAAGACAGCATACGCAGATATACTATAGTATTAGTATTATCTAAACACCTGTGTAACCGCTTTGTTTCCATATTTTTACATTGTCTCGCCTGTTTTGTTCCAGATCGGTATATATCTCTTTATTGTACTACTTTCTTACTGCACACTAATGATTCTCGTTTTTATAGTCAGAAGATTTCATCGTAGTAACTAGTAACCGTTTAAAAAACTTTGCTCCCGGAAATTTATGAACCTTTTCCGCCATCAGGTAATCAGGTCATTCAACACCCAAAAATCTAATATCAAAAAAACATGTCAAAGCATAAGATAATAGCTAAGAAGAGCACGTTTGAAGACCAAAAATTCATCATTTGAAGTTGATAAAGTAATCTTAATAAATTTTCTAATGACGATGACGTGGCAAATCTACAGAATGTGTCGTCGATCCGCTATTATGTCAATCGTATGTGGTTACGGTCACTTGCATGGGCACAATAAACAATATTCACAAAATAACAATGATGCGTGATTGGATAAACACGTAAAAAAAAAGTAAAGGACTGTCAGCATACGTTGTCGGAGCCGCTGTAACACGAGGCATCGGCCTTTGAAAATAATATCTTACTATATTGCAAGAGAAATGCTTGCTGCTGGAGGGGGGTGGGGACAGCTGTGGACTAATTTATTGCGTTACCACGTCGTTCTTGAAAGGCACAAACAAAACCTAGATTGATATCTTTCATGTGCAATGAGGATATGCCCATGCGAATACAGTTTGTACAATGATCGGCTTTAGATTTTCTCACGTGACGTGAATAGACCTGATTTGTTTGGTCGTAGTGCCCACAATGTTCACCATTTGTATTTGATTATATCGACACTTAACTATCACACCCCAATAATGAAATATAACTAGTACCAAATAAACCGAATCAGGACGCGTCTCCAATGCGCATTTGTAAGAGGCATATGCCAGACCGCCCTGGACAAGCGGAGACCGGCCAGGGTCTATCCCAGTGGAGACAATTTAATACAATATATTAAGATATTTCGTAGTGGACAGTCGTGTAAATTTAAACACAGAACGACTCCAAACTGGAAACACTATTTACTTTCCATTTTAAATGGCCTTGCGCAATTGAGTCGAGTACTTTGTGACGTGGATACTCCAGCTCGGCAAAAAGAAAACGGACCGGCACGAAAACCGAGATGATCTTTGTTCGACTCCAAACGAGTAATTTTTTAATTTAATTCTTTGTCTGTTATAATTTGGGACACGTATCATATACTAGGCTAACAAGATTGCGTTCCGTTACATGCGAATAAAGTTATATGTTTTCACATCATGTGCTAGGCGTAATACTATATGAAATGATGGACCGTTGCAGATCATACTATAAGTTAGCATTTTCTATCGAATTTATTATAGTATGCACGATTATGATTATGCTGTGTCCGTTCTTATTGGGCTCAGCGTGAAAAATAAAATGGTGATCAAGCTTAACAGCTTACACAAATAACATTACAGTCTGCTGTTGCCGTGTATAGCAAACAGTAAACATGTATTATTGCATTGAGTGTGTGTCTGCATTAGCGAACAGTTTTACCTGTGGCCAATGGAAATTGTTATTCGAACATAAACAACCATCCTGTCACTAAAAGTCGTATCGCCAGAAGTGCGCCACTGCTGGGGCTGAAAAGGCTAAAAATAGCGGCCAAAACATGCATCGTAGTTCGTAGTTAGCGGTAACTCACACACACGATTTTGGTAGTTTTTTTGATTTGAAGATAAAAGTTGAAAATTAGGACTTGTGTGATGTACTTTCCATAAAAAAGGTTTGTAATTTTTCATAAAGCTCTAAAGTTGAAGGTAATTTTTTAAAAATATTGTCCAAATTCGCAATTTTTTATAAGCCCATATTATATACCAATTTCAAAATCGACATCACACAAGGTCCTAGTAAATCTTTATCGTTGAAAAGAGTAAAAAAAAATTATGCCGATATGACAATTGTGGGCCGAGTTCCAACTGAAATGCGGGGACACTGCATTGCGCCAATATTATAGCTACTCCTGTGCAGCCTTAAGCACCACTTAACTTTTTTTATGTTCCATATTGTTTCACTGTTGTCACTCACTCCGTTTGCAAACACGAGTTATAATATTCAAACATAAAATCACAATAAACACTTAATCACTTTAATTAGTACGGTACTGTAAAGGTTACACACAATAAAACAATTAATAGGGCCTATATTAGAACAAATTAATTTGTAAGTGAAAAAAAAACTTAGCACTCGCGACGTTTACGAATAACCAATTTAATATTTAGTAAATTTGTTTGCAGCGCACAGAACTGACACGACTGTTTGGCCAAAAGTGTTTATACGAACTGAGTGATGTCTTGGCTTGGCCCTTAGTTTGACTGCTTGAGCTATGTTCTCTTCCCCCCCAAAAGCAACTAGTTATTTTACTACTTTACACATTGAGTTAAAAAGTACACCTGAACGACATTCATTTTAACTGTTGTAAGAATTATGTTTACTCAAACTTAAAAAATGTAAAACAAGGCTTGGTGTTTGAAAAAAGGGGATGAATACTGCAGGTCAGGTTCTGAGCGGGGGGGGGGGGGGGGGAGGAGGGAGGGGTGATTTTCCTTTCTAAATTTATTGAGAGAAATTCTCTAGAAAACATCTTTGTCGAAGACCCAAATTTTCCTTTTTGGGCAATGGTTACAAAGAAAACAAACCATCATAAAGTTCTTTTCCCCGATTTGGAGGGGGCTGTATATGAATGATTAGTTTTTCTAATAGCTTAAAAACCCCTGAAAATTTAGAGTTGGCTAAAATACCAACTATTTTTTTAAAATTCTTTTGGCCTAGCAGTGGCGTAATTTACTAAGCGCGGGCCCCCCCCGCGAACGTAGTTCATTTTGGGCCCCTTTTATAAAAAAGGGTTTTGGGTAAAATGGCGAGCCTCTGTGGGGGGGGGGGTTTGGGGGGGGGGGGGGGGGCGTAAACTTACATTATGACTTTACTAGGGTTTTCATTTTTGAAATTTTTGAACATAAAAAATATTATTTTAAATTTCAGTTTACCTTTTATTTACCCAACAAGCAGTCCAAAACTCCCAAAAGGGGGGGCCCTAAAAAAATAAAGGGTTTTGGGGGAAAACAAAAAATATGTTCCCAAAATAAAATGGGAAATAATAAACTAAATTTTTCAGTGTGGTTGAAAAAATTTGCATATTTGGAAAACATTTCATTTTTGTTTTTCCTTTTAAATGGGCCTTTTTTTTATGATAATGTGACCGTTGACCTTTGTCCCAATTTGTTTAATATTTAAAAAAATGTTCTGTGACCACTCTTTGTCAAAAATTATTTAGTTTAAGCGTTAGTTAAATTTAAAAATCCGAATGTTTTTTTTCAATGCTTTGGGAGATTTTTTTTGTGAACTTTGACCCCTGAACAAAAAAAAAAACCCGGGTTATTTCCCTTTGGCCCCTTTTTAATTTTTTTTTACTATAATATTAAGCAGGGGGTTATCTATTGTTTGGAACGCTTGGTTTTTACAAAATTGGTTCAAATAACTGTTTTGAATTTCACCTCAAAATTTGATAACGACCGTACCTTATCACTAAGTATGTCTGTTGTTTTAAATTGGGAAGTCTGGCCCCAAAGGGGGCAAGCATGTCCCTCTTCATGTCTATAACTAGGGATATATTATTTTTCTAGGACAATTATTATTGCGAAAGGGTGCCCGAGGGCTTTTTATAAACGGGGATTTCAAACCGGGGGCTTCGTGAATCACCAACACTGCTGGTGTAAACACTCGTTGATGAATTTTTGAAATTTTGAGTGCTTTTAGAACTTATAATATCATTTTTAATAAGAATCCATTTGTTTAGTTTATTTCGTGGCGACCAAGACGACTAAAGCCAAAACACGTACGGATCCCTTCCGGGCCCCCCCCAACCCCCCGGCCCCCCCCCCGCCGCGGGGCTGCGGGGCGGTAGTTTCCCCTGGGCCCATGTTCAATAATTTTTGGGGACAAGGAACTTTTTTTGCGCGGAGCTCTCAGAGGGCGCTCTCAGTGGGCGCTTGCGCCCTCTGAGAGCTTGCGCCCTTAGGCTACAGCCTAGTTAGCCTAATGGTTAATACGGGCCTGAGGGCTGGGCTTGGCAAAAAATCAATATTTCGATGTGATATCGATAAGTGGGAATATTTTCGATATCGATATTTGGCCTCGTATTGAAATTAACACAAGAAATACAAAATTTTGTAATTTTGATGGAGGTGCCGGGAAGGTAGTCGAAATTAGATTAATCTTGGTTGGTAGGGATGCAAATCGATACTTTGTTCATTATCGATAATATTGATATTACAAAAAAAATCAACCCCATTCCGACATAGATGGAATCTCAAATGCGGTGAATGAAATTCAAAACAATACAATCTCATGCCACTCGCCCCGCCTCGCCTTCGTTTTTCTTTTTTTTTTTCCCCCCGCTATCGGCTAAGTTTGCTCCCAAACATATATCTCAAGTACCTTGTGACCTATCTCTCTCTCTGCCCAAGTGGGAAATACGAATTACGTGGTTTGGGCCTTTTCAACCAATTAATTATTGATAATTTGATTATCCATTATCGAGATTTAATCCAATATTGATTATGGATTATCCTGTGCATCCCCAATGGTTGGTACATTTGGTGAAGTTACCGGGTCATAAAACACGATTGTGAGATCGTTCAAATAGTTATCGTTTTACTTTTTGGTGATACCGGTACCTTATCAACCCTATTTGGACACAAATTATTAAACACAGGGCCACATTTTTAATAATTTTTTGGGGGGGGGAGGGATTTTTTTTTTCTTTTTACAAACAATAACATTAAGATGTATTGATATCATATTGAAAATTTTTGTGAGATATCTATAATTCATTGATAGGCCTATGTCATATAGCCCAACCCTACCCTCCACTACAATAGGTAATCCTCGCCTGTCAGCCCCATCGGAAATAAACCAAGTATGTACAAGGACTAGTAGTAGTAGAGAGACATGATTACATGACATAATTTGCACAGTGTCTTGAAGGAAGTCAATGCTTGCGTGGTTGTCTCTCTCCCAACCTGGGTCTCTCTTCTCACGCACAAGACTTTAGTTCCCCGGCAACCACCACAGCAACTACGGTACATTATGTTGGTGCTATGCAGGTTGATTTGTTCAAGCAAACTCATAACCCGTACGTGGTAAAACTTCAATACCTAAGTTAAGCATCAGAGACTTGACAACGTAGGTGGCAAGATCTCTTGAATCACATCTCGTCAATGAAGTTTGTAAGTTCCCAGTCAGCCTGTGCCTCGTCTCAAAATTTGATGGCATCAGCAACGCCAGAAATAATAAGACATTTTACAGTGACCTGGCACTAAGTGCCCACTCAAGTCACAGGCTATTGTACCACCTCTGGCCGATAATTTGAAAGTCAAAGAAATATGTCTGAAAAGTTTGCTGAATGAAAGAAGGCCTTTAAAATAACAGAAAAAAAATTGTGAATTTTTTGGGCGGGACATAACCTCACTTTTGGAAATTATATTTAGATTTTTGGACAAAAGTGTACACTACAAATCTAGTTCAAAATTAAATTTTGAGAATCGGTTTTCTGGACATAGTTTCTAAACACCTTTAGCTATAACTTGACTATAGCTAAAATAGTTTTCTGAAAATAACAGTTGGTGTACGATTTTTTTTGTCAAACGGTACAAATACGAGTTTTTTCCAGTTTTGTACCGTTTGACAAAAAAATTCGTACACCAACTGTTATTTTCAGAAAACTATTTTAGCTTTCGTCAAGTTATAGCTAAAGGTGTTTAGAAACTACGTCCAGAAAACCGATTCTCAAAATTAAATTTTGAACTTGTCTTGTATATTACACTTTTGTCCAAAAACCTAAATATAATTTCCAAAAGTGAGGTTAAGTCCCGCCCAAAAAAATTCACAATTTTTTTCCTGTTATTTTAAAGGCCTTCTTTCGTTTAGCAAACTTTTCAGTCATGTTTCTTCGACTTTCAAATTATCGGCCAGAGGTGGTACAATAGCCTTAGGCCTAACTGATTTTCAGTGAGGTGTGGGTGTTTTCCCATGACTGGGCAGATGCACTACTGAACTGATATTGGTTAGTAACAATTCAAGGCAACAGAACTATAAAATTGTAAGCTGTTTTTTATAACTATAGACTAGTACTCATTGATACTTCCATTGTATAAAGTAATTTATTTCATGTTTCTAAGCCTATGCATTTAGGAGTGGGGTCCGTCCTTTCACCCCGGGGTAACTGCCTTGTGACGTAGCTCGGCTGGGAGCTGCATTGGGTCGGCTACCTGCTCCCCATTCAGTCGGTCAGTTACGCACTTGTTGCATTCATCGTTGCTTGGTTTTAGTAAACACTTTGAAAGCTTGAAAGCCAATCCCTGCTAACGTTAGAGCACTGCCAATCATAATAGCTTTGTTCGCCTGTCCAACACTTTACACTAGTGTAAGTCAGTGTAGACGAATGGCTGTTTTTTTTGTGTTAGTGTAAGTCAGTGTAGTTAGAATGTGGTCGTTTTTCTGTACCTTCAGTGTAGCACTAGTGCTGCCAGTGCTACACTAGATTACACTGGCTATTTTGGTCGTGTAGGAGGAAACTACACTAAAAGTGTTGAGTGTGTTTTTTTGTGGGCAACACTCGTGCTACACTGACATACTGTTTCCTTTAAAAAGAAGTACTTCCGCCGTACACTGCTCAGTGCACGTGTAAAACAGTGTAGCACTAGTGGTGGACAGGCGAACAAAGCTAATGTTTCTGATTGAACATTTTTTATGTTTTGGTTGAGAGTCCCACGTTAGATTATGTCCTTCACACAATGTGGTCACAGTCAAACAAGCCCCTCTAGTTGACCCGCAATCATGGCACAACCGATACAATTGCACCAAACATGTCCAAAACACAAACATGCAAGGTAGTATGGGTGGGATAAATCGGTTAATTACATCATCAAATAA
Source organism: Sweltsa coloradensis (assembly GCA_024449915.1). NCBI lineage: Eukaryota > Metazoa > Arthropoda > Insecta > Plecoptera > Chloroperlidae > Sweltsa > Sweltsa coloradensis. The sequence continues at coordinate 84,881 of JAMZAV010001350.1, forward strand.
ATGGAAATATTAACCGCGGTTAACCAATTAACCAAAATCCCTAATTGAAAGAGGGGGGGGGGGGAAATTGGGGGAGACATTTTAAAAATTTATTTTAGCGTTACAGTTGAGAACCCTGTGCTTATCAGTTGGCTCGCTGCCAACAGCGACGTCCCCTATTCCACTTCTTACGTAAAGCAGCTGAGGAAGCCACGCTCAACCGACAACATGACCTTCATAAAAAATACCAGTGTTGGGTAAGTTCCTTAAAAAAAAAAAAAAATAGGCTTATCACAGTAAAGCAAAAAACCCTGCGCCCTGGGAATAATATTTGCAAGTTGTAAAACAATGTTTAAGCTGGCTCCAATATCTCGGTGATACTCTCTAGCCTCAATTTTTTTCTGTATAAATATCAAAGTTATAACCAAACCATGGACGTCACACAGCACAAATATTTTAAAACCCCAGGCACTTATGTGGTTTACTGGGGTTGTAGGCTACTGTTCGAGGCTAGATCTCCCTGGTTTACTGGGGTTGTAGGCTACTGTTCGAGGCTAGATCTCCCTCTGAATGGTAGAATCGGTTCATCCACAGAAACCATTTGGCCACTAAAGGGAACTTGTTGGCACCGATTCACCAACATGTCTACTAACGGTCGAATTTGAAATAATCTGTGCCGATTTTGATCATTCGCCGGCATTTCAGCGTTTTCGTAGTTCAGATACTTCTTGATTTCCAAAAATCGATCCCTCGACATTATATATCGGCTACTTGATCACTCGGCTTTCCTTAGCCCAATAGGCTCGTACACGATGGAGATCAAATATTGACATCACTATATCTACACAAATTCCAATTTAGTGAGGTTAGCCTATGTGGTCTGTTGGAAATTATTTGAATCGCATACCTATATGATTTGTCGATTGTTCAGCATTGTGTGTCAACACTTCAGTGACGAAATAGTACAGAAAGTATTTGCTTGGTGGTTCGCAATCTGTTTCATAGGAATACATCCATGCTGGAATGGCCTTATATTTGGGTCATCACCCATCTGTCTCCAAATGAGTGGCCTAGCCCTAGCGTTACCTGCCACAGGTTCTTCATCACATGATGATCCTTCGGCGTCCGAAGAAGAAGAAATACTGGGCGGTCTAGGCCTGCGCTCAGCTCTAGGCCTGCGCCCAGCTCTAGGCCTGCGCCCAGCTCTAGGCCTGCGCCCAGCTCTAGGCCTAGAGGTTGATGGTTGTACTAGGTCTACATAATCCGGGTCATCCCCGTTGTTGCTGTCTGGTAAATTACTATCGTCACTATCGTCTGGTGGAATAACATGTTGAACTACTCTGTCCACCCTGCAGGTGCGAATTGGTCTTACAGAAGCCATCTGCAACAAAATTTTCATGGTATAAACAAAATGACGTAAAAAAAAATCATATCTTCACTTGTCAAAACATGCCTACAAATGCCTGGTTTTGGTATTTAGACACAAACTAAACAATGGTCTAATTACTGCATAGGCCTACTATAATTTGTCCTACAGAAGCCATCTGCAGCAAAATTTGTGATGGTATAAACAAACATAATCGTAGGCCTAGAAGAAAAATCATAACGTCACTTGTCAAAACTTGGTACAAATGCCTGGTGTTGCGATTTAGACACAAACAATGGCCTAATTACTGCCTAGTGCCTAGGCCTACTATAATTTTTTCTACAGAAGCCATTCTGCAACAAAATTTGTGATGGTATGAACAAAAATAAACGTAGGCCTAGAAGAAAATTCGCTGTGGCTATTTAACCGTAGGCTACGGAAAAATTATGTTGTACAATTTAACCATAGACTGTAGACCTACTATGGTAAATTTAAGCATGCTATTTGAACCGTAGCTACGGGAACAGCGGTAGAGTTTAGCCCTAGACTTTAGGCCTAGGCCTACGGAAGATTTACAACTTCTAAACCGGAGCTACGGGCAAGTTTCGTATCCTTAATTCTATGCCTACAGATGAATTGTGTATGCTTAAATTGCTACAAACAATCTTTGAGTTGGCTGCGAGTGGCTAGCCGCTAGGTGCATGCCATAGGCGGCCATCCTAGGCCTAGACGTAAAAATTAGGGTGTTGTAGCTCCCGTACAGCGCAAATCTATTTGTAGGATTCATTACTTTCGAGATTGGCCTGTATTTTCAGGCATAACTTATTATTATCAAATTCTCTATTGTGTATGATGGGCCTTTGCTCTAGCCAAAATGTGTTTTAGAATTGACTTGACCCAAAGAATCTGAATCAAAGCGATAGCATGTAGGCCGGCCTAGACGTTAGTCGAAATCGCGTTCTGCACAAAAAGTCTAGTGGCCTAATCCTAGACCTGAAGATGGGGAGGGGGAGGAGCTTACGGGATTCATGTTGACATCTTTCTACGCAGTCTTGAAGGAAATTGAAACAAACAAAAAATTTAACGTTTCTATTTTAAATAGCCTATTGGCCTAAAGGACTTTCAAAAAACCTTGTGTTGCATCAAATGATAATTTTGCATCAACTAACACGTGATTGCACCATGCAGTCAGGTTGTCACTTGTCAGAACACGAATAGCGGCCGCCGCGCCGATCCAGCGGAAACTTCGCACAGGTAGGCCCTACCTTCGATTATTTCCGATGATCTTCGTTTTTGCTGCGGACGATTTGTTATTGTTAATTTTTCTGTAGCCTACGGTTAAATAGCCACTCTGAAGAAAAATTCATAACCTCAAATGTCAAAATTTGGTACAAATGCCTGGTGTTACGATTCAACTAAACAATGGCCTAATTACTGCCTACTATAATTTGTCCTACAGAAGTCTCAGCAACAAAAATTTTATGGTATAGGCCTAGGGGCTCAAACAAAAATAAACGTAGAAGTTAAATAATAACCTCAATTGTCAAAATTTGGTATCGATGCCTGTTGTTGCGATTTAGTCACAAACTAAATTATGGCCAAATTACTGCCTTCTATATTGAAATATCATTTTCAAAATATCATTATGGTAGCCCCTACTATACTTTTTTTAACACAGAGGCAAACGAACGCCTCAGTGTTAAAACTCGCTCTCATAGAGACTGATAGATAAATTACAATATATGTATGGAATAGCTGATGGAATAGCAATAAAATGGTTAACAAGTTATTTAACTAATAGATCTCAGAAGGTACAATATGAGGGGATATTATCGGATGAAAAAATTTGCGAAAATGGAGTGCCCCAGGCGTCTGTGCTAGGACCATTGCTATTTCTAGTATACATGAATGACATTAAAATGTGTATCAAACTAATTAATTTGCTTAACATGTAGGCTATGCTGATGACATGGTCATTTCTGTAAGTGGTAAAATTGACCAAGAATTATTAGAAGAGATAAATAATGAACTAAGAAAAATTGAATTATGGTTCAGAATAAATAAGTTAAAAATAAATGCAAAGAAAACCAAAGGAATGATAATAGGAATGAAAAAACATGAAAATGACTTTTGGAATAAAAATAGTCCTAAAATTGATGGTGAAAAAATAGAATTTGTTAGCAATTTTATATACCTTGGTGTTACATTAGATAATAAGCTAAACTTTAAGGACCATGTTAATACTCTTTTTTTAAGAAAATAGCAAAAAAAAGTACCTAGGTTACATGAGAAGAGTTAGTAATAAGTTGTCAAAATGGACCAGACAAGTAATTTATAATGTTATAGTTAAACCGAACCTAGATTTTTGTGCCACAATATTATTTAATGCCTATACAAATGATATTAACAGAATATAAATTATTCAAAATAAAGCAATGAGGTGCATCCTTAAAGGTACAAAACTGACTCCAATCAAAAACATGTTAAATGAACTAAACTGGTTAACAGTAAGAGAAAACATACTTATGCTTGTCTTAGTTTTTATATATAAAATACAAAATGAACAAATGCCAGATTATCTAGAAGAAAAGATCAAGAGAGTGGAGGAAGTTCATGGAAGAGTAACAAGGAAGAATGAAAACAAAGAACTATATTATATAAGTGTGTGAAATTCAAAAAAAAAATACAAAAGATCGGTGTTTAATACAGGTATAAAAGAATATAATAAACTGCCCAAAGAGATAAGAGAGGCAAAAGACACATTTAGGTTCAAGAAGTTATGAAAAGATTGGATTGTAAAAAGTAGGGATGTTATATGATCATGTAAAGTAAACTGTTGTTGAAATTTTTTTGATTGAAAGAAATACTGTAGGCCTACTATGATGAAGATAGTAGCAAACATGCTAAATAAAGTACATTATTACATATAACACTAGCCTAAAAGCCAGTGTAAAGTGTAGACAACTGGCTTTTTTAGTGTTAACACTAGGTCCGCGAACAAACAGAGCTATAATAGGTTTGTTCCTTTGTAGACACTTTTGTGAAATGAGCCATTTTGGTCCGTTCGTTCGCATCAGTGTTAGGAGCTCAGGGGTCAGGCATATAAAACGTTAGTTAGGCCCACAATAGAATATGGGGCAGCAGTATGGGATCCCTGCAAAGGAGGAGAAATAGCAGGACTTGGGGCGGTCCAGAGGAGGGCAGCCCAGAGGAGGAGATGGGAGGAGGAGGGGGGGGGGCGGATGGGGGGACATGGGAGGAGATGGAAAAGGGAATAAGATGAGGATTTATGAGTGTAGGAGGGATGGTAAGGGAATTAGGATGGGAGAAACTTGAAGACAGGAGAAGACAGGACAGATTGGGAAAAATGTATAGGGTAGGTATCGAGAGCGCATGAAGGATGGCAAGAGATTCATAAAGACCTAAGTAGGGCAAACTACCCAGCAAACACAAGCGTGCGGGGAGACACCAGTATTAGTCCGGGCACTCTGGGCAGCGTGCGGGCTACGGGCTGCGTCGGGTGCTTAGCTCAGGGCGTCGTGCGGGGCCCCGCCGGGCAAATTTTGGTAATATAGCCGACCTAGCCCGTTAGCTACCCGGCCGTAGCCTGTACATGCCCCGTGAATGTATTTCTTCGTTCCGCCCAGCCATTAGGCCTACCCATACGGGACCCATGCACACATAGCCTTGGCTGCCCGGGCGCTCCCCGGCCATAGCCAGTAGCCTACATGCCCTGTGAATGTATTTCTTCGTTCCGCCCAGCCATTACCCGTACGGGCCCATGCAATGCAAAGTTGTTCCATTAGCTGCCCTGCACAATAACTAAGACACAAAATTAATTCTGTTCTTGTTTAACAACTCGCTAGTGTATTCCTCTACAATGAATTTTAATTATCATTGCTTATTAGGCCTAGGTATATTATAGCTTTTGGCCTGCTTACACTTTTCTCTTGTAATACAGTTTAAAAGAAAATTGCAACTGTAGGCTATACCAGGCCTAGGAGTTTAACTTTTTACCAACTGAGAAATAAAAGATATGAACATCTCTAATGAAGTCATTTAATTATGGTTGCATATACCAATAGAATAAGTAGCTACCGTTATCTTATGGACGTATCATTCAGCATCGCATCGGACAGCATATACTTTATTTATGCAGATGCACCCGCCTTGGCATATATCAACTAGCCTACAGGAACAAAATTTCGAACATGCACTTCAAAATAGAAACGGCACGGAATAGCATAATTCAGTGCACCCATTTTAAAAATATACTGTAGGCCTTGATTTGCTGTTGTATCTATAGGTGGTTATTTCCATCACGCTCAAGCTTTGTCCGTGGCGCAACGGTTAGAGGCTTGGCTTACAGATGGACAGGCCGGACTGGATCGAGTTCGAGACACTTAAACTTGAAACTTTATAACAACTTGTAATTTATGTGTTAAATATCCACCTACAGGCAATCGACTGATGTCGGAACTGTGAATAAATAACGTAAAGAAATGGCTCTTTGAAAAGGGATTAAATAACAATAATAATGCCCAATCTGTTCTAGCCTATTACTTGTCAACTTGGTCTCAAGGCTAAATTTTACTATAAAAATTCCTTTGTCTATTTCTCTAGTTTAGTTTAGTTTAGTTTTAAGAATTTTACCATATAAATTGCATCCTTGCATAAATATATTTTATTTTTATTTTATTTATTTATTTTTAATTTTTTCATATTGTACAAACTACTATTAATTTAAACTCTATCTTTGCTAACATCTTGTAATTGTTCTAAATTTAACATGTAGGTATTATAACTGCCCACACACGAGCACTGTGCTTATGTGGGCTTCTCTTGATTATTCTCTTCTCTTGTTTGTTTGTTTATGTACCAATTGTAGGCCTATTTATTTTTTTGAGAATAAAAATTTTTCTGAATCTGAATCTGAGACAAAATAGCTATATAATAGCCTAGCGATATTTTATCAATCAAACTTATTATTTTAGGTTTTACGTTTACATATTTAGCTCACAGATCGCGCTACGGATGCTACGTTAGATATTGTCAATGGATGGGCATAGGCAGGGGACCGTGCGGGCGTGGACAGGGTGAGAGTGTACGGTTAACGGCCGGGCATCAAGCGGTTTATAAACAACGCGGGGCACGCACGGGCTATGGCCGGGGCAGCTACTGGTAGCCCGTGCAGTCCTCGTCACGGCCGAGGGGACACTCTTAGGCGGGGCCCGTACGAGCAGCCCGGGCGGCACATCACTTGTGTTTGCTGGGATACTTCTCAAGAGGGGATCACGGGTGGAAATATGAAAGGGGAAAGTGGGGAACTGACTTGGGAAAGTAGGCCCTAGGCCTAGGCCTACTCCTATTTGCCTAGAACAATCACTACGTATACCACAGCAGTCAATCCGAATTGACTGAATTCAGTTTGAGTTCAATTCAGTTTGACTTGAAGTGTATATCACGGACATTCGAAACGACTTCCTCAATCCTATTTCGATTCGAATTGAAGTTGTTGTTGTGGCAGTTTAAATAGATGCTACAAGATCCTATAAATAACACTTGAAAATACTATGTAGGCCTACTTGTATTTCTACCTGTACAGCTACGAAAATATAAAGCCTAATGTCTACATCTACCCTACCCTACATTAAAGCCTCTAAGACGCCATTTTATTGTAAACATGTAATAAACACCGCCTGCCTAATAATGGTATTCACTGAAATCTAAATCACTAAGGCAGTTTTGAATCCGTAATGAACTGTAGGCCTATATCAAGCAATTTACTCATGTCAGTCCACTTTGGAAAGTGGATTGACTTCAATTCGAATCGAGTGTGTACCGGTACCTATATCAAGAGACTCAAACCGAATTGAACTCGAACCGACTTGAGTCAATTCGGATTGAGTGCTGTGATATACGTAGTGAATAGTTGAGTGGAATGGTCTTGCAGGTGCAAAGGATATAGCCTAGGCCTAGGCCCTAAAGGGTTCATTGCAAAACTAAAATCACTGCCTAAGGATATACCAGGCCTGGATGAAGAAAGAGAAAATCAACTAAGTAGTGTAGATGAGGATTGATGCAAGAGGGAAACCTGCACTGCAATCATGTAACTCGCTTTCGATAATTTTGGGTCGAGAACGCGAGCGTTGTCGATCAAAATCGTTCGGAGCGATCATGTAACTTGTTAACGATTGAAATGGTCGTATGCGTTCTCACTCGCCTCGGACCTAGGTGAGAACGCGAACGATGTGAAAAATAGCTGTAAAAAGCCCTCAGAGGAATCTTTTAGCACACGTTTCCATGCAAATATGCATACAATATTTATTTAATTGGATTTTTGAATTCCGTTTTTAAATGATAATATGCTATTGACTCATATTTCGTTCAAGGGCTTAAATAGAAACTTGATGGAAAGATTAAAACATTAGAAGTGCATTTACATGGTTCAAATTGAATTGTTTAATGTTTTCAAGGGAAGTCAGAGCTAGCAAATAGTGTTGTTTAGAATAAAATTAATGTATGTTGTGTAAAAAAAAAACTCCATTTAAACTGGAACTCGCTCTGAATTATTTAAATTGAAGTATTCAAAATGCGAATCGCGTGCCTTTCAAAACGTATTATTAGCGTGAAACATAAACAAATTTCAAAGATAAAATAAAATCACCTCATTTTTATTTCCTATTTAACACCCCTCAAAAATAATATGTAGGTGTGAAAATATAAACTAGGAAAACGCTAAAGTCCCGCCGCGTTGATGGATGAGCTTTTTAAAGTTTATAGTTTGCGTGGGATATCTTTACTTTTGCAAGTGCTTTGTTTTGTTGCCTACGCATTGTAGTGATTGTTGTCAAGTTTCTATTGTTTATTGTCAATTTTTATTATTTACCGTAAAAAACTTATATTAAAAGCTTTATTTCTATGAATTCTGGCTAACTTTTTCAACTTTTTCTTTTAAAAGGTAATACATCACCATAACCTTAATGTCCATGTATAATATGAACGTTGTAGCCCCACCCGTTTGGTCAGAATTGGACCAAATGGCACGAAAATATCGCACAAAAAATCAAAAAACATATTAAAAGCTTTATTTCTATAGATTCTGGCTAACTTTTTCAACTTTTTCTTTAAAAATGTACTACATCATCATAACCTCAATGTCCATGTATAACATGAACGTTGTAGCCCCACCCGTTTGGTCAGAATTGGCCCAAATGGCACGAAAATATCGCACAAAAAATCGAAAAAAATTGTAAAAGTACGATATTCATGAGAAATATTTCTTCGATTGTACCCAAAAACAATACACCTCTAAGTTCAGAGATTTCGAAGGTCCTGTCAAATTTTCATCAAGATCGGATATGCCGTTTGCCTGGGAGAGAGTTAACAAACAGACAAAAAAAAAAAAAAAAAAAAAACACCTGAGCTAAATTTTTTGGGGGGTCAGTGAGATTGAAGTCTTCGCTTCGCTCATCCAAAAAAGTTGGAACACACGGGGATCGAACCCAAACCCTCCGTGCAGAAGGCTAAATGCTTAGCCTACCACTAGGCCACGCCGGAACAAGGGTAGTATGACGGAATGGCTAATTTTGCACCAATTTTCTTTGTTGTTGTTCAAAACCATGCAAAATCACTAGTAAATTAAAAATAAACACGCGGAAACCCACTTTTACCGACAATTTACCAAAAAAAAACATGAAAAAACATAGCGAGGAGTGACACGGCCTAGGCTTAGGCCTACCTGCTGAGATGTTCTGCTCACTGCAAATAACCTTACAAGAACATAATAACAAAAATCCAAAAGAGAATCATCACGTTTTTGCTGTTATAGTAACAAAAAAAAACTTCAAAACCTTTAACGTCGCTATTTTAAACGAAAGTCCCTTTGTGGTGAATGTAATTTATAATTAAAATAGCGACGTTAAAATCTTTGTAGGTGAAGTATTTAAGTGAAAAAGGTTGGTAGGCCTAATAAGTAAAATCAAGACGTAAACAGCAAACATGGCGACCAAATGACAGTGAAATGAGCGAGTGTTTGTGTTCAATCTGTGTTCAAGCTCATTATTCTATATACCGTACCTAATTGGTATATTTTCAGAGTGATTAGTAAAATTAAATCGTTATTAATGAGTTCTTCATTTATTTCTAATTTGGACTTGTGTTTTTATTGTTTTCTTTGAAAAAAAAAACAGTGTTGAAAAGTTGGACCGCACCAACTGAACTAGTACCAAAACGACTGATTCAAGCAAACTAAAAGTGATTAATTAAGTCCAGAAACTACTTTCCGCGGCCGAAAACCAAGAAAATACATAATAATATTCAGGAAGAAAAAGGAAAATCATAAATTTAGGGGTAATGTGGGTAATTGGAAACAGGGCATATTTGGAAACGCCCTTTATAACTTCCGTATGTGAAGTTCAAATTTTAAAAAAATTGTTAGATAGCATGGTCCAGACCTTTATGGAAAATGTGCAAGTAGTTACAGCTTCTTCTGTTAGATGATATGCATGTCATACACATTGCAACCAACCTCTACACAAAAAACTTGTTTCAATTTGAAACACTTCTCAAAATTTCCCCTGTTATGGTCCTTATTTTGTTTTTAAGAAATTTGTTCTTGGATGGAAATTAATAAAGACACATTAGTCAACAATATGGTACAGGTGAAATTTAGATAGTTATCATAGTTTCTTCTGATAAGCAATGTTTCCAATTCCCCTATTATCTCATACTTGGGGGTAATTGGAAACATGAATTAGGGGAGATTGGGGTAATTAGGAACAAATTTGTGTAAGTTGACCTATGATCTCAATTTACATATAACTAGAAAATTATATTATAAATGTCTAAGTGGCATCAGATACATTCAAACATTGGCTTTCTTAATAAAACTAAATATTTTGCATTCATGTGTTATTTTAGATGCAATGATTTTTTTTCTACACCCGCATATTGTTCCTTATTACCCCAACATTTTGGGGCAATAAGGAACAAGCATTATAAGAAGCAAGGTAGGTGCATTAAAAATACATGGGGCAAATAGGAACATAGGTATTTGTAGTATAATTAAGTAGCAAAAGAATTCATCTTGATATCTTGCTTATTGACAAAGTTAGAACAGATGCAAACTGTAGTATTTTTTTAATAGCTAGAAACATGACATTACAGTTTTTTTTAAACCGTAATTTTTGTCTTAAAACTACACAAAGCTTCTCATAGCATGATGTTAATATTTAAAAAAAGTATTTGTATCATGAAAAATTACAAATATAGAAATTGTTATGCATGAATTACTGTTTAATAGGAAAAATATACACTTTTTAAGTGGGGGCAATAAGGAACACTTCCCTCACATTTAATTTATTAACCCAGATTTTCATCAGGGCCTACTTGTTGTGTTTTAAACTTTTCCCAAAATGATTGAATTATTTTTGGATCTGGTTCTAAATTAAATTTAGTGACCCCAATGAGCTTAATTGGGCCTAGGAAAAGATTTGCCTCTTGAATGATGTCAAAGTCATCCCTCAAGGGCCAAGCAAAGATATTACCTCTACGCTCTAGGAATTTTACTTCAATTTCCAGTGGTTGAAGATTGTGGATTCTTATTACCCTACCTGCATGACGAGACATGTTTGTTCCCATTTACCCCTATGATATAGCATTACACTATATGACTCATTCCTATTTTCCCCTAGTATTCCTATTTACCCCTCATGGGTGTTCCCTTTTACCCCAAAAATTAAATTTTTGGGGCAAATAGGAATTACCCCCTACTTTTAGGAGAGGAAAGAGATAAAAAATTACAAAAATCAAAATAAGGCACTCTCATATGTAAGCAGTAAAATAAGCATACAATCTTTACTACAATTAATTCTTATAAGAAAGGAAAATTTGATTTTTAAAACATTCTTTGAAACATTTAACACTTTTTTTGCAGTACCTTACAAGAGTCCTAAAAACACCAATTAAAAGTTATTGTTTTCAGTAGAATTGATTACATTATCAAAGAAGAAGGTAACCTTACCAAACAATTTTTCATAAAAATTTACATCTTCAAATTTCTTAATTATAGGGCTTGTTCCCAATTACCTCAATTCCTTATTACCCCAATCTCCCCTAGGTGTAATTGGAAACATACAGGGAAATTGGAAACAAAGCCAAAAGATCCATGCTAAGCTATGGACAAATTACAGGGGTAAATGGAAACACATTTAAATGTTTGGTTTAAAAGTAAGGTAAGTTGGTAACAGTGTCTGACTACACAGCCTTCTTACTTAGGCTTCAGATTATCATGTTTTGGAAGGAAAGATACCCTCGAAGAGATGACCACGATTCGGTATTGATAAATAATATATTTGCTGGTCCAATAAATTTAAACTTGGCACTGTGGACTTTGTCTTGGACCCACACCAAGATGCCATTGAAAATATGTGCATTTTAATTTTTTTTTCCAAAATCACAGGAATCCCAAAAACCGCAGCTAACGTTTCCATTTGCCCAATCGATGCATGTTTTGTTTTTGTAGGTAATTTACCAATCTGTTGATGTAGTTTTTGTAAATTTAATTTTAAGTGATGATTGTATTAATATTTAAATACAAAATACAACTTTTTTTATACAACAGCCTTATTTTCATGCTTGTGATGCTTTTGAGATTTTCCGTACAATTCTGCGTTGCGACGGAAGGTTTTCTTTAAATGTACACAGAATCTACAGTTTGTATCATAATGTAATAATTTTTTTTGTGTTAGAATCACAGCTTAAAATGCTTTGTTTCCAATTACCCTACTTTAGTTTGCTTATGGGTCTACGAGTTGTACCATGGCTGTTTCCATTTATCCCAATATCCGGGGTAATTGGAAACAAATTCGAGTTTAAAAAAAAAGTAATAAAAATACCATACAATATTCTTCCATGAAATTCTTGTTGGTGTCATGATTTAGTTTACATCCCAAAGCACAATTTTGCTCCTTACATTTTTTCTCTCCTATCAATAGGCCTACCCTAGCCTACAAATAAGGTCAAAGTTTAAAAACACTAAAAGTGTTTCCAATTACCCACATTACCCCTAATACAAAATAACATTTCCGTCAAACTACCCTTATACCGGCCATGCCACGCCGGCCGGGTTGGTCTCGCCCGCTAGCTGCCTACTTATACACAGTTACCTGAAGTATATAAACACATTTTTTAATATGTTTTGATCGTCAATATGAATGCGTGCTACAATAAAATAATTATTAAAACAGTCTTGGACCCGGCTTTTGTGTAAGAATTGTTATTTCGTGGACATTTACTTCTTGTAGCGGGGCTCGCCACGGCCGAGTGTGTGGTGCACTGCGAAAGTCTAACGATACTAGTGAACGATCGAGACCTCGAACGATCGTTAGTACATGATCGCCCGTAAAGCTTTCCGATATCTAGGCAAAGTTACATGATTGCAGTGCAGGATTGTTGGGGTGGATCTGGATGAAGTGGGAAAATAAATGAATGATAAAAGAGGAACAAACAACAACAAAAACTGGCACTAATAACACTAGGCCTATTTTGGATTATTTGGATTAAGGACGCGTCAACCGTTAGGTCATAATGCACCACTCTAGCCTAAGGGGGGGGGGGGGGAAGGAGGGGCCCATGCTGGTCAGAACCAGCCACGGGTAGGGGGAGGACCGGAGGAGGGGGGTTTCTCACGTCGCGGTCGTCATTGTCTTTGTCATCGTTCGTTGTGTCATTGTCATCGTCGCCGGGGGGTCGTCAAGGGAAGGGGGCAAGGTCCCCGTTGACGATTGCCAGAGCTCGCCTCTAGTTTTGGGGAGTAAGATACTCCGCTCTTTCTAGCTGATGTTTGCGAGGTGGACTTTTTGGTACTTGTGTAGTTGGTGTGACCCAACTTTTCAAAACCCTTTTTTTAACTAAAATCAACATAAACACTCACCATTGATGAAATAGGGCCTAAGTCAAGAACAACTCATTTTGTACTATTTTATTACATTCCAGCACCAAAAATCTAAAATAGAATCATCACGTTTTTGGTGTAACAGTAGGCCTAGCCCTACTAACAAAAAAAACTTCAAAACCTTTAACCTCGCTATTTTAAACGAAAGTACTTTTCCATTAAAAGTCATTTTCTGTTTTAAATAGCGACGTTAAAGGTTTTGTAGGTTGGGTAAAAAAAATTTTTTTTTTGAAAAGTTGGGTCACACCAACTACATAAGTACCGACTTTTTCTCTTGACATAAGTACCGACTTTTTCTCTTGAATCGCCTTTTACGATTAGCAGAGCCATGCTCTGGGCCAATTCTAGGGCTAGGCCTAGCAGGGCTAGGCCCTACCCCGGGCCCAGACGGGGTAACACTAGGCCTAGCCTAGCCTAAAAGCCACTGTAAAGTGTAGACACTGACTTTTTGAGTGTTAACACTAGGTCCGCGAACGAACAAACCTAATGTACATAAAAATGAAGTATTTCCTTACCGTACACTACAAGAATACTTCACACAAAATCAATCGTAAAGTTAGCGTCTTGGCGTGACAGGCGACAACCAGTTGATGTTAAACCACCCCTAAATCAATGGCGACAACAACAAAGGTAGCGAAGTTGTGTGAAACGAGCTCCGATATGAAAGAAACTCGACTTCTCGATAGAGTGGGCGCGTGTTATTTGAAATACTGTGGTAATTCGCCACAGGTCTCAAGTGGTTGGCTATTGTACCACCTCTGGCCGATAATTTGAAAGTCAAAGAAACATGTCTGAAAAGTTTGCTGAATGAAAGAATCGAAGAAACATGTCTGAAAAGTTTGCTGAATGAAAGAAGGCCTTTAAAATAACAGAAAAAAAATGTGAATTTTTTTGGGTGGGATATAACCTCACTTTTGGAAATTATATTTAGGTTTTTGGACAAAAGTGTAATTAGTGTAGGCCTAATATACAAGACAAGTTCAAAATTTAATTTTGAGAATCGGTTTTCTGGACGTAGTTTCTTAACACTTTTAGCTATAACTTGACTATAGCGAAAATAGTTTTCTGAAAATAGCAGTTAATGTATGAATTTTTTTGTCAAAAGGTACAAAACTCGTATTTGTACCGTTTGACAAAAAATTCGTATACCAACTGTTATTTTCAGAAAACTATTTTAGCTATAGTCAAGTTATAGCTAAAGGTGTTTAGAAACTATGTCCAGAAAACCGATTCTCAAAAATAAATTTTGAACTTGTCTTGTATATTACTCTTTTGTCCAAAAACCTAAATATAATTTCCAAAAGTGAGGTTATGTCCCGCCCAAAAAATTCACAATTTTTTTTCCTGTTATTTTAAAGGCCTTCTTTCATTCAGCAAACTTTTCAGACATGTTTCTTCGACTTTCAAATTATCGGCCAGAGGTGGTACAATAGCCTTAAGTAACATACTCATTATGGCGGTCGTGAAAAAAAACTACGATACTAAAGTCCTGCAAGCTCAACTCGTCCATCAGCCAAAATCCATGTTCCTTCTCACAATACGTCCCTATATTATTCCAAAAGTCCTCACTATCTTTGCCTTACTATTTATAACAAAATTCCAACTTATATAAAAATGTTATCTTCACCAATATCTTTCAAAACCAAGCTCAAAGAATTCTTATTATCAAAATCTTATCACTCCATTAATGAATTCTTTGATGACTAATTATAACATTGTATTTCTTAACTTCAGATTTAGTTTGTTATTCTATTATTGAAATGTTTTCCATTAATTTCATATTTCATCATTATGTTTGTATATCATCATTTGTATCACTAATTTTATTTATCATATTCATTGCCTATTTTGTACTATGTATAAATCAAAAAAGGTGTATTAAATTAAAATTAAAGAACGATCCCAGGTATCAAGAAATTTCCCCTCCTCGTTACCACCTCCACTCGGCACGGGTGACAGTACTCGCGAGGCGTTGGAATGCGGTAGGCCGCATGACCCATTCACCAGGTGTCATTGTTACGAAAGCAATTTTAAGTAGTTAAAAATGTTATAATTTCTCATTTATTTTCAAATATATGGAATAATCACGTAAAATTAATATAAAATAAACTTTGTGTTTTTAAAATAGCATGAAAACAGATGTTAGTTGTAACTTCATGTTTCCGATCAGAATAATTATGGAAGGCAATAATTACGGCAGTTTTCAAGCTATTTTAAAAATACAAAGTTTATTTTCTATTAATTTTACGTGATTATTCCATATATTTGAAAATAAATGAGAAATTATAACATTTTAACTACTAAAAAAAATTGCTTTCTTAACAATGACACCTGGATGAATGGGTCATGCGGCCTACCGCATTCCAACGCCTCGCGAGCACTGTCACCCGTGCCGAGTGGAGGTGGTAACGAGGAGAGGAAATAATTTCTTGATACCTGGGATCGTTCTTTACTTGCAAAGGACTTTAGGAAGCTTCGCAAACACTTTTTCAGGCGCGTTGTTAGATGAGCGTAATTTTTAAAAACTAAAAAAGCGTAAAATTTCGATTTTCATGAGAAATATTAATTCATAACATTTCATCGGACAAAGCATGTAGGTGTTATAAGACGAAGAAATTTAAAAAATCGGGAAAAAGTTTAAAATTGCGATTATCATGAGAAATAATATTTCGATTGCACTCAAATTTCACAGGAATATATTAATTCATAAAATTAAGGGGCTGTGAAAAATATCATTGCAAGTCGGTGATATAAGTCGAAGAAACGTTAAAAATTGAAAAAATCGTAATATTGCGATTTTCATGAGAAATAAATTTTCGATTACGCTCAAATTTCACACGAATATATCAATTCATAAAATAAAGGTTCTGTGAAAAAATCATTACAATCGGGTAAAACACGTAGAGTCCAAGAATTTTTTTCTTCAGTGTAGAAGAATGGAATCTTCGCTTCGCTCATCCAAAAGCATAAAGGACTTTAAACGGAGTTTTTGGATGAGCGTAGCGAGCGAAGCGAAGATTACATTCTACTACACTAGAGAAAAAAATCCGGAATATTTTTTTTTTCTTTCTTTCGTTTTTTTTTGTATTTTTGTCTGTTTGTCCGCACGATTCCGGCTAAACCGATACTCCGATTGAGATGAAATTTTATGGAGGCCTTCGAAATCTCTGAACTAAAGAACTGCCACGTTTTTGAGCGCAATCGGAAAATTATTTCTCATGAAAATCGCAATTTTAAGTTTTTTTTCGATTAAAAAAAAATTCTTGGACTTATTATAACACCTACATGCTTTATCCGATTTTAATGATTTTTGCACAGAACCTTTATTTTATGAATTAAGATATTCTTGTGAAACTTGAGCGCAATTGAAAAAATATTTATCATAAAAATCGAAATTTTACGTTTTTTTTCTTTTTTAAACAATTCTTTGACTTATAACACCTACATGCTTTATCCGATTGTAATGATTTTTTCGCAGAACCTTAATTTTATGAATTAATATATTAGTGTTAAATTTGAGCGCAATCGAGAAATTATTTCTTATAAAAATTGCAATTTTACGATTTTTTTTAACAATTACGATTAATAAATTAAAAAATTAAAGTTAATTTTTATTTAATTTAATTTAATTTAAAAAAAATTTCAACTTAGTAATGATTTTTCCACAGAACAACAGAAAATTCGCATAACACATGGCAGCTCAATGCACCAATTACGCTCATCCAACAACGCGGCGGGACTTAAGCGTTTTCATAGTATTAATTGTTATCATCCATAAACCAAAAAAATCTACAAAACCTTAAACGTTTCTATTTACTAGGAAGCTTCGCAAACGCTTTTTCAGGCGCGTTGTTGGATGAGCGTAATTGTTATAAACGAAAAAATGCGTAAAATTGCGATTTTCATGAGAAATAATTATTCGATTACGCTCAAATTTCACACGAATATATAAGTTCATAAAATTAAGGTTCTGTGAAAACATTATTACAATCGGATAAAGCATGTAGGTGTTATAAGACAAAGAAATTTTAAAAAAAATTAAAAAATCTTGAAATTGCAATTTTTATGAGAAATTATTTTTTGATTGCGCTTAAATTTCAAACGAATATATAAATTCATAAAATTAAGGTTATGTGAAAAAATCATCACAATCGAATAAAGCATCTAGGTGTTATAAGTCGAAGAAATTTTTTAAAAATCGAAAAAAATCGTAAAATTGCGATTTTCATAAGAAACCATTTTTCGATTGCGCTCAAATTTCACACGAAAGTATTAATTCATAAACTTATGGTTCTGTAAAAAAATCATTACAATCGGGATTAAGCATGTAGGTGTTATAAGTCAAAGAATTTTTTTTTAAATCGAAAAAAATCGTAAAATTGCGATTTTTATGAGAAATAATTTTTCGATTGCACTAAAAAACGTGGCAGTTCTAAGTTCAGAGATTTTCGAAGGCCTCCACAAAATTTCATCGCAATTGGAATATCGGTTTAGCCTGAATCGTGTTAACAAACAGCCAAAAATACAAAAGATAAGAAGAAAAAAAACATTCCGGATTTTTTTCTCCAGTGTAGTGAAATGGAATCTTCGCTTCACTCGCTACGCTCATCCATAAGTTTTAAGGACTTTCACCCGAAAAGGAGTTCTGTAAGTTATTATTGCTATCATTCATAAATCAAAAAAACATCTAACGTTTCTATCTAAAATATAAAGGACTTTCCCCCGAAAAGGAGTTTCATTAATTGTTATTGTTAATACTGTTGTCATATTGGAAAAAACAAAGAATAGAATGTAAAACAAAGCGAATCGGCGGAGATTGGAATCAACGAACCCTCGCTCTAAAGTCTAACCTTGGTGATAGCGTACCGGTAAAAATAATTTTTAGTTTAATCTAATATTATTGTAAATTTATTATATTTGGATGCATTACAAGAACCCCAAAAAAGGAGGGGCCAAAAAGTGATATCAAAAAGTTGTAGGAAAAAAGCTTTCGAAAAATGTGTATGACGATGTGTGACTTTTGAGTGCAAGCTATTTATTGCATACATGCAAAAAATCGCACCCTACAAAATATTAAAAACAGTTAAATGAATAATTGGA
Source organism: Sweltsa coloradensis (assembly GCA_024449915.1). NCBI lineage: Eukaryota > Metazoa > Arthropoda > Insecta > Plecoptera > Chloroperlidae > Sweltsa > Sweltsa coloradensis. Next base: position 103,282 of record JAMZAV010001350.1, read on the forward strand.
TGAGCGAAGCGAAGACTTCAATTTCACTGACCCCCAAAAAATTTAGCACGGGTGTTTGTTTTTTTGTCTGTTTGTTAACTCTCTACCAGGCAAACGGCATATCCGATCTTGATGAAAATTGGAGGGGACCTTCGAAATCTCTGAACTTAGAGGTGTATTGTTTTTGGGTACAATCGAAGAAATATTTCTCATGAATGTCGTACTTTTACGATTTTTTTCGATTTTTAGTGCGATATTTTCGTGGTATTTGGCTCGCGACCGGGCAAACCGCTACTCCGATCTTGATGAAACTTTATATGGGAACGTTTGAAATCATTAAAATTAAATATGTTATGATTTTAGAGACATTTGAAGAAATATTTCTCATAGAAATAGTACTTTTACGCGATTTTTTTCTAGATTTTTTCGTGATGTTTGGGCCAATTATGACTTAACGGGTGGGGCAACAACGTTCGTATTTTATAGGGATGGACATTAAGGTTATGATGATGTAGTACCTTTTGAAAGAAAAAGTCGAAAAAAGTAAACCAGAATCCATAGAAATAAAAGTTGTAATATAAGTTTTTTGAGGTAAATAATAATAATAAACAAGTAACTATAGAAACATGACAACAATCACCTACAATGCGTACAAAAAGCAAGTCTTTGGGCCTCCAGATATTTGACATTCTAATTACCATAGCATTTAGTACTACTTTAAATGATTTTGCAATGGAACTTAAAAGTAAAGAGATCCCACTCATACTAAAACTTAAAAAAAGCTCATCCATCAACGCGACTAAAAAAAGCGTTTGCGAAGCTTCCTAGTGTTAAAAAAATCTATTCTTCAAAAGGCAATTGTCACTACTTATCAGTTTAATTGCTATAGAAGGAAATCAATACTAGTCGAATTGGTATCTTCTTTAGTTGGATGAGCAAAGCGAAGACTTCAATTTCACTGACCCCCAAAAAATTTAGCTCGGGTGTTTCTTTCTTCTTTTTTTCTGTCTGTTTGTTAGCTTTCTACCAGGCAAACGGCATATCCGATCTTGATGAAAATTTGAGGGGACATTCGAAATCTCTAAACTTAAAGGTGTATTGTTTTTGGGTACAATCGAAGAAACATTTCTCATGAATATCGTACTTTTATACCATTTTTTTCGATTTTTAGTGCGATATTTTCGTGCCATTTGGACCGATTCCGACCAAACGGGTGGGGCTACAACGTTCATATTATACAAGGACATTAAGGTTTTGGTGATGTAGTTAGTACCTTTTGAAAGAAAAAGTTGAAAAAGTTAGCCAGAATCCATTTTACGGTAAATAATACCAATTGACAAGTAACAATAGAAACTTGACAACAATCACCTACAATGCGAAGGCAGCAAAGCAAAGCACTTGCAAAAGTAAAGATATCCCACGCAAACTAAAAACTTAAAAAGAAGCTCATCCATCAACGCGACAAAAAAAAAACGTTTGCGAAGCTTCCTAGTATAACAGGCAAACGAAATTGAAAACAGGAAAAATCTCTCCGCCATCAACATTATTGATGTAGCATTGGCGTAGCTGTAGTTCCAAATAATTGACATAGGAACCATTTCCAGCCCCTCTCCACACACGAAATTTATTATTTCCTGTCTACGCAACTAGGTTATCATGGGCATGGGAGTACGCAGGAATTTTGTCGGGGGGGGGGGGGGGGTGAAAAAATCTAAACTTGTACCTTCGCGGAAAAGCACGGGGGTTTTGGGTGTAGAGCCTCTCAACAACAGGGCCGCAGACAATTTTTTTGAAAATCAGGTTTTTAGTGCAAACGTAGTGGGCTGAATGCAATTCCAAAATAATGTAATTTTTGTGCAGCTGAATTGACATTACCAGGATTTTTTGACACCTTTTTAATATTTATTTAATATATTATTTTAAAAACGAAACGAATATTCAAATCCACAAGGAACTTTTTTGTGTGTATCCTGGAAGCATGGCAGTAAAAATATAAAATGCAAGTGTGGAAGCAGGGTAGATGAGAGGTGGCATAAAAAATATAACAGATATAAACTGGGCTACTGGTACTGAATTAATAACCATCTCCGGACCGTGGGGATACTAGCACCCCAAACTATTAAATTACTATTCCCTAGATGTGATAATTTAGCAAACAGATGTAAAAATGGTATAAGTTTTATTTTAAGTTTTATGATCATGTCATTTTAAGTTAATCCTAAGAAAATTATTTACTAGGAAAACGCTTAAGTCCCGTCGCGTTGTTGAGCGAGCACCGGTACGTGCAACACGACCCGAGTACGACATTCCCATAATGAAGGTCTTGACCGATTTAGCTGAAAATTTGTAAAATAGGAGAGAATGGATAAAATCCAACGCCATCTAGAGGACCTTGACATCATTTCTTTGGTAAAACTATATTTTAACTCTTTGTAACAAATAATACACTGCTTCCTCGATTGTATTTTGATTACTTCTAGGTGGCAGTGCATAGTGATTCTTGTGCGACCTTTCGTTGCCATGGTAACAAACAAAAAAACATGTAGTACTATGTAATAGTCTCGGATGAATACACTTCAATACTTCTTCTTCTTACAAGTCTCCGAGGAAAGAGGAACATGGTTGCGTTAACCCTTTCGTTCCCAGTGTAGCCATATGGCATGCAACGGTTAAAAAGTTCAAAAAAACTTTGAGGGTAAATTTTAGTTTTTGAGTTTTACCCCATTTTTTTTTTGAAAATAAAGTATATACATTTTTTCCCCAATAGGGAATATTCCACTTAATATTTTATATTTTATTTTAATTCTTATTCATGTCTTAATAGTCACTGCACTTTTTTTTATTTAAAAAAAATGTTTTTTGTGTAATTTAAACAAGAATTAAATGGGTCCCCCAGTTTGCGCGCCAAAAACGAGCGTGCGCCATCTTTGGACGGTACTACGTCATAACTGTGTAGAGTCAAGGCCAATTGGAAACTAAATGTACGTATATTTGTACATATTTACATACAGACGGCGGTGCTCGCCCATCCGCTCAACACAAACAACTCCACAGGGATGTACATTTTCACCGTTTTTTGTTTTTCTTTTTTCGTGTGTGACAGGAGATTTCGCGAGATCATTGTGATAAAGAATAACGAGCATTTTGTCTTGAGTTTTTGCATAGCCTAGGACTATCATGGTATTCTTTATCTACAATAGGCTTTAATTAGTCATCAAAGTAAGGTTTTTGTGCGGGATGTGTGTCAGAACATGAACGTGCAGGCCTAGGGTTGGCAAGTTAAGCCTAGGGCTTGTCAAGTGAGTAATTTTAGTATTCACATACCAATGCCTATATCCTACAGGAACGATTGGCCTAGACTGTTGTATTATAAATAATTTTCTACGTCTAGGCCTAGACCTAGGACTGTTTCAGTTTTGTTTTTTGATTGCAATGTCAACTTTTCTCGTTTCTGGCTAGGCGTTAAATGTAAAATGTCCGCCATCTGTTTACATTACTGTAGGCTACGCTAGGCGCTGCTTTGTTTAAAACACCGCCGTCTTGATGTTTATCTCGATCCTACTATAATACTATTCCAACATCTTTGGTCTGGATGTATGTTTATCCAGACGGCGTTGGATCAACACAGTTCTGACGTCACAGTCGTTTTTGCCGCTTTAAAAAAGTGCTGCTTTTAAAACGGCTATAAATCACTGGATTATTATTTCACGGAAAAACAAAGTACATATTTGTAATCGGGACGAAATACAGATCGGTGTGAAGAACACCACTCAACCTGACGTTGTTGGAATTGAAAAAAATGCACATTTAAATTAATGTAGGCCGATAGCGCCTAACTAATAAATCGATGGATTGAACGCAGAAAGAAACTGCAGCATGTGATATTCAAGTGGCAAAAAACACTCTCGTGGCTCATTCATGTCCAAATGTCTACATAATTTATTCTTATCTTAATACTATACGTTTTGTTTATTTTTCAAATGATCTTATGTCTTCATCCTAAACAATTACACATAATTATACATAATTAAACCTACTTAAAGTGTACTCCACCCAGTGGCGTATCAGGGTGGAGTTAGGGGTTTTGGGCCCCCCAAGAAATCCCAGCTTTAATTTTATATTCTGCAAATCATCTGGGTTACGCAAAAATTAAATTCGTCGATAAATTTCTCTTTTTTTCCGTTCAGCAAAACACCTTATAACTTCTTCTAAAATACTACACAAAACAACTTTAAAAATACGTATTTTAATTATTTTTTAACCCACATTTTTATTTATTGTAGGTTTAAATCGCAATGGATCTAGCACATAGCTGATTTGATTAGCAGTTCTCGGTTAACTCGTACCAGATGTCTGTAAAATTTCAGCGCAATCTGTTCAGCAGTTCGGCTGATTTTCGGCGTACACACACATACACACACGTACAGAAGAACAGAATAAGCGCCGTTTGATATGAATTGTATCCTCAGTCCCTTCGCTCCCTCGTCTAATTACTGATATAGTTTTGAGGGGTTTTGATGCTAGTGACATATTCCCAGTAAACACAACACCACTCAGAGATGTGTTTATTTTTGTCACATAGCTCACAAAGTCAGTCCCCACACATTGTAAGCAAAATGTGAGATGAATGTGACTGAATTAAATATTCCATGCAAAAATGCAACACTTTGAGTCCTCTCTATTAGCACACAGAGTTAACCCAATATGAGCAAATTTCGTTTCGCTCTCAGAGTATTACCAGAACTGTCACTTTGATACTACATTTCGATCTCTTTAAGAGCTGTCGAAAGTCCTCACATCTGTGATGACTTTAAGAGCTGTTTGTGAGCAGAATTTGTATCTGTTTATTTTGATGGAATTCACTCACATTGTGTGAGGTTTGAGTCGGATTTAATAAGTACCTTTGTTATGATATTTATCCCAACGCAATGGTTGTTATTTGTGAGCAATTATTTGTCACATTCTTACCTCTCCAACACAACTCGGATACCTTACTTTAAGCTGAATTTAATTAACTCAGAGTGTTACTTGAACTATCACTTTGATAACACTTTTTATTTGCATCAAAAGTCCACACTTTCTGAGATGACTTTAAGAGCTGTTAGTGAGCAGCATTTGTATTTTGTATTTTTTTTGTTATTCACTCACATTGTGTGGGGTTTGAGTAGGATTTGATAGTACCTTTATGATGATATTTATCCTAATGCATGTTTGTAATTTGTGAGCAATTATTTGTCACATAGTTACCTCTCCAACACAACTCGGATACCTACCTTATTTTAAGCTGAATTTAATTAACCCGCATATTACCTGAAAGGTCACTTTTGATACTAATCTTTATTTACATCGAAAGTCCACACATCTGTGATGAAATTATGAGTATGACTTAACAATTCCATGCAAAACTAAAACTAAAAATTATTAAATAAAAAAGGAAAAGCAAAGTGATAATGAATATTAATATTATGCATTTTATTATTGATATTGTTTCAATATTAATATTCTATTAAAAATAGAAGTTAAAAAGAGTAGGGACTATTTTGCAAGCGTTGTTGTGGTTAAGGAACAAAATTATCATGATTCCTGATGTACCATAGCGTCGTCACTGTGAACGTTCTTTGGTTTCTTAACAACATTTGATTTAATTGCAAATGTTTCATTCATTTTAGAAATGCTAAGATAGCGATAGCTACTGCTCAGCTGTTGCTGTCAATGCGACAAAATAAACAGCTAAAATCATATTTTTACTATGTATCATAAAATGACTATTGATTGTTGCCTGGGTAGGCAGGAAGGCCTGTTTGATGAAATGCAATGATTACTGTATAGGGAGCACTCACGTTTTGCCCTCTCGCTAACACATTGACGAAAACAAAGCCATCCTCGGTGAAGACGATTTGGGCATAGGTCTAGAGCGTAATACACGCCATGGGGCGTGGCCGGGTTAAGACCCGCATAAAGCAAGGGTTTTTGTAATATCCACACACTCCAAAATACAAATGCTCAATTATAGATGCATGCATCAAAGAAATAAAACCAGTGGAACGGCTTAATACCACAGCAAGATATGCAATAACAACTAAACGAAACACAATAATTGAGACCGTCACTCTTTTCCATGTATACGTACATCGCCTTAGGGTGTATATTTTGTTCTATGTAGCCTTCACATTTATGTGTCCTGAGCAAATGAAGTGCAAAGTTTGGACTTCAATTATGTCTTTAAAATATTAACCTAGAAACCACCAAGCACTTAGACACTGTTTATTTTTTATAGGGATAGTAGACAAGTAAACACGTTTCCTAATTTAAAACTATTGTGCATTGTAAAAAAGAAATAAAGAACACACAGACTATCTGTAATATTATCTAAATAAACGCATTTCTAACAAAGTAAGCATGCATGTTTTGTATACCCTTCTTCATATTTACTTTTAAATAAATTATTAAGGACGCTAACGTATATGTCTTCATTATCGGTTTAGGAAAAATAGTTTGCTTTTTGGTTTTAGGCTAAAACCGGTTAGATGATGCCCTGATTGGAATCGCACCAAATGAATCATAATTCTGATATTAAAATACTCTAAATTAGTTGGAGATAACTGACACTACTCATCATAATGTATTATTATTATCCCACAATAAATTCCCGCAAGCAGAGAGAGAGAGATAGAGGAGCGAGATCTTAAAAACAAAAATTATTAATTGTCAAATATTATAAAAACAAGTGCGCAAAGTCAACGAAATTCCGAAATCCTCTTGTTAAATCCTAAAACCAATGTTGCCCAAATGTAACTGAATCAAATTTTCTCCCCCTAGAACACAATATTTAGGCACACATTTATTGCAAATCACGAAAAGATTGCCTCTCGTCAATATCGTCGACTCTATAGAACGAGTAACAATCTCGCTTCAAACATCGCAACAGACAGCTCTTTATATAGAGACAACACGTCGCAGTGCCAGAATGCAACTGTTCTATCTCCACTGTTTAGTTGAAGTGCGAAATGCATGTGTTCTATCTCCAAAGCGTCTGTTGAAGATTGCAACGGAATTAGAATGCAAGTGTTTTATATCCACTGTTTAGTTGGAGTACGAAATGCATGTGTTCTACCTCCAAAGCGCCTGTTGAAGATTGCAACAGAATAAGAATGCAACTGTTCTATCTCCAAACGAACCAATAAGAATCATCGTATATGTTGTTCCCGCCGCGGCCGTTTCGAACATGGCGACGCTCACGATTTTGAGTGAAATGTAATGACGACTTGATCTTATAGAACCGACGATTAATAGATATAACACAAACTTTAAAATGTGTGCGTTTCATTATTTTTGTTTGTTTTTGTTAAGCCTTAAATGTTTACATGCACAGAAGCTTGTATTCGACATGTAGAGTTAGTAGCAGTAGGCCGTATGCCCCTTTCCCCAGGCTTAGGACCTACGTACGTTTGTCTGAAATCTGAAGAATTAATTATGTGGCGCCACCTGAAACTTCAAGTCCTTCTAGCTCAAAACTATAGCGTGTGAGATAGAACATTTGGCATTCTGACACTGCAAAGTTTGGCTCTAACATCAAAGGTATTAATGTGTATTGTAATGGTGTTATTAATATTTATTAAGTATATTATATTTTAGTAAGTGTTTTTTTCTGACTGTAGTAAATGTTCGTGTGTTTGTGTTTTTTTAGCTATCCTCCCGGTCTAAGAGTCTTGGTTTTAATTAATTATAAGTACTAGGAAAACGCTAAAGTCCCGCCGCGTTGATGGATGAGCGTTTTTTTTGCAAGTTTTTGTTTTGCGTTTTGTGCGTTTGTTCGCACTTTTCCTTTGCAAGTGCTTTTTGAATGCATTGTAGATGATTGTTGTCAAGTTTCTATTGTTACTTGTTTATTAGTATTATAAACTTCAAAAAACTCATATTAAAACCTTTATTTCTGTGGATTCTGACTAACTTTTTCAACTTTTTTTTTCAAAAGGTACTACATCACCATAACCTTAATGTCCATGTGAAATCTGAACGTTGTAGCCCCACCCGTTTGGTCAGAATCGGCCCAAATGTGACGAAAATATCGCACTAAAAATCGAAAAAATCGTAAAAGTACGATATTCATGAGAAATATTTCTTCGATTGTACCCAAAAACAATACACCTCTAAGTTCAGAGAAAACGAAGGTCCTGTCAAATTTTTATCAAGATCGCATATATGCCGTTTTGCCCGGTAGAGAGCGAACAAACAGACGGGGAAAAAAAAAAAAAAACGAGCTAAATTTTGTTTTTTTGGGGTCAGTGAAATTGAAGTCTTCGCTTCCGCTCGCTACGCTCATCCAATTAATTGCTGCTTCCATATACATTTTATGAACTAAAAAATAAATACTTCATAATTATGGTCAAGTACTGAACAATACTATTAAAACTCAAGAATAACACACGTATTAATATAGGTAGGCCACAGAGCAAGTGCACAATGTCTACGATAGTTGCGTCAATTTGCTGTTGTATCCTATATAGGTGGTTATTGTCTGTAAACTTCATCGTCTTCTGTGGCGCTACGGTCTAGGTGTTGGCTTTCAGATGCAGGGTTCCAGTCGGATCGAGTTCGAGTCTCCATTCTTCATGATAAAACTTGTAACTTTATAATTGTGTCAATTTAACATATGCTGTGTATCCAGTTACAGGTCATCGATTGGTGTAGGAATGAGAAATAAATAGTAAGAATTAGTATTTAATATAATATTTAAATGATTATTCGAATCTAATTTTTTCGTTTGCTTATTTGCTACTAGAGCGCGTTACAGGCGCGTGGATGTGTGCCAGAGGTTTCCAGTTCCAGTTATATCCACTCAAACCCACTGTATTCCATTGGAAGCTATTGCCAGAGGTTTCCAGTTCCAGTAATATCCACTTAGAGCCAGCATATTCCAGTGGAAGCTATTGCCAGTGGTATCCAGTTCCAGTAATATCCACCTAGAGCCAGCATATTCCAGTGGAAGCAACTACCAGTAGGTTCCAGATCCAGTTGTGTCCAGAGAAGTCCAGCTAAAGCAAGTGGAAGTGGTTTCCAGTTACATCCTTAAGAACATACCAGTAATGTCCAGTTAATATCAGCTTATACATGTTCCAGTTATTTCCATTCAGAATGGAACCATAAGCTACTTACTTCCAGTTAAGGGAGTCCAGTCATGTCCAGTTCCAGTTCCAGTAACCATTTCGTAAACTGGAAATGACTGGAATTTTTAGCAGGGAACACTCAGCTCCCGATCAGATCATTAAATATATTAATATTATTAATATTAATTTTCAATTGAATTTCGGTTTCACGAATACAATAATTTATATGTAATAAACGCATATCGCCAGATAAAATTTATTTTTCCTGAAATCCAGGAGGGGCAAGCGCCCCCACTTGCCCCCCCCTCCCGGCGCCCATGGGTGGTACTACAACGTTCATATTTCACATGGACATAAAAGTTATGGTGATATAGTACCTTTTGAAAGAAAAAGTTAGCCAGAATCCATAGAAATAAGATTTTAATAATATTAAAATCTCATATATTAAAAAATATTCAAATTTAAAACAATATTTAAAAACTCATATTATGAGTTTTTTTGAGGTTTATAATAATAATTAACAAGTAACAATAGAAACTTGACAACAATCACCTACAATGCATTCACAAAGCACTTGCAAAGGAAAAGTGGTCCCACGCAAACTAAAAACTTACAAGAACGCTCATCCATCAACGCGGCGGGACTTTAGCGTTTTCCTGGTATTTTCAGAAACGCTTGTGTAAGTAGTATCCCACACATAACAAAAAACTTGTAAAACAACAGCCAAACCTTACACAATCAAAAGCAATGAGATCTAAAAGAAATGCCATGAGCTTATGTACCCTGCTACATTTTTGCAATCCACTTTGCCCTGTGAGTGTGACTGCATCCTTGCAAAATGTGGCAAAATTTTATTTGCAACTATTGTTTTAAATGTAAAAGTTTGTGCAAATTTATTTTGCCAAGCTTTGCAAGGATGCAGTCATAGGGCAAAGTGGATTGCGAAAATGTAGAAGGGTACATAAGCTTGGCATTTCTTTTAGATCTCATTGCTTTTGATTGTGTAAGGTTTACCTGTTGTTTTACATTGTCAAATAACTATAGTTACTTGTTGATTATATTCTTGTAAAAAGCTTATATTAAAACCTTTTTTTGGAAGCCATCCACAATTTTTTTTCTTTCAAAAGGCACTACTTCACAATATCCTTAATGCCCATGTAAAATATGAACGTTGTATTCCAACCCGTTTGGCTTTGGCCAGAATCGCTGGCCGATTGAACTGACGAATTAGTAAGTAGTAGTAGTAGTAGTAGTAGTAGTAGTAGTAGTAGTAGTAGTAGTAGCTAGTATCCTATCAGATGTATAATGGTCTAGTGGTTAAGATGCTCGCCTGGAATGCGGGAGACCCGTGATTCGAATCACGGTTGGGGCGGACTTTTTTAATTTTTTAATTGTTGTAAATAATAATCCTTAAAATGATTTTGAGCACGTTTCAAGTCATTTTATCACCAAGAAGGAATGCTCGTACTCCAACCAAATTTGGCATTTGTGTTGTCATGGTCATGTCAACGGGCACCTAGATTTGATCCGCTCACCAACTTGACAGTTTTAAAACACTGATATTGTTGATTTAAATCAATAAAAATCTGATCTAAATAAAAAAAAATCTGATAAAAATCGAAATTGATTTAAATCAAATAAATCATGATTGTTTAAATGTTTTTTGTAAAAATAAAAAAATTACACACCCTGGTTTTCTTTAACAACTAAAATATTGAATGAAATGTATTGTCTGAGCTACCCTTGGCAGTAGATATTTTCTTTGTTATGGTTATATCACTGTAAGCTTAGTATTAGAATGACAACTTTTATAACTTGCACACGAGTGTAAAAAGGCCAATAAAAACATAAATACATATCTACAACTATTTCATATTGATGGCCCAATAATATAAATGATTTTTGGGGTGTTTTTGAGGCTAATTCTCTCAGTTTGTTCCAAATAATTCGAATCAAAACAGAAAAATGGCTTTTGAGATTTGTGGGTTATATTTGAAGCTAGTGCATTTAACACTTATATGCCAAACCAGGCATACATGAAAAATGAAAAACACAAGAAGATATCAATGGAACTGTGTTTACACATTTTTATTTTTATTTTTGTACTAAACACCCACGAATATTCAAAATTTTTACATTGCAGTTGGCCCATAAAACCGTAGTGCCAAATATCTAAACATTGGATGAACAGAATAAAGGCTCGTTTACAATCACTTAGCAACACGTTAAAACAAAACGTAACATACGGTAAAATTAATGTGGCGTTTACAATCACATAACAACACAACAATGGTAGACACTCGGAAACGGGCTGTGATTGGCTAAATTAAGAATAAATAACGTAATGTACAGTAAAATTGAGATTGGGTCAACTTCTTCTTACGTTATGTGCGTTACGATTCTTGTTATGTGGTTAACAACACTAATGTTTCCAATGGTTTCAACTTTCTTACGTTATGTTGTAACGTTTGTAAACGAGCCTTAAACCAGATTTATTAGTAATTAAAATAACACTGTTTACGAGAAAGAGTTAAATTGAATTAGGTGTGTACTGTGTAATTAGCAGACAATTTGTATTCATGCCACTATTAGATTATACACAATGGTAGGCCCTATGCCTCTTGGACACCTAAGAGCAGGTCCACAACACCATACACTAGTTTAAATTACAACATGTTGATGGAATATAAATAAACATAACACCTTACAGTCTTACACTCAGTGGCCGCTCGTGGGGTTTAAAATCGGCAGGGCACAATATATTTGAATGGACTTGCGTGGACTACAAGTGGTCTGGGGCCAGCCGGCGGAGGCGATTTTTTTTTTGCATATATTTAGCTCCAAGACAGCCTTTACAGCGATTTGAGCAAGGGAGAACGAAACACATAACTGTAACACAAAAATATTTTCAATATTTTACTTACTCTGAGAGCTTGCACCCCTAGGCTAGAGCCTAGTTAGCCTAATGGTTAATACGGGCCTAGGCACAAATCAGTTATCATTTTAAAATGGTAATTTGTCTATATTTTTCGGTCGGTCTTCGTCACTTAAATGCTTATATTTTAAATACCTCACCTCATTCATTTTCTGGTAATACTGTTCACTGTTCACAACCTCTAAGCTAAAACCACAGATATAAACCACACATAATTATAAACGCTGCCAAAGATAACACAACACACCCGCACAACGCAGCGCGTAACGTGTTCTCCTTGCTCTGGGCGTACTAAAATCTTGCCCATCCTGCCGGAGTTCCATCGCTTATTGCAAAGCAAAGATTCGGCTATTTCCAACTAAAACTGACTGCACAGGCGCAACCTGGGCGCAACTTCGTCTAGCCCGTAGTAGAAGGCTCATTCGAGTCAGGCGTTGTTCGCTGTTTCCTTAACGCGCGCGCGTTCACATTGAAAATACAAACTATTTGATTTTATATAAATGTGTACCACGACGTCTACAACTCGTAAATGTGAGCGATTGTTGGCGGGAAGAGTAGGAGGGGCACATGCCCCAATGCCCTTATGGTAAAGCCGCCTCTGCTTACACTAACATTAATCTTCTGCAGATACATTTTCAGAAGGTATACAAATCGATTATGTAACAATTCTAATTAACAAAGTTAATATTTACAGGGGTGTATACTTTACTGTTTTATATCTTTAGTGAACACTCATTCAACCCTGACCCCGCAAAAACTGTTGACTCTGCGATATACAAATTAAAATCTGAATCGAGCTGGGGCCAGCCCTCCAATACTGCCCCAAAGAACAATACAAAGCGCACGCTATCAGTGCAGTGTAGTTGCCCAAACTAGCCCTTGACTTGCTTAAGGCACCCAACATCACACCTGAAGAGTGCGCAGCAATATTGTCACAACGCTAAAAACGAAGGGATCATAATTCTAAAAGCTAATAGGGGAAGACGGAAGACAACTCATTGTACCAGACACTTATTACAAGACGCTTCACTGTCAACCATAGTCATCCAGAATGTAGATAACTACATAGGGGAAGCCAAAAGACAACTCTCTACACGACAGTCGACACTATGAATGACTAGAGTTATTGAAACAATGCAAAGAAAAGCATCTTGGATCCAGATAGAAAAAATGTTATTACTGTAGGTAGGCCTACATGATGTTCCTTGTTTAAAGTTAAAAGGTTTAAAAAAAAAAAAACCAGACTAAAATCTTCAGGGATCGTCGCATTGGGACGTGGCTATTGGTTATACGAGTCCGTGTACTGGTAAGATGTAGGGTGGATAAAGCCAGGTGTTTCTTGCGTGCACATGTGTCTGTAAGGCAGTGGTTCCCAACCTTTTTACGCAAGGCACCCCATTGCTGCATTTAATAATTTTGCGGCACCCCCTTCAAGCAAGTAGTAATTTAGCAGCTGCAGGTCTGGTAAAAAAATATTGAAACAATCATCAATTTGCAAGGAACCATAGCTTGATTTGTTAATTTTTCACCACAGACAATGCACTCGGGGCTTGGCCTTTTTTTATCACCGCACAATGTAAATCCCATAGCTAAGTAGCCGTCAACTGTCATCATACAACCGTGTTTTCACAGATTAATAGTATCACTGCTCGCGCTTTTAATTTATTTATCAAATAGTTTTGAACATTTGTTTTCACATGTCACTTCAGTCCATTCACTATTGATCAATTTGGGGGGTGGCAGCTAGCATAGGAATCAAGATCATCATCGTTGTTGCGTGATTAGTATTATCCATTTTTCAATTGGGACCATTTTGAATAAAAACTGTTGAATTACCTAGTCAAAAAGTATATTTATTTTTCTTGGTGTAAAATTAATTATTTACTTTTTTAATATTTCATCAACTACTTGTTTTTACTTAAATGTAAGTGTACTAGGATTTCGTGGCACGCCTACATAAGGTCCACGGCACCCTGGTTGGAAACCACTGTTATAAGGTGAACTTGTTCATGTTACATGTTGTGACATTCCAAGTCTACTCGTCTAAATATTAATTTACTTATTAAAACATATATTTCAGCCAACAATATTACTTTCAAAGTCAGCCATTTCTTCAGCCACGCGCAATATAATAATCAGTGTTTTTAACTACGTAATACAGCCAGCAACCATGAATTAAAATCTCTTCGCTGAAGTAAGCTAAACCAGATGTTCTTACGCAATAGCACACACGTGTGTCTACAGCCTAACCATTGACGTTACAACATCTCCGATAGGCCTACGTGAGAAAATCAAACCACGCTCACATCTCCACTGACCATTGATCTTGAATTTCCTCGATATGTGAGATAACTACGCCTTGCATAATACATTGACTTCACAACTTCTACTGATATGTGTGAAAAATATGTCATATGCTACGCAGTTTCGATCTAAAAATATTCTTTCTCACGATGTATGGGAACTTCAAAATTGTTACGTCCGTAATTTTCCCTCAATCTTCTCTCCGTTGTAATGACAACTAATGACGCAAGTGGCAATTTAGCCAATAAAAGAACTAACTCTGCCCTACACTACGCAGCAAATTTGTCAAATATTCTTCTTTCAATCAAATCGGGCGCGAAGATGGACACATTCTGAAAACTACACTCAAGCAGTAACCACGCTGAACGGTCTGGACTTGGGACTTCCTCATCTTCTTGGGTCTTTTGGCGGGTAGCCACATACTACATGGGACGGGAACCATGGACTGGACCAATCTTCACTAGCCGAGTTCTAGTCACCACTCTACGCTAGCCTACCTAGGGGCTACCTGCTACAACAACAAACTACAATCTATATTGTACACAACAAATATATTGGCAATATCAAGGTAAAACAAACTTTCTTCAAATAAATCTGCAAATAAGAAACTTTCAAATTCTAAAACTAAATGGCTGACTTAAAATTTGATAACTTTGAAGGTTGATAAACCTTAAGAACTTTTGAAAAACTTTTTTATATTGATAATTTGGATTTAAAGAGCTTGATAATTTAAAAACTTATTGTAACTGTAACTTTATTCATTTCATTATACTTTTTATTTGAAACTGTTTTTTCCTTGTTTTAAACCTTGTTGTTTCTCCCACTCATTTTTGTATTTCAGTTTTCTTTAAATTTCAATTTCAACAGTTGGCACTAGCCTACCAACTAGCTGAGCCGGGCACAAAAAGAGTAAGTTTTCCGAGGTTTGTGATTCTGTACTGATTTTCTAGCAGATGGCTTTATTTGACAGCACTTGTATTTTTGACTTTTCAGATTAATTAATTAGGCCTAGTGGTAAAAATAGTTGAATTAGCTTGTTTAACTTCATTGGTGCACAACATGGAGCCGATCTTACGTGTTCACACCTAGAGATTAACAATAAACTAGGAAAACGCTTAAGTCCCGCCGCGTTGTTGGATGAGCGTAATTGGTGCATTGACCTGCCATGTGTTATGCAGATTTTCTGTTGTTTTGTGACAAAATTATTACTAAGTTGATTTTTTTTAAATTAAATTAAATTAAATAAAAAATTAACTTTATTATTTTATTTTTTCTTATTAATCGTAATTTTAAAAAAAGAAAAAAAATCGTAAAATTGCTATTTTCATAACAAATAATTATTCGATTGCGCTCAAATTTAACACGAATATAATAATTCATAAAATTAAGGTTCTGTAAAAAAATCATTACAATAGGATAAAGCATGTAGGTGTTATAAGTGAAAGAATTGTTAAAAAAAAGAAAAAACCCGTAAAATGTCGATTTTCATGAGAAATAATTTTTCGATTTTCTCAAATTTCACACGAATATCTTATTCATAAATTAAGGTTCTGTTAAAAATCATTAAATCGGATTAAGCATGTAGATGTTATAAGTCAAAGAAATTTTTTAAAATCGAAAAGAAATCGTAAATTTGCGATTTTCATGACAAATAATTTTTTGATTGCGCTCAAAAACGTTGTAGTTCTAAGTTCAGAGATTTCGAAGGCCCCCATAAAATTTCATCGCAATTGGAGTATTGGTTTAGCCGGAATCGTGTTAACAAACAGCCAAAAATACAGAAAGAAAGAAAGAAAAAAAAAAAAAAAAAAAAAAAAAAACATTCCGGATTTTTTTCTCCAGTGTAGTGAAATGGAATCTTCGCTTCGCTCGCTACGCTCATCCAACTAAATAACTAAAACAAAAAATGAGTGAAAACGGCAAAGATTGTGATAACGAGAGTGATGGTAACATGTCTAATGCTGATTTGTGTAATGTGTTATGTCGTATGCTGGGGGTTCCATACGCACGTGCGTGCAAAGCTTAAGAACATCTGTGGTGACGAAGTTTATACAAGTCATCGGAGAAATGCTCACGTAGTTAAAAACACTTGATTTGTATATTGCGCGTGGCTGATGAAATGGCATGACTTTGAAAGTAATATTGTTGGCTGAAATATATGTTTTAATCAGTAAATTATGATTAATATTTAAATGAATAGACTTGGAATGTCACAATATTAACTAAAAAACTTCACGTTTGGTTCCTTGGCTTGTCTGATGTGAAATCACTATAGAACAGAACCGGGCACTTCACAATTGCCTGTGTAAGGACAGTAATTACAAAACCTTTGAGAAACTTTATCGGAATCATCTTGCATAACAAATGTTTTTAAATGTGCAGAAATATATTAGTAGTTGCATTGTAACATGACTATTGATTGTGTATTGATGGGTGAAGTACAGGGTGTCTCTAGGTGGGTGTTCCTGGCGTATGTACAGTCTCTTGTGTGCGTGCACCTCCTCGTGTGTTTGCTGAGAATACTTCTGTAACGGAACCGGGCACCACACACGCTGCAGGCGAACGGTTTCTCCCCAGTGTGGATTCTCTCGTGAATAGTGAGGTCACCTTGTCGAGTGAACCTGGCCTGACAGACGCTGCAGGCGAACGGTTTCTCCCCAGTGTGTACCAGCTTGTGTTGAGTGAGGTGATGCCTCTGAGTGAACCTAACCTGACACACATCACAGGCAAAGGGTTTCTCCCCAGTGTGGAGTAGCTTGTGTTTAGTGAGATTACTTAGAAGAGTGAACCCGACCCGACAGATACTGCAGGCGTACGGTTTCTCCCCAGTGTGGAGTAGCTTGTGTTGAGTGAGGTGATCTAACTGGCTGAACCCGACCTGACAGACATCACAGACATGGGGCTTCTCACCCGTATGGACTCGCTTGTGTTTGCCGAGGTCACAACTCCGAGCAAACTTGGCCTGACAGATACTGCAGACGTTCGTTCTCTTCTTAGTATGTTCTAGCTTGTGTCGAATGAGGTGAGGTAACCAGCTGAACCCGACCTGACAGACATCACAGACATGGGGCTTCTCACCCGTATGGACTCGCATGTGGCTAGTGAGACTACTTTTTCGAGTGAACCTGGCCTGGCAGACGTCACAGGCATGGGGCTTCTCACCAGTGTGAGTGCGCTTGTGCTTAGAAAGGTTACTTGTGTCATTGAACCTGGCCGGACACACATCACAGGCAAAAAGCCTCTCACCGGTGTGGATTAACTTGTGTCTCTTGAGGTAAAGAGCAGTGAACCTGGCCGAACACACATCACAAGCAAAGCGCCTCTCACTCTCACTTCGGTGGCTCTTCGCATGGTTCTTGAGTTCGACTTCCTCGAATAGCTAGCCAAGCACAAGGTACAGTCAAACTCTGGATGGGTCAGCATATGGTCTCCAGTACTTCTTCGCTAGCACAAGCCAGTCCACACTTGGTACACTTCCGTAGTGGTTCCCTTGAGTGTAACACCATGTGCCGCTTGAAACTGAGCTTGCTTTTAAATACCTTATTGCAAACATCACAAGTGAATATAGGCCTTCGTCCAACGTTCTTTACACCCCTGGCATCTTCCTGCGATGCAGACTCCTGAGGATTTCCGTTGATTTTCGTTGAAGAAGAAATACTGGGCGGTCTAGGCCTGCGCCCAGCTCTAGGCCTGCGCCCAGCTCTAGGCCTAGAGGTTGTTGGTTGTACTAGGTCTACATAATCCGGGTCATCCTCATTGTTGCTGTCTGGTAAATGACTATTGACACTATCGTCTGGTGGTATAACATGTTGAACTACTCTGTCCCTCCTGCAGGTGCGAATTGGTCTTACAGAAGCCATCTGCAACAAAATTTTCATGGTAGAAACAAATGAACGTAAAAAAAATCATAACTTCACTTGTCAAAACTTGGTACAAATGCCTGGTGTTTGGTATTTAGACACAAACTAAACAATGGCCTAATTAGTCCTTTGCATAATGGGAATGTGGGTATAAAATTTGGGCAAAGGTTGACCTATATCACTAGAAAGGTCTTGAAGAGACGATTCCGAATATCCATGATAGACCAGCAGCAGCGGCAGCTTTCTACCCAAATTCAAGGTCAAAGGTCAAATTATTACTATTTTGATAAATTAATTTCTCATTGTTGCGATTTTTTTCTTTTTTCTTTTAATAAATTTAAGAATCGATTAATTGTAAATAATCATGAAATATAGTAAAATTTAATATTTGACCTTTTATGACCCAAAATTAGGTCACAATTGCCAATTTTGTACAATATTTGCATTTTTCTTCTACATTTTGGTGACGTTTCATGTTAACATCCATTTTTATCAATGCAATAGCAACACACACATGTATTTGGGTGTAAGATTTGATTTAAAGCATGGCCAAGGTCATTGGGTCAGTCGTGGAAAGGTCAAATGTGCTTAAAAATGTCGAAATATCGAGTGGGTACTCTAAAGAAAGAAATTTTCAGTTAGATTGCTGCGACGAATGTGATATTGTTCAAAATAGTAAATGTCAACGTTAACCTTCAACTAGATAGTTTGAAAACTTGACATTTTAACTTTAAGACGCAAAACTTTGCCACAAAATTGTTAATTAAAAAAATACATTTTCTCATCACGTTTTGATTTACTACTTCACATTTATTTTTATGGAATACATAAGTATCTCACACTGTCTTTTGGTGTGTGCTCTGATTATAAATAAACATTGCCAAGATTATTAATTTTTTGTCAGTCGTGAAATGTCAAATATGCTTGAAAAAGATCGAAAACATCGAGTGGGTCACGAGTCATGATCCGATGTTATCACAACGGAGATCTCCTTGGTCCTTTTCGTGATTTTATAGTATATTAAACCGGTGTAGATATTATTTTGATGGATTTGCTGATCAAACCGAAATGCAATTCGATAGTTGTAATGACAGCGAACAGAGTAGAAGAAATCACATGATTCACTAACATGGCATCAGCGTTTCGAGAAAAGTTTCGCCCGCATAATTTTGATTAGAGTTAAAAAAAAAACTTGAAATTTCGAGGAAAACCCAAAATTTCAAGTTAAAATTTCCCGACGCATTTGTGACTGAAGGATTTCCCAACTCCATATAAAACTAAGCTAATCAATTTTGTTTTGAAGTTAAAAATCCGAGGAAAAGACAGTAAACATGGTGCCAAAAGTCTCTATTACTTTGAAATCTTGCGTAAATCCCGTCCCAAACTTTCCCGAACTGAATTCCTCAAAAAAACTGAAACCGAATTTCTACATCTAACATGCATCACTAAAGTGCTTACAAGTCAGAGCATTATCTTCTGAACGGTAATGTTAATTATGTCTTTCCATTTTCAAAGAGAGGAAAAGTACAAACAATTATATAATTTTAGGCCCCGATTCCATCATTTTAATTAAAAAACGCTTCGCAAAATTGACCTTTGAAGATTTAAGTCAATGGCCAATTGGCATTTGGGAACTCAAACAAATGAAGTTTGTCTCCGCTAGAACTGTTCAGAAGTATGTGGTGAATTGACTCTGGGTTCCACCTTGCCAAAACTGTTTTCGCAACAAAACTTTCGAGCAAATTATCAAGTTACAGTTTGGTACAGATTTTCAGAACCACGTCAGGTTCCCGATCACCCCATGGAGGGATGAATGTAACTTACCATGAAGTGGAGGGTCCTGCACCATTCAGTGATGGAACGATTGGCATCAATTCACAATTTTTGACTGCCATGTCACCCAATACTCACTTCAAATGCTTGTAATTAAAAGATTCCAAATTTTCAGTTAAATGAGGTGCGGTGAAAAATTTTTTAAACCCGAGGGGGGAAATTTGGGTGGGGTGTGGGGCTGAATCTCCCGGCCCCCGGGGAAAGGATTCGAAATTTTAAATTTTTTGTCCTTGTTCCAATAATCCAGTAGATTGCAGGCCTCAGTTTTAATGATAACATGTCCGACCTACTTTGTTTCCTCCCCCCGGCTTGATGACGCCAAAAATTTAGGGTGCGTGTTTTCTCAATCCCAGCCTTTGTATTTTTAAAAATCCAAGGCAAAATGTTGTGAACATCGTTTTTTTTTACTCGACCCATTCAATTTTCAAATTTTTGTTTTGACAGCAATCCAAATAATTGGCATGGGTTATTGTATAAAAAAACCAAAAAGGGAAGGGTCCCGTTTGTTTGAAAATGAC
The DNA here is from genome assembly GCA_024449915.1 of Sweltsa coloradensis. NCBI lineage: Eukaryota > Metazoa > Arthropoda > Insecta > Plecoptera > Chloroperlidae > Sweltsa > Sweltsa coloradensis. Next base: position 123,818 of record JAMZAV010001350.1, read on the forward strand.
TGGGGAATGTATTTTGCCTTTTTAAACATTTTTGCACTTTTTGTAAAATAATTTTGAAATGCTTATTTAAAAGCCAAACCAAAAAACCCTGGGGAACTTTTTATTTTTTGTGTGGTAGAAAAAACAAATTCCAAATGTTGAGAAATTTTTTTTTTTAATTATTTTTGTGGAAGTTTTGCGTCAAAATTTAAAAGTAATTTCAAACGGGAAGGTTTGGATAATTATTTTTTTTTGAAAAAAACGCTGCAATTAAAGAAAATTTTTCTTTTCCCCCCGAATTTTCGACTTTTTTAAACATTTTCCCTTTTCCACACTGACCCAATGCCCGGGGACATCTTTAAATAAAATCTTCACCCAAATACATTGGTGATGCTTTTGATCTGATAAAAATGGATGTTAACAAAAACTCCCCAAAATGTAAAGAAATGAAATATTGAAAAAAATTGGAAATTGTCCCCCTTTTTTGGGTCAAAAAAGGGTCAATTTAAAATTTTACATATTTCTGATTATTTACATTAAATCGTTCTTAAATTTATTAAAAAAAAAAAAGAAAAAAATCGCAAAAATGAAAAAAAATTTATCAAATAGTAAAATTTGACCTTTGACCTTGAATTTTTTGGGAGAAAGCTGCCCCCTGCTGCTGGTCTATCATGGGTATTCGAATCGTCTCTTTAAACCTTTCAGTTTATATAGGTCAACCTTTGCCCCCAAAATTTTATCCCCATTCCCCTTATGCAAAGGACTAAATTTCTGCCTAGGGAAATAGACCAGGAGCTAGAATCTGTGGATTTTTTTTGCACAACCTACTTAACATCTCAAAAACCAACTAAACACCTCAAATCTGACTTAACCACGTGTTACGGTAGTATGCACCTTGTGAAATAGACCCAGGTAGTATGTCACTTCGAATTGTGGTATCCGTTTTTTTTAGAAGCCATTTTGTTTTTGGATGTGCGATCATTGAAACGCTTACTCACTACTATCTTCAAATGTACATAACTCGGGACTAGGTAAACCGATTTTATTTTTTTAGATACCGATTTGTAGGTAATTGTATGCTAGCACTATTACTATACACAATCAATTTTTAATAGTTATATGATTTCATTGTAAAAAATTCAGAAACGTCAAAAATAGTGTAAATAATTGCACTAAAATGTGATTCAAGTAAAAATTCAACATTTTTTTAAAATCAGCTACCGTGATGTTTTTATACTTGATTATGATTTAAAAAATATACCTATTTATGAACTAAACTAATAAAATATATAGATTTGTTTGTGTTTCAAAACATAAGCGTTGAAGGATGAGCATTGTCAGTGGCTTGGGCGCTATTTCACTATGTTTTTATTCCAAATTCATTTTGTCATTGTTAGCATAGAATTAAATTTTGAAAGTAATTTCAACCAACAATACAAGCGAATGGTAATTTAGAATGATACTAACGTGTTTTGTTGAAATTGTACAAAATAGTCGATTTTACAGGATTTTCAGTTTTAAAAGTGGAAAAAGTGGAAAAATGCGATTTTCAAGTGACAATTTTTTGGTTGCACTTAAATTCTTGGAAAGTCTAATGTTAGAGATATTAAAAGTTCTCTGAAATTTTCATCAAAATCGCAGCAGTCGTTTGTCCCGGAAAGCGAAAAACGATATCAAAAGTGTACAAATAATAGAAAAATATCTTGTATTTTAATGTGGTTTGACTTTGCTAGTATTATAGTGATTTATATATTCTCGCAAGTGTGTTCCATTGCTGGACCAATTGAAACCGTCGTTCCAAGGGTAGTGGTGAGCTGCTTTAAGCATGAAAATCGTGCAAATGAGAAGAAAGCATCGAAATTGGCCAGGTAATTAATTATTACGATGATGACAAGTATTCCAGAAATAGATAGACCCAATTTGAGATACTGTTGGCTTACTTTCTTATTTAATTGCATTAATTAAATAAATTCATAAATTATTGAGAAAAATTATTTAATAAAGATACTTTTCTGTCGGCATTGGTATCAAATAAAAGCCTTTTTAACAAGGATAAATATCCAAAAAAGTAATTAAAATTATTAATGATAATCTAATTAATTAAACCTGTGATGCAGACTTCTGGGAATTCCCGTTGATTTTCGTTGAAGAAGAAATACTGGGCGGTCTAGGCCTGCGCCCAGCTCTAGGCCTAGAGGTTGATGGTTGTACTAGGTCTACATAATCTGGGTCATCCTTGTTGTTGCTGTCTGGTAAATTACTATTGACACTATCATCTGGTGGAATAACATGTTGAACTACTCTGTCCCTCCTGCAGGTGCGAATTGATCTTATGGAAGCCATCTGCAACAAAATTTTCATGGTAGAAACAAAATGAACGTAAAAAAAATCATAACTTCACTTGTCAAAACTTGGTAAAAATGCCTGGTGTTGGTATTTAGACACAAACTAAACAATGGCCTGATTACTGCCTAGGCCTATAGACCAGGAGCTAGAATCTGTGGATTTTTTTTGCACAACCTACTTAACATTTCAAATCTGACTTGACCACGTGTTAGTATGCACCTTGTGAAACAGACCCAGGTAGTATGTCACTTCGAATTGTAGTATACGTTTTTTTAGAAGCCATTTTGTTTTTGGATGTGCGATCACTGAAACGCTTACTCACTACTATCTTCAAATGTACATAATTCGGACTAGGTAAACCAATTTTATTTTTTAGCTACCGATTTGTAGGTAATTGTATGCTATTACTATATACAATCAATTTTAAATAGTTATATGATTTCATTGTTAAAAAATGCAGTAACGTCAAAAATAGTGTAAGTAATTTCACTAAAATGTGATTCAAGTAAAAATTCAACATTTTTTTAAAATCAGCTACCGTGATGTTTTTATACTTGATTATGATTTAAAAAATATATTTATGAACTAAACTAATAAAATATATAGATTAGTTTGTGTTTCAGAACATTAGCGTTGAAGGATGAGCATTTGTCAGTGGCTTGGGCGCTATTTCACTATGTTTTTATTCCAAATTCATTTTGTCATTGTTAGCATAGAATTAAATTTTGAAAGTAATTTCAACCAACAATACAAGCGAATAGTAATTTAGAATGATACTAACGTGTTTTGTTGAAATTGTACAAAATAGTCGATTTTACAGGATTTTCAGTTTTAAAAGTGGAAAAAGTGGAAAAATGCGATTTTCAAGTGACAATTTTTTGGTTGCACTTAAATTCTTGGAAAGTCTAATTTAGAGATTTTAAAAGTTCTCTGAAATTTTCATCAAAATCGCAGCAGTCGTTTGTCCCGGAAAGTGAAAAACGATCTCAAAAGTGTACAAATAATAGAAAAATATCTTGTATTTTAATGTGGTTTGACTTTGATAGTAGGGGCTATTATAGTGATTTAGCTATATATTCTCGCAAGTATTCCATTGCTGGACCAATTGGAACCGTCGTTCCAAGGGTAGTGGTGGGCTGCTTTAAGCATAAAAATCGTGCAAATGTGAAGAAAGCATCGAAATTGGCCAGGTTATTAATTATTATGATGATGACAAGTATTCCAGAAATAGATCTAGACCCAATTTGAGATACTGTTGGCTTACTTTCTTATTTAATTGCATTACTTAAATAAATTCATAAATTATTTAGAAAAATTATTTAATAAAGATACTTTTCTGTCGGCATTGGTATCAAATAAAAGCCTTTTTAACAAGGATAAATATCCAAAAAAGTACCGGTAATTAAAATTATTAATGATAATCTAATTAATTAAACTTTAGTTAATTTCACCACTTTTGACATATGGAAAAATATGAATATTTAAAACTCTACCGATTGGCCTAAGATTTCCCCACTTTACTAATATCATGCCAATAAATAAAAAAGACGTGGCTATGTCGTCAAGCGTGTAACTGATAGGTTAATAGACTAATGAAATATGGTAATTAATAAGTTGAATATCAAATTAACACCAGAAGTTTGTAAATAAGGTGAAGAACTTTGCTAAACCATTTAAAGAAAATAATTAGAAATTATCCGCTCTTTCACAAAAACACAAATTGGAAAAAATTTGATGGTAACATTGGGCCCCAGGGCTCATTCATTATTTTTAAGTTCTACTGCATTGTTAAAAAAGAGTTATCTTTTATAAGAAGCCTTACTTTCCTTCCGGTTTCCTAGCAACAATACAATGATGTGAAAATGTTGATTGTTTACAACACCAGCTTTTTATACCCATTGTAGACGGGTATTTTTAAGCTAAAATTAATAAATTTTATTAGGTTTATATTAAAACTTTGATTTTAGTTACCTTATTCAATTTTTTCTTTCAAAAGGACGTTTATTAATACTAATAACATTTAAAGGCACATTAAAAGTATTGTCTCTTAAGTGGCCATAGCAAAATTGGATAAGGTGCAAAGCAAATCTATAAGAAAGAAACTAGGAGTGGAAGGCTATGCACTACGAGACAAAATAGAAAGAGAAAGACTGCGGAGGTGTGGACACGTGAGACCAATGGAACAGGAAAGAATCCAGAGAAGAGAACTGGGACGAGCATGGGGAGAAGTACGAAGAGTTGGCCGCCTAAGAGATAGGTGGAAAAACCAAATAAAATTGAGTATAGAAGAAAGAGGGAAGAAGACATGGCATTTGAACCATAGCTACGGGATCGGCGGTAGAGTTTAGCCGTAGACTTTAGGCCTAGGCCTACGGAAGATTAACAACCACTAAACCGGAGCTGCCTGGTGTTGCGATTAAACTAAACAAAGGCCTAATTACTGCCTTCTATAATTTGTCCTAAAGAAGTCTACAGCAACAAAACTTTTATGATATGAGGGAAACAAAAATAAACGTAGAAGTCAATAATAACTTCACTTGTCAAAATTTGGTAGGTATATAGGCTATCAATGATTTATCCAACAAGAATTCGTCAGGATATGATGAAATACCTTGTTCGCTTGTGAGGTCAATCAGAAGGTTCATTGTCGCTCCTCTGTGTCTTATAATAAATAATTCCTTTCAAACTGTATTTCCAGCTATGTTGAAAATAGCGAAAGTAGTTCCAATCTTTAAAACTGGTGATCAACAAAACATGAAAAACTATAGACCTATATCTTTGTTGTCAGTATTTTCAAAGGTTTTTGAAATAGCTATGCATAGGAGAATAGTTGCTTTCTGTGAAAAGTATAATGTTATTTCAAACATGCAACATGGTTTTAGAGCTAAAAGATCAACTGAAACAGCCATCTTCGAATTTACTAACGCAATTTCTGGCTCCTTAGACAATGGTAATATAACTGCAGGATTATTTCTAGACTTAAGCAAAGCTTTTGATTGTATTGACCATTCAATATTGCTGACCAAAATTAGTTTGTGTGGTCTTAGAGGGAAATGTTGGGATTGGATAAGGTCGTACCTTAGTAACCGTTTTCAGTTTGTTACTAATAAATTTAAATCATCTCGAATACTAGCCAGTGCCAAATCTGATAATTTACCGGTCACATCAGGTGTGCCTCAAGGATCTGTGTTGGGCCCTCTGTTTTACACACTCTACGTCAACGATATTTGTAGCTATATAGCAACAATTTTTAAAATTATTATGTATGCTGACGACACCACAGTTATTGTTAGTGCTAAGACCTTAGAAGAATTAATAGCTCTTTTAAATTTATTAATCAGTAAGTTGCAAGTATATTTTGCTTCAAATAACCTAGTACTTAACAAGGATAAAACCATGGTAATATTGTTCACAGCTAGTGGTGTACCTGATTCATTTTTAAAAATACTTGAAAAACGGTGTAATATTAAACAATGCAATTTTATAAAAATTTTAGGAATATTTGTTGACCAAAATCTTAAGTGGAGTAACCAGCTAGATTACATGTGTGCTAGGATTAATTCCTGTTGTTATGCTTTTAAACAGATCCGTAATTTATGTGATTTAGACTCCCTGATAACTATGTATTATGGTTATGTAGGCCTATATTCGGTGCTAAGGTACGGTGCCATAGTATGGGGCGAGTGCCCAAACGTGGACAGAGTTCTCAAAGCTCAAAAAAGAGTGCTAAGGTCAATGCTAGGATTAAGTAATAGGACATCATGTAAACCAGTTTTTTAAACGACTGAGAATTTTAACTGTACCCTCTTTATATATTTTTAACTCTGTTTTATGGTGAGAAAACACCACAGTGATTTTACTTTGAATGACGAAATTCACTCTTATAATACCAGACGACAGAAAGATGTTCACACAGTGAAATATAATTTAGGTGTTTTTAAACGAAGCCCTAAGATTAAATGTGAGAGATTGTACAATAGGGTACCGACTGATATTAAGAAAATTGACTCGTTTCATCGTTTTAAATCTGTTTTTAAGGAATATCTATTAGATAGTGCTTTCTATAAAGTGTCTGATTTTATGTAGGCCTACTGAAATATTAATAATTGTAATAAAATATATAATAATGTATATTGTTTAAAAATGACGAAATCAGTCATAATCTGTATGATGTATGATGAATAATAAAATGAAATGAAATGAAATGAAATGAAATGCCTGTTGTTGCGATTTAGACACACACTAAATTATGGCCTAATTACTGCCTTCTATATTGAAATATCATTTTCAAATCATTACAGTTAGCACTAGCCTACAATACTTTTTTTAACTCGCTCTCATAACACTAGCCCAAAAGCCAGTGTAAAGCGTTGACACTGACTTTTTGAGTGTTAACACTAGGTCCGCGAACGAACAGAGCTTTAATAGGTTTGTTTGTTCGTACAAACTTTTGTGAAATAAGCCACTTTGGTCCGTTTGTTCGCTTCAGTGTTTGGAGCTCAGGGGTCAGGCATATAGGCCTAAAACGTTAGTTAGGCCCACAATGGAATATGGGGCAGCAGTATGGGATCCCTACAAAGGAGGAGAAATAGCAGGACTTGAGGCGGTCCAGAGGAGGGCAGCCAAGAGAGTGTTACAAGTAAGGACGTGTCTGAACTATGTTCTCAGTCTCAGTCTCATTCTCAGTCTCAGTCTCATTCTCAGTCTCGTAACTTTCGGTCGTTTCTTGATTGGAGTATCAACAATGCTATCAACATCAACAATGCTATCAACATCAAAACAAACAAACAAACTGCCGTGGAGTTGACACATGCAGGTGGCCGGCCAGGGGCGTAGGAACGGGGGGGGGGGGATGGGGGGGAAACTCCCCCCCACTTGTTGGCTTGACTCCCCCAGTGGGGGGGTCAAGCCAGGTATAGCTTGTTGGGTGATTTTTTAGGATTTTTACTGCAGTCGGGCTTGCAAACAAAAAGGAAGATTTTTGTTAACATTTTTTAGAAAGATTTTGTAAGAGACGTGATTTGCGAGACTAGACCATCTGATTCATCTGATTTTAGACTAATATTCATTATATATTTTGTGTGCAGTGTTTTCACTCCCAAGCAGACTGTCGACCGATTTCAGTCAGGTAATCAATCTTCAATGCAATATTAGCTTCAAAATGTAACCCTTGTTCATAATTAAAAGTCGCCTGAAAACGTGTTTTAGGCCACCATCAAGAGCACCTTTTTAAAAAAATCTCGCCTACGGCGAAATAGCCTCCGCCAGCTGGGGCTTCGCCCCGGACCCCGGTTTGCTCGCCCAACCTTGTAGTCAACTTTAGTGTGACCCCCCACTAAAAAAATAGTTCCTACGCCACTGTGGCCGGCTGATTGCGATCTTAACAGTACGTACTTTAAAGTGGTTACATAATGATTCCTTATCAAATTTGACTCTGTACTATTAATTACTAGGCCTATATTATTTATAACATTCAATAACTTATTTGGTTAGGCCTACTCAACGTGATTTGGAAGTGTTTTAGTTCGATCGTCTCCGGGGGCCGCCATTTTTTTAGTAATAAGAATGAAAACGAGTGTGGTTATTTTGTTACTTGGTTTCATTCCCGTTCTCAGTCTCGATCTGGACCCTTCGTACATTGCTTCTGACGTCACCGATTATTGATGACGTAAAACTGAGAATGAGAATGAGACTGAGCCACGTTTTTCAAGCAATCAGACACGTCCTAAGAAGGACATGGAGGAGATGGGAGGAGGAGGGGGGACATGGGAGGAGATGGAAAAGGGAATAAGATGAGGATTTATGACTGCAAGAGAGATGGTAAGGGAATTAGGATGGGAGAAACTTGAAGACAGGAAAAGACAGGACAGATTGAGTAAAGTGTAGGAACTTCTTCGGTTGGTATGGACCGGTTTTTTAACACCATTTTTTCCCACTAAAAACACTGTAAAACAACTTCAAATGAGAAATAAATAAATAGTACCGGTACCGGTAAGTCACTATGAACGATGTAATATTACTAATCACTCACAAAATATGCAATTATATAGACCTATAGATTAATTACTCTTACTAATCACTCGCATATTTCACTGTTTTCGGGCGCCATTTTAGGCCTGACGTCAGGGTTGGGTAGGTAGGCCCTATAATACTCAACGTCGAAAACAGGTATTATACCTAGTATTATACGCGTCGATATACACGTCATAAATTACACTTTATGACATTAATGACACGTCGAAAATTCTCTATGGTCTATGGTGTATTGTTACTTTGAGCTAAATCAGTGTGATTTTTTATTTTTCATTGTGCTTATCTAGTTAGGCTACCTTAGCCTACATACATTGGCAATATGTAAATTATAACGAGAAATGTTACTATTAAAGAAGTTTAGAACTAGGAAAACGCTTAAGTCCCGCCGCGTTGTTGGATGAGCGTAATTGGTGCATTGAGCTGCCATGTGTTAGGTGGATTTTCTGTTGTTCTGTGAAAATATCATTACTAAGTTAAAGATTTTTTTAAATTAAATTAAATTAAATTAAAAAAATAACTTAATTTTTTAATTTTTTAAATAAATCGTAATTTTAAAAAAGGAAAAAATCGTAATATTGAAATTTTTAGAAGAAATAATTATTCGAAGGCGCACAAATTTTACACGAATATATTAATTAATAAAATTAAGGTTCTGTGAAAAAATCATCACAATAGGATGCCTACTGCATATCCTGACAGGATACATACTGCGTAAAGTTGAACCCACAGAAAGTGAAAACTGAAAAGTCTGAAACGATGATATTTGCAGATGATATAGTGAGATGGGGAGATTCCATTGAAGAAGTCCAGAAGAGCGTAGATAGATGGAATGAGGAAACACTGAAGTTTAACATGAAAATAAGCATTGAAAAGAGTGAAACATTAATAGTAACGAAGAAAAGTAAACAAAATCAAAAGAAGATAATACTACGGGGAGAAGAGCTGGCCATTGCAGAAGCATTTAAATACCTTGGAAGTATACTAACAAAAGACGCAAAAACTAGATGCTGAAATATCAAGGAGAATTATATTAGCCGACAAATTTTACCAAAGTGTACGAAAACTATTATGGAAAGAAGAAATATCATCCAGGTGCAAGATGTTATTGTACAAAATGTATTTCCTCCCAATAATATCATATGCATCCGTGACATGGACAATAGGAGGAAAGGAAGACAGCAGATTACAAGCAACAGAGATGAAATTTTTAAGAAGTTCTGTAGCCTTAACAAAAATAGACAAGGTACGGAGCAAAACAATAAGAAACAAACTAGGAGTGGAAAGTTTACGAAATAAAATAGGAAGAGAAAGACTTCGATGGTATGGACGTACGAAGAATGAAACAAGATAGAATACCAAGAAGAGAAGAGTTGGACGCCCAAGAGATAGATGGAGGGACCAAATAAAATGGAACATTGAAGAAAGAGGGAAATCATGGGAAAGAATTAATGAAGAAAGACTCTGGGAGGATAGAAAGAAATGGCGAGAACTGGTAGAAATGCCTGTCATAGAAGACATCGAAGTAGATGAGGAGGTGTTGAGCCTGGCTAGCAAACACTGAAAGTCCACAGCCCGAGAAATTGGTGATACGTCACCCCCCGACCTGACTTATGTTGGAACCGGGTGTTTGATTATTATTATTAATAGGATAAAGCATGTAGGTGTTATAAGTCAAAGAATTGTTTTAAAAAAGAAAAAAAACGTAAAATTTTGATTTTCATGAGAAACAGTTTTTGATTGCGCTCAAATTTCACAAGAATACCAAAATTCATAAATTATAGTTCTGTGAAAAAATCATTACATTCAGATAAAGCATGTAGGTGTTATAAGTTGAAGAAATTTTTTAAAAATAAAAATAAATCGTAAAATTGCGATTTTTATGAGAAATAATTTTCTGATTGCCCTCAAAAACGTGGCAGTTCTTCGTTCAGAGATTTCGAAGGTCTCCAGAAAATTTCATCGCAATTGGAGTATCGGTTTAGCCGGAATCGTGTTAACAGACACACAAAAATACAAACAGAAAAAAAGAAAAAAAAAAAGAAAAACATTCCGGATTTTTTTCTCCAGTGTAGTGAAATGGAATCTTCGCTTCGCTCGCTACGCTCATCCAATAAGGGATGACTTTGGTTAATGAAACGCAAGGAAGAATAATCTGGGGAGGTTTTTGGCTTCATGTCCATATATATTTATGATCGGGAAAGCAGGTGACCCTTGGTACCTTGTGAAAATGCCAGTTTTCTTTGCTTCAAGTTCTTCATGACGATGAATTATTGATTCATCAGCTCGCCTTGTAATAAGTACAAACACTTGCTTACAAGTTCAAATATAATGTTGAGTTTGTTTGTTTTTAGGGTTGATGAAAATAAGTCTGGAATTTGAATTATATATAATAATATTCCTTATTTAATTTTCGAGGCAAATTTTCTACATATTCTACGCATATTTGCGACGCGTCGTTACCCAACCCTGCCTGCCGTGATGATAATGTTCTACTCACTGCAAGTAACCTCACAATAACATAATAAAAAAAAAAAAAATAGAATCATCACGTTTTTGGTGTTAAGAACAAAAAAAACTTCAAAACCTTTAACGTCGCTATTTTAAACGAAAGTACTTTTCCGTTGAAAGTCCTTTATATTTAAAATAGCGACGTTAAAGGTTTTGTAGGTGGAGTATTTTAGTGAAAAAGGTTGGTACTATCTCCAATGGTGGCTATTTTCATTTTTACGATGACAAATGCCCAGTTCACTCCTCGTAGGCCTAGGCCTAGGCCATGTCACTTCTCGCTACTTATAGCTTACAAGTATTAATACGCGTAACACAGAATGAAATGAAACAAGTACGCATATTTTTTAATAATATAAATCACTATTTATAAAATATTACTCATTTTAGGATGTTTTTCGTTGGTTTTATTGAAGAAAAACAGTGTTAAAAAACCGGTCCATACCAACCGAAGAAGTTCCAAAATGTATAGGGTAGGCCCCTAGGCGTCAAGAACGCATGAAGGATGGCAAGAGATTCATAAAGACCTAAGGGCAAACTACTTCTCAAGAGGGGATCACGGGTGGAAGTATGAAAGAGAAACGTGGGGAAACTGACTTGGGAAAGTACTCCTATTTGCCTAGAACAATAGTTGAGTGGAATGGTCTTGCAGAGGGGGTGGTGGGTGCAAAGAATAGCTATAGCCTAGGCCCTAAAGGGTTTCATTGCAAAACTAAAATCACTGCCCAAGTATGTACCAGGCCTGGATGAAGAAAGAGAAAATCAAGGAAAGGAGCAGGGTGAAGATGAGGATTGATGCAAGAGGGAAACCTGGATGAAGTGGGAAAATAAATGAATGATAAAAGAGGAGCAAACAACAACAAAAACTGGCACTCATAACACTACTAGTAGCCCAGGAGTGGAAGACTTTTACCCGGACAAAATTCTGAACAAGCTGAAAATTTGCACACATGTTCAGTTAATCATTCTAAACAATAGTTGAAAAGTCCCCTAAGCTCCGCCGCGTGCGTCTTGAGATATAGTGGCAAAAGGGCGTAAGTGCCAAAAATTTGTTATTTTCAATTTCAACCATTTTTTTTTACACTAATATGTACAAATTGTTCAATATTTCTACGTCACTAAAGTTAGAATCAGTCATGAGCTTCAACCCGTGCGTGGCAAAAGGGCGTAAGTGCCAAAAATATGATATTTTCAATAGGCCTAATTCCCATACATTTTGACATACGTATGTGCAACTGCAAATTATTATGTATTCATACAACGGAAACGTGAAATTGTTCCCTTTTCTTCGACCAGTGTGTCTTGACACATGGTGGCATAAGGGCGTAAGTGACAGACAAAGATATGTTATTTTTAGTTTCAACAAACTTATTGATATTCATGTATAGTGTGCGTCAAGATCGTGGAGCGCTAGCGGTTTCTTTCAAATCTTCATGAATAGAGTTCCCAATCATGTACTTGTCAAAGGTACAATAAGGCAAATGATTGCTTCGGCTGCCGCCAAGAATTTTGTGGTTTCTACTAAAGATGCTGAAAACATAATTTCAACCCTTCGGTAGGCCGGGTCAGGTAATACATTGTTTGTGTGATGCGTTGATGGTCTAGTCAATGTTTTTATCCCATTTGGTGACAGTAGTAGGACCTGTGTCCGTGCGTCCGGTCAGAAGCTCTTTTGAGGAAGTTAAGTGGGCGTGTAATTCTTCATGAATAGAGCTCTAGAATGTGCTCTACGATCTTGACGAACACTATATATGCAAATTATTAAGTATTCATACGAGATAAAAGTAAACATCTTCCCCGAGCTTCGTTGCTGACGTCTTGATAAATGGTGGAAAAAGGGCGTAGCTGACATCATTATTGTATATTCAACATAAAAAGTGCTTTTGACATTCAACTACGTTTATTGTAACACATGAAGACCAAACAATGGACACTCAATGTAAAATCCATGCATACCGACTGACTTGCAATGGCCAGCTGGTATGTAAAGAACCATTACAAAATTGTTGTAAGTAGCAGACTGGACATTACCAAACCTATAAAATAATATTCTCCAGCATTCTCAAGCGGCTTGCATAGACGGATTTTAAAAGGGATTCGAGCACGAGCTGTGGACAACCTATCTTGGGCTTGACTATAGTATCACATCACGACAGATACAGAGCACAAGCAAAGAAAGAATAAACATATTTCAATACCGATTTGATTATTTAAATGTCCGAGTGGGAAACGAACGCTTGCATAGTGGACTGAATTGCATGTGCTGGGATGTTCACAGCTCCCGACTTGCTTTGAACGCTACAAAGTATGATACATTCCCATGTTTGCCATCAAGCCTAGAGGGGATGGATGGATAGATCTATTAAATGTGCTGGTGGACTGGCAGCATATCAAATCTAGAGCTCACAGTACGCAGTTGCAAATGAAGTGCTACTGCTCAATGAAGTAAACGGAATGTACCACAGCAAAATCTATTATGATAAAACGTTTGAAAAACATAAGGCAACTTATATCTTAAAAACTTCTGCATATTTTTCATTTACTAATTTACTTTTGGTAACTGCAGCTTAGTAATTCCTACCAGCTTGGTACAAGACGGTCTCCTGTGTCCATCAAACACAACTGAACACACTGAGCCGCATTTATTCACAATCACAACATGAAACATGTATTTAGTATAGACTTCCTAGTATGGAAACAGGATGAGGTGGCGGCATCACTACACTACATGCACAGTTTGACCACTATACCGGAAAATATATGTGTCGGGCATGGTAGTTAGATGTATATGGGAGATTGAGCCCGCAACTCTGTGACAATAATATGTGATTTTGTCGTAGTTTAACAAAAGAAGACTTCGTCGAACAGTAAAAGTCGTCTTTGTGCCAAAAGCGTCCTTAAAGATCACCATTATCCAAATAATGCTATTAAATAGTGTTGATGCTGTGGATAAACTTCAATGTGAGTGATGCGCAGTAATGCTTTTTGTCAATGAAGAAAGGGACATGTACTCTATCTTTACGCTTCACTATCGGTTTCATAGTATTACTTTTTAAGTACGACCAGGGTAACTGGACACCACATTAATGTCAGTTAAGTGCCATTTTTGGGATTTTTTCTTGAGGATGAAGACCTTTAAGTCTTCAATATGTTGCCGGCTGATAATCTGACAAACGTACTACAAGCAAAAATTTTAAATCATATGACTGAATTATATAGGGCCTAGTTTTTGTGACTTACGCCATTTTGCCACTAGGCTATTACATCAAGAGTCACAGCTCATGATCTGTAGTGATGAGACACTACAGACAGCCAAGCCCCAAACTAGGTTGTCCACAGCTCCTGCTCGAATCCCTTTCAAAATCCGTTTTATTATTTTTAAACATGAGATGAGTTTTTCAAGCTTTGAATATGTTAAAACTTTTCAGCTCAAAACACACCAGATCTGCGCCAAACTATGTCTATGCATGCCGTTTGAGAATGTCGGAGTAAATATTTTTATAAATTTGGTTACTTATGTCCAATCTGCTACTTACAACGATTTTGTAACGGTCCTTTACATACAAGCTGGCTATAGCAAGTCAGTCAGCATTCATGGATTATACATTAAGGCCCTGTCCCAAAGCCTCGTAGTATACTAAATAGTGTACTAAAGAAGCGGATGTGACGTCAGAAGTATGCAGCCAAAGCGCGTAGTAGTCGAAAATTTAGGAGGCAGACGATAGGAGCCGAAAGTGTATACTACGCCGCACCAACTCCTACTTAAGATGGCGGACGACAAATGCCAAGAACGCGCGGAAGCTACAATACAATATATGTTCACCATTATTATTAATGTAATTATTGTAGTAGATAAAAATAATGTTATATACTTAGCAATTATTAGATTGGATGCAATCTGATGGTTTTTAATAACGTTCAAGTTACCATAACCTAGAAATATACTTGCATGCCATAGAAATTCACACTGTTCCCGCCAGGTGACGCTACTGCTTTAGTCTACTAGACCAATGTTCAAGCACGTAGTACATACTAGCCAAATTTAGTCGACTACGAGGATTTAGTCTATACTTCGAGCTTTGGTCACGGCCTAAGTGTCCATTGTATGGTATTCATATGTTACAATAAACGTAGTTGAATGCCAAAAGCTCTTTTTATATTAAATAGGTACTGAATTATGATGTCAGTTAGGCCTACGCCCTTTTGCCACCATTTATCAAGACGCCAGCAACGAAGCTCGGGGAAGATGTTTACTTTTGTCTCGTATGAATACTAAATAATTTGCATAAGCATCATTCACAATCAGTTCTAAGTCGTAAGGCGCAAGGTCTAAGGCGTAAGGCGTAAGTCGTAAGAAATGCTAGGCGTTTACAACAACCATACCATTTTTCATTGAACCTGTGTATTGCGCATGCGCGTACAGTCAGCTGTGGAGTTTCCTTGTTCGTGATTGGCTCGTCGTAAGAAACCGTCGTAAGAATTGGATTTTGGGCAATTCGTTACGACATAAACCATACGCCTTGCGACTTGGGACGTGTTGTGAACGTTCTGATTGAAAAACATACTCGGCAATACAAATTATTACGCCTTAGGCCTTGCGCCTTACGACTTAGAACTGAATGTGAATGATGCTATATATATGAATGTCAATAAGTTTGTTGAAACTAAAAATAACATATCTTTGTCTGTCACTTACGCCCTTATGCCACCATGTGTCAAGACACACTGGTCGAAGAAAAGGCAACAATTTCACGTTTCCGTTGTAATACATAATAATTTGCAGTTGCACATATGTCAAAATGTATGGGAATTAGGCCTATTGAAAATATCATATTTTTGGCACTTACGCCCTTTTGCCCCGCATATGTCGAAGCTTATGACTGGTTTTAACTTTACTTTCGTAGAAATATTTAATAATTTGTAGCTATTGTGTAAAAAAATGGTTGAAATTGAAAATAACAAATTTTTGGCACTTACGCCCTTTTGTCACTATATCTCAAGACGCACGCGGCGGAGCTTAGGGGACTTTTCAACTATTGTTTAGAATGATCAACTGAACATGTGTGCAAATTTTCAGCTTGTTCGGAATTTTGTCCGGATACACCATACAAAATTTTCTTCCACTCCTGGGCTATAGGCCTACGACGACGACGTGAGAAACTAGGGCGCTTCAACCGGTTAGGTCATATTGCGCCGCCTGTGAATGAAAGTAAATTAGGCCTAGAAGAGTTAATGCAGGTATGTTTGATGATTAGATTGTTTTCTAAGTGTATAAATAACAAAATAAATTGAAGATGAAGAAAGTAAAAGCAAAATAAAAGTTATGTATGTAAATGAAAATAAAGAAAAGAAAGAAATGTGTATGAAGTTAATTAAAGTTTGTTAAATATAGATTACTATGGATGAGAAATTTAGAAAGTTTGTCGCCGTTATCATATGATAGAAGTTAGAAGTTCTTCATATGATTGGGTGAGATCAAATTGCATGCGCAAGGCATCATATTTGGTACATTCTGCTAGCATATGATGTACGGTTAAAGGTACATCACATGTGTCACATCTGGGAATAACCTTTTCTCTGGTTAAGAGATATCCGTGTGTTAGGCGTGTGTGCCCTATACGAAGTCTAGACAATACCACCTCTTCTCTACGTGAGAGTCGTGAAGTAGGTGGACGAATTTTGTTAGTCAATGTAGGCATCACACTATGCAATTTGTTATTTTGCAACACATCCCAAGATGCTTGTCGCAAATCCAACAATCTTTGCTTGAATCCACTCTTGACATCTGGAACGGGAACTAGATTGAAATCAACGTCGCGACGCTGGGAAGCTTCCTTAGCAGCCCTATCAGCGTGTTCATTTCCCTCTATGCCCCACGTTTTCCAGGAAATCCAGCAAAACTCTTATTATATAACCCTTAGAGGTTAGTTCTAAATAGAATTGGATGTCTTGTACCAAATGATGACTTGAATACATGAGTTCTATAGCTTGAAGTGAACTTAAACTATCTGAACACAAAAGGTATTCTCCACAACGACAGCGTTAGGCTAGAATGTATTTAAGAGCTTCACGGTTTGGCGAATAACTCTGCAGTGAAAACTGAACACACGTCGCCCTAAGCCTAAAACGTTTCAGTTAAGGTGGAGAAAATAAAAAGCACTTCCAACCTTGTTGTCAATTTTGGAGCCATCTGTGAATACCAAAGTAAACCTTTGATGTTCATGGCAAATCTCTCTAAAGTTAATTTGAATACACTATCGCAAGTAGAGTTTTTATCAAAACGACAAAAAGGGCAAAATATAATAATCGGCTCTGGTGTAAACCCCGGGCGGGTTATTGCTAAATACAAAATTAAAAAATTTGGCAGATGAAATTCTATAAAATTAAACAAAAGTATACATCTTAATCCCGTTGGAAGAGAGCCTTTGGTTTGTTATCAAAGTGTCTGACATATGTCGTGTTAAAAACATTCCCATTTGCTGGATGGGTTAGGCATAGCTTTAATTTTGATTACATACGTAGGCCTACCCACAAGAGGTTTCTCCGTTCTGCTAAGGAGGACACACCTGACTCGGCATACAAGCTTACTACCGGGCTTGTTCGAAATGCACCAAGAGCAATACGAAGACCACAATGGTGGACAGTGTCTAGAAGTTTAAGGGTTGTGTTACTTGCTGAAGAGTATACGAAACATCCATAGTCCATCTTGGAGCAAACTAGAGATCCGTAAATTCTCCTAAAAGCCAGTTTAAAGTGTAGACACTGATTTTTTTTAGTGTAACACTACGTCCCCGAACGAACAAACCTAATGTACACAAAAATAAATTATTTACTTACCGTACACAAGAATACTTCACATAAAATCAATCGTAAACTTGGCGTCTTGGCGTGACAGACGACAACAAGCTGTGACAGTGTTTGCCAGACTCCCAAAATGGAATTATTGAACATCTATGTAGAAATTATCGATTTCCGAGAATAATTATGGCACAAGCTAAAAAATTAAAAGATACAAATATGCGTGTACATAAGTGCAAAACAAGCTATTTACAATGATATGAACAGAAGTAAAAATCGCGAATTGACTGTAAGATGAATATGGCAGCCGGCGCGAGGACGAGAATACTCGATCTAGCGATTGATCGACTTACATGATGCTGATCGATCGATCGACTCACATGACGCAGTGTTACCAAATGTCAATCACCGTCAGCGCTTCTTTCAAACTAGTTAAAGCCCTAATTGATTATCTGCATTCATCAAAACAATGAATAAATTCAAAATAAATAAATAATATATTTTCTACTTGAGAAATTTGATTTTTTATAGACTCGTATAAAAAAATGGCACAAATTACCCTAATTATGGCACTACATATAAAACTATGGCATATTTAGTCACTATGGCACATGCACTATCGATTATCGAATGGCACCCTATAGATTATGGCATAAAACGATAATTATGGCACGTCTGGCAACACGAAGCTGTGAAATTGTGTCATAGCTCGAACTTCGAAGATGAAAGAAACTCGACTTGTCGATATATCGATTCACTTCACCAAAACAACCTGCCATGCACCCCTTTTTAATTTAAATTTTTATATGTAATACTAATAGATAGTATTGTTTACATTTCTTGACAACTCCAAAACTTCTCCACCACATTAGTGGGTGGACGCATAAGTGTACCAAAGAAGGCTAATAAACAAACAAACAAACTTGAAGGTTGTTTGTTTGTTTATTAGCCTTCTTTGGTACACTTATGCGTCCACCACTAATGTGGTGGACAAGTTTTGGAGTTGTCAAGAAATGTAACAATACTATCTATTAGTATTACATATAAAAATTTAATTTTAAAAAGTAAAATGTCAATAAATGACTACTGTACATGACTACTACAGATTTAAAAAGGTTAAAATAATACAGAGAGGCAATTCAATAAATGTCTACTGTACATTACTACAACAGATTATAGAAGGATAAAATAATACAGAGGGGAATATTTAAATAGTACAAATATACAAGATCACTATACAGATTAAAAGGTTGATACCAGTCAGAGACTGAGGCCAATGTTCAGTCCCCCCAGCTGTAGAATTCCTGACAATGAGTAGAATTCTTTATCCAGCAACCATGCTTAACCTCCCCTTTAAAGGAGCTTCTTCCAATGTTGGCTTTGATGCCTCAGGCAGATGGTTATATACTTTTATACCTGCTTGAATAGGATCATTCATACTTATTTAATTAAGTCTACACTTATGCAGGTGCAGGTCCCTCTTTTGCCTTGTATTTTGATCATGAAAGCTTTCATTCTTGGGAAGTATTGAGGATTGTCACTCCCAAAGTTTGCAATTTCGAGGAAAATTTAAGGCATGCTACTGTCAGTATTCCCTTTGACCTGAACGCGTTTTTTACATGATGCTCTATGATGCAGGTGGGCAATAATTCTTACAGCTCTCTTCTGCCAGTCGAAAGACTGATGTTACACTAGTTGCATTACCCCAAAACATAATACCGTATTGAATTATCGATTGGCAGAATGCAAAATATACCATTTTTTGGGCCCCATGTGGGTTACAACGCTTTTTCACATTACTCAGAACAAAGCAAGAAGGCTCTATCTATCTATCTATCTATCTATATTAGGTAGGCCTGAATACACATTAAAGCGTGCGTGGAAAAAAAACTATAAAACCTTTAACATTCTGTATAAAATTTAAATTAACTTTATACGGAGTTTTATTAATTGTTATCACTTCATCCAAAACCCAAAAAAACTACAAAACCTTCAACGTTTCTATTAAAAATGAAGGACTTTCACCCAAAAAGGAGTTTAACTGTTTTATACATTATTATTGTACTAGGAAAACGCTAAGTACCCGCCGCGTTGATGGATGAACTTTTGTAAGTTTTAGTTTGCGTTAGACCACTTTTCCTTCGCAAGTGCCTTATTGAATGCATTGTAGGTGATTGTTGTCAAGTTTCTATTTTTACTTGTTAATTGTTATTAAAAAACATAAAAAAAACATATTCAAACCTTTATTCTATGGATTCTGGCTAAAATTTTTCAACTTTTTCTTTCAAAAAGCAATACATCACCATAACCTTAATTTTCCATGTGAAATACTAGGAAGCTCCACAAACGTTTTTTTTAGTCGCGTTGATGGGGTGAGATTTTTTAAAGTTTTAATTTGCGTGGGATATCTTTACTTTTGGAAGTGCTTTGTTTTGCTGCCTACGCATTGTAGGTGATTGTTGTCAAGTTTCTAGTGTTACTTGTCAATTGTTTTTATTTACCGTAAAAAACTTATACTAAAAGCTTTATTTATATGGATTCTAGCTAACTTTTTTAACTTTTTCTTTCAAAAGGTACTAACATCACCATAACCTTAATGTCCATGTGAAATCAGAACGAAAGTAACCCCACCCGTTTGGTCAGAATCGGCCAAATGTGACGAAAATATCGCACTAAAATTGAAAAACTTATATTTAAACCTTTTTTTCTATAGATTTTGGCAAAATTTTTTTCAACGTTTTTTTTTTCAAAAGGTTTCTACATCACCATAACCCCTTAAAAGTCCGGGGGTTTAAATAAACCCGGGGTAGCCCTTACCCCTTTGGTCAGAATCGGACCAAATGTCCCCAAAAAACGCAACAAAAAAAACGGGGAAAAAAATCGTAAAAGTAAAGGGTATTTTATGAAAATATTTCTTCCCATTGTACCCAAAAACAATTAAAACCTCTAAAATTTAGAAGGGTTTTGAAGGTTCCCCCCCCAAAAATTTTTATCAAGATCCATAAAAGCCCGTTTTCCTAGTAGAGAGGGGAAACAAAAAGACAAAAAAAAAAAAACACCCGAAACTAAAATTTTTTTTTTGGGGGCCCGTGGGAAAATTTAAGTCTTCGCTTTGGGTTTATTAATGGACGTTGTAGGCCCCCCCCCCCCTTTTTTGGTTTTAGAATAGGCCCCAAAAAATCCCCGAAAATAAAACGCCCCTAAAAAAATTGAAAAAAAAATCGAAAAAGTATACGATTTTTTCATAGAAAATTTTTGGGGTTGTACCCCCAAAAAAGTAGCAAGCACATTTCAGAGATTTTTTGAAGGTCCCCTTTAAATTTTTATCAAGAAACGCATTTGCCGGTTTTCCCGGTAGAGAGCGAACAAAAAAAGACAAAAAAAACAAAACAACCCAAAAAAACAAACTCTCCCAGCTAAATTTTTTTTTTTGGGTCAGTGAAAAATTTAAGTCTTCGCTTTTGCTCTCCCAAATTTAACGGGTAGCCCCACACCCGTTTTTTCAGAATCCCCCAAATATCACGAAAATATCGCACTAAAAAAAATTTTAAAAAAAAGTAAAAAGTATGGGTATTTATGAGGAAAAAATTTTTTTGATTTACCCCCAAAAAAGTGGGGAGGGGCTAAGTTTTTTAGAGATTTTTTGAAAAGGGCCCCCCCAATTTTTTAAACAGATCGCATATGCCGTTTTTTCCCGGGGGGGAAAATGCGAAGAAAACCCAAAAGAAAAAAACAAAAAAAAATGGGGAGGTAAATTTTTTTTTGGGGGGGGTCAGTGAATTTTTAAATTTTTTCGCTTCGCCCCGTCCCCAAAAAAAAAAAGGGGGTTTCCCCCCCGGGAAAAAGGAAAATGTTTCCCTTAAATTTTTTATTGGGTTTTAAAACTGTTGTCATAATAGAAAAAATTTAAAAAGAATTTTGAAAAATGTAAAAAAAAAAAAAACACCCCTCGGCGGAGATTGGGAAATTCAACGAAAAACCCCCGCTCCCAAAGTCTAAAACCCTTTGGTTTACCAGGGGGAACCCCGGTTTTTTTAAAAAAAAAAAATTTTGTTTTAATTGGATTTAGGGGAAGCGAAAAAACTTTTAATTTTTAAAGACCCCCCCCCCCAAAAAAATTTGGGTCGGGGGGTTTTTTGGTTTTTTGTTTTTTGTTTGTTTTTTTTTTTTCCCGTTTGTTTTCCCCTCTCTACCGGGGGGGGCCCAAAAGGCCCCAAAAACCCATTTTTGATTTAAATTTAGAGGGGGAACCCTTCCCAAATCTCTGAACTAAAGGTTTTTATTTTTTTTTGGGCACAACGAAGAAAATTTTTCTCAGAATATCCCTACTTTTTACGATTTTTTTTTTGATTTTAAGGGGCGATATTTTCCCTTTTTTTTGGGCCGATGTTGGGCCAAACGGGTGGGGCTCAAAGTTTTATATTTAAACAAAGGACATTAAGGGGTTTTAGTGGTGTATACCCTTTTAATTAAAATTTTAAAAAGTTAGCCGAAAACCATAGAAATTAAAACTTTAAAAAATAAATTTTTTTTCGGTTTTTGTTTGAATTTTTTTTGTTTCCAAATTTTGGGCCCCATTGTGACCCAAAAAGGGTGGGGCTACAATGTTCCCAAATTTAAAAATGGGGCATTAAGGTTTTTTGGTGATGTAGTAAACCTTTTTTTAAACAAAAATTTTAAAAAATTTTTGCCAAGGGAATCCATAGAAATTTAAATTTTTTTAATTTTAATTTTTTTACGGGGAAATAATAACAAAAGACAAGAAAAAAAGAAAACTTGGGGCAACAATCACCTACTTTGCATGGCAACAAAGCAATTTTGCACTTGCAAAAGTAAAAAAAATCCCCCCGCAAACCAAAAAAATTTTAAAAAACTCATCCATCCAAAGCGGGGGATTAATTTAGCCCTTTTCCTTTGTCTAATATTAATTTTTAAATTTTTTTTTATATCTGGATTCAATGCAAGAGGATTGAGGAACATATAAAAACACTTCGTTATACGAATGACGATAAAAAATAAGAAATCATAAAATACAAACTAAACCAACCCCAAAAAGGAGGGGGGGACCTTTTGGACCCCAAAAGGTGATATCAAAAAGTTGTAGGAAAAGAGCTTTTGAAAAATGTGTTGATGTGTGACTTTTGAGTGAAAGCTATTCATTGCATGCATGCAAAAAATCGCACCCTACAAAATATTAAAAACAAAGGTAAATGAATAATGTTAAAAATATCTATTCTTCAAAAGGCAATCGTTACTTATCAGTTTAATTGCTATAAAAGGAAATCAAAACTAGTCGAATTGGTATCTTCTTTAGTTTAACAGGCAAACGAAATTGAAAACAGGAAAAATCTCTCCTCCATCAACATTATTATAAATAGCATTGGCGTAGCTGTCGTTCCCAATAATTGACATAGGAGCAATTTCCAGCCCCTCTCCACACACGAAATTAATTATTTCCAGTCTACGCAACTTGGTTAGCATGGGCAAGGGAGTATTTTGTCGGGGGGCTGGGGATGAAAAATCTTAACTTGTACCTTCGCGGAAAGCAAGGGCACAGATAATAGACTAAACGTAGTGTAGTCTATTATCTGTGGCAGGGGGTTTTGGGTGTAGAGGCTCTCAACATCAGGGCCGCAGACATTTTTTTTGTAAATCAGTTTTTTTTTTTAGTGCAAACGTAGTGGGCTGAATTCAATAATAAATGCAAAAATAATGTAATTTTTGTGCAGCTGAATTGACATTACCAGGATCTTTTGACACTTTTTAATACTAGGAAGCTTCGCAAACGCTTTTTCAGGCGCGTTGTTCGATGAGCGTAATTTGTTAAAAAACGAAAAAAGCGTAAAATTGCGATTTTCATGAGAAATAATTTTTCGATTACGCTCAAATTCTACACGAATAATATCAATTTATAAAATTATGTTCTGTAAAAAAATCTTTACAATCAGATTAAGCATGTATGTGTTATAAGTCGAAGAAGTTTAAAAAAATCGTAAAACTGCGATTTTCATGAGAAATAGTTTTTCGATTACGCTAAAATTCAACACATATATTAATTCAAAACAATAAAGGTACTGTTTAAAAAATCATTACAATCGGATAAAGCATGTAGATGTCATTAGTCGAAGAAATTTAAAATAAAATCGAAAAAAATCGTAAAAATTGCGATTTTTAAGAGAAATAATTTTTTCGATTGCGCTCAAAAACGTTGCAGTTCTAAGTTCAGAGATTTCGAAGGCCTCCAGAAAATTTCATCGCAATTGGATTAACGGGTTAGCCGGAATCAAGTTAACAAACACACAAAAATACAGAAAAAAAGAAAAAAAACATTCCGGATTTTTTTCTCCAGTGTAATGAAATGGAATCTTCGCTTCGCTCCGCTACGCTCATCTAATTAATTTAATATATTTAAAAACGGAACGAATATTCAAATCCACAAGGTACCTTTTTTGTGTGAATGCTGGAAGTGGACCCTGAGTTAGCAGAAGAGGCTAAGCATGCCAGTAAAAATACTAGAAAGCTTCGCAAACGCTTTTTCAGGCGCGTTGTTGGATGAGCGTAATTTTTTTTAAACGAAAATAAGCGTAAAATTGCGGTTTTCACGAGAAATAATTTTTCGATTAGGGCTATATACAGCCTCAAATTTCACATGAATTTTTTAATTCATAAAATTAAGGTGCTGTGAAAAAATCATTACAATCGGATTAAGCATGTAGGTAGTTGAAGAAATTTAAACTAGGGAAACGCCAAAGTCGTTGTTAGACGAGTGAGTGAGCCATGTGTTGAGTACCCGGTAACATTTCTTTTCTTCCCCTTACCTTAGGCCTCCCTAGCCTATCATAGGCTACAGTGGCGCATTTTGGCCTAAAAAATGCAAAATGTTCCCGGGTACTCCCCACATGACTCGCTCACTCGTCTAACTACGACTTTGGCGTTTCCCTAGTCTAGTTGGCTAAAGCGCCCTTGTAGCCTAAATGTGGGAGACGTGGGTTCAATCCCCTGGTCGGGAAAGATTTTGTAATTTCTAGATTGTATTTCAAAAATAATTAAACATGTTTTGAAATGCATATAACGCAGTGTAGTCCATCATCTGTGGCAATAGGGCCTACTATGGTAAACATAGCCAATACGAAATACGTGAAAATATTGCAAGGTTTACTCAATCTACGAGCGGAATTTGGGGGTACCTTGACGTCCAACATTCGACTGACCTTGCATGGGCACGGCATTTCACGGCCAGGCGAAAAACAAACAAAAATATCTTTACAAAATCTAAAACATTGTCGTTAAAATAATTTCTAAACATTGGAAGTCTATTTTTCAGTTTTATCATTTCTTGTAGGTTTAAATCGCAATGAATCTTTGCTGATTTTGTTAGCAGTTCTCAATAAACTCGTACCGGATGTCTGTTTAAAATTTCAGCGCAATCTGTTCAGCGATTCGGCTGATTTTCAACGTACACACACACACACACGCACGCACGCAGAAAAACCATAAGGGCCGTTTAAGTCGAATGGAAATCACTACGTTCGCTACGCTCACTCGTTCAAAAATCGAAAAAATCGTAAAAATTGCGATTTTCATGAGAAATAATATTTTGATTGCGCTCAAAAACGCTTCGCTCGCTACGCTCATCCAATTATGTGTCAATGTGTTACAGTCTAGTCAACAAATCATTCATACAAAAACCGCAATTTTTTTCACCCCCAACCCTAATAATTATACTTTTAGTGACAAACACTAGTAGTAGTACAGTAGTAGTAGTAGAAGTAGTAGTAGTAGTAGTAGTAGTAGTAGTAGTAGTAGTAGTAAATAGTAGTAGTAGTAGTGAGTAGTAGTAGTAGTAGTAGCAGTAGTAGTAGTAGTAGTAGTAGTAGTAGTAGTATTAGAGTAGTAGCAGTAGTAGTAGTAGTTTTTTTTTTTTTTTTTTTTAGAAAACTTTTATTGATCAAAAATTACAAATACAGAATTGACAAACCCCACAAAGCTACGCAGTAGCTTGTCTGTGGGGTAATTTGTTATTACATTTTTACAACATTTTGTAAGTCTTGACTCTTCGTATTGAAACAAAACAAAAAATTATTACATTTCATCAACAAAGTATAAACACACAAATCAAATATTAGTAATTCAAATCTACACATACAAAATACACATTAGGTTCTATATCTCATTTTCTAATAACCATTTCCTTATTTGTTTTTTTATTTCACACCATTTTGTTAGTTGCTCTAGGTCTTCTGGCAATTTATTGAACAAGGACGGCACTAGGTAGTAGTAGTAGTAGTAGTAGTAGTAGTAGTAGTAGTAGTAGTAGTAGTAGTAGTAGTAGTAGTAGTAGTAGTAGTAGTATCAGCAGTAGAAGTAGTAGGAGTAGTAGCAGCAGTAGCAGCAGAAGTAGTAGTAGTAGGAGTAGTAGCAGCAGTAGTAGTAGTAGTAGTAGTAGTAGTAGTAGTAGTTTTTTTTTTTTTTTTTTTTTAATTTTTTTTTTTTTTGGAAAAAAAAAAAAAAAAAAAATTTTAAACTCCCCAAAACTACTTACGTAGCTTTTCTGCAGAGTCTCTTTAACAACAAAACAAATATAAAAAAAATCTCTGACTCTCATTTTGTCGTGATACAATAAATTCAGATAACAAAAAATGAAAAACATTCTAAAACTAAAGAGTAACACAATAGTATACAATATAAGAAACATTATACTACCATATAACCACCCCACCAAAGATTACATAACTTCAAAAACAAAAACAAAGACAAATCATAGACAATAATATTCATTCCCTTTTTATGTAGTAGTAGTAGTAGTAGTAGTAGTAGTAGTAGTAGTAGTAGTAGTAGTAGTAATAGTAGTAGTAAGTTACCAACATGAAATTTTGCATGGTGGTAGATAAAAATATAAGAAATACTATTCCGTTGAGAGGCAAACGATATTTCACCCCTAGTGCCCTCTATCATCCCTTAACATTGGAATTGGTACTAGGTCGTATTCTATACATTGTAATTATTAAAATAATCCAATAATGTTATGCTCAAGCATGTTTCGATCCAATCAACCAAATTTCTCATGTTTTTATACCCCCACCCATAATAGTGATTTTTTTTATCAACACTTACCAGCATGAAATTTGGAATGGTGGTATAGATAAAAATATAAGAATTTCTATTCCGTTGGGAGGAAAAACGATATTTCACCTCAAGTACATTCCTTAAAATTGGAAAGAGTGTTCAATGATTTGTTTTTTTTCCATGGGTGGTTATCTGGAAGAATGTATTCAAATAAAAATCAAATTAAAATTCAATAGTTTTAGTTTATAAGGGGGCCGGCAGTTTGTATATACGTATGTTAAATTAGCCATTACTAAGGTAGGTACATTTTTTAAAATAACCATACAAACTAGATTGTTATTTTTCCCCCTTGTTTTAGAATTTAATTGTATACACTTACCATCTTTCAATACACCGAGTATGTAGTTGGAAACTATATTTAATTGTAATTAATTAGTCTGTGTAGTTAGTGTACATTTTAAAAATATTTTAACACTTGTTTGAATTATTATAATTAAAAGTAATACAAAACTGTATTATTGAAAGGGGCAAAGTTTTAAGACTCAATATATCTACATGCTCTGAAATTTTCAAGACATTTGCATGTATAGTTCCTGAGAAAAATGTACCTTTGTATTAAAAAATGATGTTCTGAGAAAACCTACGTCAAAGTTCCGCAACTTACAGTTTGTGCATTCCTACCCCATAGTCTGAACATAATCTCTAACTTCCAAAAAAAATCCACCCCCCCCCCCCAAAAAAAATTCCAGTTTTTTCCATTTTAATCTAAATAAGTTAATATTCAACACATAAATGAATAATAAAAAATAGATTACGAACATAATTACAATGTATAGAATACGACCTAGTAGTCTAGTACCAATTCCAATTTTAAGGGATGATAGAGGACACTAGGGGTGAAATGTCGTTTGCCTCTCAACGGAATAGTAATTCTTATATCTTTTCTACCACCATGCCAAATTTCATGCTGGTAAGTGTTGATAAAAAAAATCACTATTAGGGGTGGGGGTTGAAAAAACATGAGAAATTAGGTTGATTGGATCGAAACATGCTTGAGCATAACATTATTGGATAATTTTAATAATTACAATGTATAGAATGCGACCTAGTATCAATTCCAATTTTAAGGGAAGATAGAGGGCACTAGGGGTGAAATATCGTTTGCCTCTCAACGGAATAGTAATTCTTATATTTTTATCTACCACCATGCCAAATTTCATGTTGGTAACTTACTAAACAGTGTTTGTCACTAAAAGTATAATTATTAGGGTTGGGGGTGAAAAAATTGTTTGTTTTGTATGAATGATTTGTTGACTGGACTATATAACACAATCGACACATAATTTTAATCAGCAATGGAAATATTCAAAATTTATTAAATACTACCTTACGTTCTTCCCAAAGTTAAGGGTGGTAGAGAACAATAGGGGTGAAATATCGCTTGCCTCCTGGCGGATCGTAAGATTCGCCAGGTTATTATGTACCAGCATGCCACATTTTCAAGCTGATAACTCACTAGGTGCCTCACTGGTGAATGCTGGAAATCAAGGTAAAAATAATATAAACTATTAGGGATGGGGGTTGAAAAAATGTGGTTTAGGAAATGAGAATAGGCCGATTGGGTTAAAACACATTAAAACATAATTTTAATAACTAATTTGAATAAAAATTCTTTTTTGGGTTAGAGCTATGAATTATTCTAAATTTAGGGGATGATTTAGGGGGTGTTGGGGGTGAGATATCGCTTGCCTCCCGGCGGATTTTTAATTCTGATATTTTTATCTACCCCCATGCAAAATTTGGCGCTGGTATCCGGATTTGCAATATTCTAGTGTTTTTTCCCCTTTACAGCTCTCACTAAAGTCTGAAAGTACTGGTCACCTACATTGATTAATTGAGAAGGAAATTTACTGCCACTGGGTGTATGGGGTTATTTAAAATTTGGAACCAGTGATGGTTAATTTTATTCTCTATCATTCGATTTATCCAACTACTATCATGTCATGCAGCCACAATGCCATATTTTGTCTTAATCTGTGCATTTTCAAATAATTACTATAGATAAAACTATTTGAAGCAGATATATTTGTGAGATACCCATGAATCTATGATATTTATTTTCTTGAAAAGTAGTAATTCCTTTATTACTGCTGTTGATGAATAGCATTTTAATCATGCATTGGTCTGAGGAGTTGTTGTGCTTTGTTTTGTTAAGGGTGTTTTTTGATTTAAATGAAATGCACTTTTTCTTCATTTTGAGCAACAAACACAAGAGCAAAGTTCCAATTTAATAAAAAAAATCATTATTTTTTCTGAAACACTTGTGTAAGTAGTATCCCACACATAACAAAAAACTTGTAAAAAAAATAGCCAAACCTTACACAATCAAAAGCAATGAGATCTATAAGAAATGCCAAGCTTATGTACCCTCTTACATTTTTGCAATCCACTTTGCCATGTGAGTGTGACTGCATCCTTGGAAAACGTGTCAAAATTTTATTTGCAAATATTGTTTTAAATGTAAAAGTTTGTGCAAATTTATTTTGCCAAGCTTTGCAAGGGCAAAGTGGATTGTAAAAATGTAGGAGGGAACAGAAGCTTGGCATTTTTTTTAGATCTCATTATTTTTTCAAGTTCCATTGCAAAATTATTTGTTAAAATACAAAAATTTTTATCAAAGTCGATTTAATTGCTATGGTAACACCAATTAACAATAGAATTTAAAATATCTAGTGGTCCTAAGACTTGTTTTTTGTAAACAATGTAGGTGAACATTGTCAAATAACTATAGTTACTTGTTGATTATATTCTTGTAAAAAGCTTATATTGAAACTTTTTTTGAAAGCCTTCCAGCAAACTTTTTCGACTTTTTTTCAAAAGGCTCATCACATATTGTCATGGTATAGGCTGTGGGCCCCCTGGTAATAGTGACTCTCCAGCGAGTCCTAGTGGGCGTAGCTCTTAATTCATACCAACTAGCCTACAACCTAACCAGACCGAGATCGAATGTGTTTGGGAAATACGGGATTTGGTAACAAACTGGTTAGCACAATGAAAGATTCAGATTCAAACCAAGGGGACTTCTGTATTATCTTATAAAATTGTACCCTACTCTGGCCTTCAGTTAAGTCTCTGCATTGTGGTCTGGCGTGCGTGGGTTCGAGCCTTGTAAAACCCATAACCTGATCGTTAATAAAGTACATCGCTCACCATTAATTATCCCTCTGTCTGGTATCCAACCCTGATCTCAGCTGCTCCTTGGCGTGATGTGGGACTCGATCCGGCGACACCTTGGTACTCCGTTCTTCGCCCGTTCTTCGTCCGTTCTTGCCTCTTCTAGCTTCCAGCTTGCTTCTTCCAGTTCCCAGTGAACTCCTGGACTGTCGCTCTCGTTCCTTTAGTCTTCCTTTTTGCTACGTCCCCTTTCTCAGCACTCCCATCTCACTGTGTCCAGAGCACTGTGTCCTGTTGCACTCCTGCCTTGTGGCGCGGGAGTGCCCGAGGCTTACCACTTTAGTAACTTCCTATCTCGATGTCCAGAATTACCCTCCCCGAATCATATTTGTCCTGCCACCACGACACCTTCGATGATGTCACTCAGCCCGGTCCCCTCCAGGGTCCTGGTCAGCCCGCCAAAGAGGCTTAAGCGCCACTTCTCATGACTTCCACGTCCTGCCCACCAATCCTAACCCTCGGGCCTCTCCACTCTCTACTCGCATCAATGGAGTGGGGACCACTCCCCTCAACACAGGCAAATGTTTTCCCCCTCGCCCAGTCAGCAATAATCGTCTCCAAACTCAGTACAATAGTTATAATAACTTGACCTAATTGAAGTGACGAAACACTAGCCTTAGCACATTACAAATGACGTCAATACATTAGGTAATGCCCATGTTATTACTTCCAACTTATAAACCCACATCTTGCTGCAACTTGAGTGTCTTAACCGAATAATACCACAGATATTTGGATAAACTATCCCAATATATGACAACCGTTTCCCCCAGATTAAACACGTCCTCGTGTTTTCGGGGAAAATCCTCTTGCCAAAAACAACCTTGACGACGATGAACTATGTATACCTCCATATGCTGGCCTCGTCTCCAGACGTTTTCAGAACCGATTGCTTGACGCTCTTACTCCAAAACAGCATGCCTTTTTCAGTACACACAGTCTGCTCCATCTTCATCCGGTTACCCCCCAGGTGTCTTCGTCCAATGTCCCGATGCCATCGTCTTCCAGATGAATCCATACCTCCATCTTGACCATGGTCCTTCCAAAGTTACCAAGATCAGGGTTTCGTACCAAACCTACCTAATATGAAGAAAAATTCCCGCACGCAAAACCACCCCACAATGCATTAACTCACCTCAGACATACTCAGGATCTACAAAAAATGCCTATTTTTTAAAACCAGTGACCCATCCTAATTCAAATCCAACCTAAAGGGGCCAGAACCTATCTGCCCGCGCAATAGGCCTTGAGAAATCAAACCTATTCTAGCACAAACAAGAGCAATCTAAAGAAAACACAAATACTAACAGAAACTTACTTGTTTGTGTAAATTAAACCAAAAAAACAACAAATATTATTAAAGAGTCACTGCCATTAAAAAAAAACTAAATAAATTGATTTGAAACCTCCTGTGAAATTTCCTTTTTAGTTTGAAGTCCAGTAAACAGTTGTCCCCGCATACAGTTGGAACGCCCAGCTGACAATTCCCAGCAGTCGTCCTTGTCTCCTCGAGTTGCCACGGCCCAATCCCCGCATCAGCTTTTTTTCATACCGTGAGTCAGACTCGTGCCGTGTCACTGTAACGTAAACAAAAAACCAGAAACGGCAAAAAATCATGGTCTCAAAGCCCACAATTACAAACACTGACGTATTCATTAATTATTTATACATTGATAGAACGTCGTCAACAAGTCAAGAAAGCATTTTTAAACCCAAATTTTTATTGATTTAAGTTATTCAATGAACCAAACTAATGAAACGAAACGGACACTCTAACTCTAATTTTTTTAAATTTAATTTAATCTAAAATATACATTTACCATTTATCTGTTCAGAAAACAATTCACAAAAAAATGGAACAATTTATTTTATACACATAATGTAGTTTTTACCCAAAATTCATAACATAACCTCTTTTACTGCCTCTTATTTCAATATCCAAAATGTCCAAAATATGAAAAAAAAAGGAAAAATGATTTTATCTTCATTTCAAAACATTTTAAATGTTTATTACATTTTACACCAAACCCATAAATTCAATTCCCAGTAGATAGATCGAATTCAACAAACTATTCTTTCACGTACGTTGCCTACTCCTATTCAACCACACCCAGCAACTCAACCTATGACCATCAAAGACAATCATAAATAAGGGTGTCCAATCCCCTCAATAACCTAAAACCTAGCCTAAGTGTACTAACAGTACGAGAATAAACCTAATTTCCAATGGATCCTTTGTAGCAGAAGGCTGTTTTAAAATTAAAATGAAAAAAAACCTATACCGTAAATCTAACCATCGGGACCCCCCTATCACTAACCACCCCGAAGATACCACCCCGTGCCAATCACCGACAAAACCAGGGTAGCGACCCCCCAGAGTGTCAATCACCTACGCCTATGGCCCCGGCGCCGGTCACCGAAAACGAAAACCCGAGTCAGCACACAGTGCATTACCCGACATCCGGGGGTCTTAGATGACACACACACCGGGTCACCCAAGTACACGTGTGTTACCGAAACACCACGTATGATCAAAACTAAGATTCAAGTTGAATCACCAAAAATTTGACATCCCAGCGGCCATTATGAGGACTTATGCCCTTCGATCGTCAGTATTTGTACAGATATAAAATATCCCAACCAAATACTAACCTTCTACCTAGAAACACTGCCCAGGTAAACTAACAAACAACCAAGCACAAACAAACATCTCAAAACGAAATGCTGTGTGAGAGAATCGAACCCAAGACCACTAGTGAAATAGCTACTTTTTATCCACCACATATGGATCCACAGATATGAACCCATTATACTCACCTAGAATATATATCATATTGTCGATTGTTACCAAACACAAACACTTTTTTGCACCTAGCATAACAGAACACATAGATGTAGCACAAAACACGGGTGGCAAGCTACATTAATTCCAGGCCAGATATATGTACAATATCCCCCCTCGAAATAAAGCCACTTATTACCACGGCTATAGAATATAAATTTCCCCATAGCAATTCCTATTAATCGTCACAATGATCCTCATTGCTCCGGACCCCCGGACACCGATCAAAGAATTAACCCAATATTGCTGACCAGCACATCTACACTCAGAATGTAGCCTACACAACAAGCCCACGCCCACACTGAGCCATCTAACTGACCATTACCAGTCTTTCATACTAATTATGTTTTGAGAAAAACATAACAAAGCGTTACACCACAAAATAAACAGCAGTATATCGATCAAACAGAGACGCCACTTGCCCTAAACGACAAAACTACACTGTGGGAATATAATACACTCCAATATGTAAACAAAATAGCTTTTTACACGAGATGGGCGCTCCAAACCGTGAGCCAATCCCTATCCTCACTATACCTAAGACGATTACTTAATATTCTAACCATAAATACAATAACAACAGTAATACTTCTCAAATTATTACTAAATATAGGCCTACGCTCTCGTCTGTTTTCCCATACTATACAACCGACTTAAAACTATCAATAACAGTACACACTGCTACAAAACCAAACTGACAAAAATACAGGACGACGGCAACAACAGAGCGTTTAGACAAAGAATACAGGTCACACATCGTGTATGATGAGGGTTTGGGCTCCTGTGACATTCAAAAAACGAACGATGTTCCTCTACTTCAACCCGGAACCATCCCACAAAATTTGACCAATTCCAGTCTCCAATACAACCAGCGACACCTCATTCCTGTCGCCCATGCGTGCATTACGTCGAGTATTCCTACAACAAACACTCTCGTACTCAGACTTGTAGCTCGCGCGCGAAACCAATACACGCATGAGAAAGATTCTGCTGCGTCTGCAACTCGCATAGCCCGGCCGACTCGACTTTCGCCGACCCCGAGTGGACTGCTGGCCGGGAGGAGAGACAGCTCCACGGCCGCTAACTTCTCACGCGGACACATACGTACCACGACGTACGTACGTACCAATTAATTTCAACTTTTCAGCAACGAAACCAACTAGGAATAATCTCATGTCATAGATTACCTTCTATCTATGCAATAACACAAAGATTTTCTTAAAATCTCGAAACCAAAATTTCCCAGAAATTTTCCAGAAACACATTTTTTTATGTACGAAAAAAAAGAATACGTACAAACACGGCACCTCCACCATGTCATGGTATAGGCTGTAGGCCCTGGTAATAGTGACTCTCCAGCGAGTCCTAGTGGGCGTTTGCTCTTAATTCATACCAACTAGCCTACAACCTAACCAGACCGAGATCGAATGTGTTTGGGAAATACGGGATTTGGTAACAAAACTGGTTAGCCCCAATGAAAGATTCAGATTCAAACCAAGGGGACTTCTGCATTATCTTATGAATTGTACCCTACTCTGGCCTTCAGTTAAGTCTCTGCTTGTGGTCTGGCGTGCGTGGGTTCGAGCCTTGTCAAACCCATAACTGATCGTTAATAGAAGTAATCGCTCACCATTAATTATCCCTCTGTCTGGTATCCAACCCTGATCTCACGCTCCTTGGCGTGATGTGGGACTCGATCCGGCGACACCTTGGTACTCCGTTCTTCGTCCGTTCTTCGCCGTCTTGCCTCTTCTAGCTTCCAGCTTGCTTCTTCCAGTTTCCAGCTGAACTCCTGGACTGTCGCTCTCGTTCCTTTAGTCTCCTTTTTGCTACGTGCCCTTCTCAGCACTCCCATCTCACTGTGTCCAGAGCACTGTGTCCTGTGCACTCCTGCCTTGTGGCGCGGGAGTGCACCGAGGCTTACCACTTTTGTAACTTCCTACCTCGATGTCCAGAATTACCCCTCCCCTGAATCATAGTTCTCCTGCCACCACGACACCTTCGATGATGTCACTCAGCCCGGTCCCCTCCAGGGTCCTGGTCAGCCCGCCAAAGAGGCTTAAGCGCCACTTCTCATGACTTCCACGTCCTGTCCACCAATCCTAAGCCCCGGGCCTCTCCACTCTCTACTCGTCATCAATGGAGTGGGGACCCCCTCCCCTCAAAACAGGCAAATGTCTTCCCCTCGCCCAGTCAACATAATCGTCTCCAAAATCAGTACAATAGTTATAATAACTTGACCTAAATTGAAGTGACGAAACAGCTAGCCTTAGCACATTAACAAATGACGTCAATACATTAGGTAATGCCCATGTTATTACTTCCAACTTATCAACACATCTTGCTGCAACTTGAGTGTCTTAACCGAATAATACCACAGATATTTGGATAAAAATATCCAATATATCACAATATCCTTAATGTCCATGTAAAATATGAACGTTGAATTCCAACCCGTTTGGCCAGAATCGCTGGCCAATTGAAACCGACGAATCAGTAAGTAGTAGTAGTAGTAGTGGTAGTAGTAGTAGTAGCCAGTATCCTGAAAGTGATTTTGAGCATGTTTCAAGTCATTTTTTCATGAAGAAGGAATGCTCGTACCCCAACCAAATTTGGCATGTGTTGTCATGGTCATGTCAATGGGCACCTAGATTTGATCCGCTCACCAACTTGACAAGTTTTGGAACACTGACATTGTTGATTTAAATCAATAAAATCTGATTTAAATCAAAATTGATTTATATCAAATAAATCATTTTTAAATTTTTTTTTTAGTAAAAATAAAAAAATCACATACCCTGGTTTTGTTTAAAGGGGTATTTAACCGCTAAACTCAAAAAATATATTTCATTCAGGCTAACTAGTAATGAATTTAGCAATCAACAGAAAAATTATTGCGGCCACCATGACCTCCCAAAAAATTGTCAAACATGACATTTTTCGAGCTAGGTCCCATCGGCAAAAATCTCCCATAAGAAATCATGGGGACGATCTTTATGCCCCGTGACCTTGGAGGATTTTGATCCAAAAAAATACTGGCCATTATTGACGTACTCTACAGACTTTTCTGTAAATTATCTATATTTTGTTTTGTAATTTGGGCAAGTAGTTCGGTTAAAAATATGCTGATTACCAAGATGGGGTGTGATTTTGGAATGCATATTTTTGCGTGTTTGAGGGTATATTTGGGCACAGTTTCAAGACACGATGTTATAAAGGGGTATTTTAGATTGATACTATGGTCTAGTATCTATGTGGACCAAAAAAGAAGCAGGTTAAAGCCAATTTAAGAAATTTCCCAAAACACCAATTTTTGCAAATTTCTGGAACAAAAAAAATAAAAAATTCGTGTTAAATTAGTATTATTATTATTATTATTATTATTATTATTATTATTATTATTATTATTATTAAATCTTTATTAGCAACAGGACTATTGTCCCACTAGTGCAATATAACAATACATAAGCTTACACTAATTATAACATAGATTAAATTGATAGCAAAACATTACATAAAATGAGTATAAAATACAGTTAGATACATGATCAGTGCGTGTGCATGTGTGTATCTGTGTAGACATAAGAGTTTAGTTGTCACAGTTACAAGATATAATTTTTAAACAGTCATTTTAGTGTAGTATTGTGCTATAGATCACGTGGTAAAAAATAATTTTTTGGGTTTTTAGCCCTTTTAACCACTAAAATATTGAATGAGATGTGTTATCTGAGCTACCCTTGGCAGTAGATATTTTCTTTGTTATAGTTATACTAGGAAAACGCTTAAGTCCCGCCGCGTTGATGGATGAGCGTTTTTGTAAGTTTTTAGTTTGCGTGGGACCACTTTTCCTTTGCAAGTGCTTTGTGAATGCATTGTAGGTGATTGTTGTCAAGTTTCTATTGTTTCTTGTTAATTGTTATTATAAACCTCATAAAACTCTTATTAAAACATTTATTTCTATGGATTCTGGCTAACGTTTTCAACATTTTCTTTACAAAGGTACTACATCACCATTATCTTAATGTCCATGTGAAATATGAACGTTGTAGCTCCACCTGTTTGGTCAGAATCGGCCCAAATGTGACGACAATATCGCACTAAAAATCGAAAAAACCTATATTAAAACCTTTATTTCTATGGATTCTGGCTAACTTTTTCAACTTTTTCTTTCAAAAGGTACTACATCACCATAACTTTAATGTCCATGTGAAATATGAACGTTGTAGCCCTACTTGTTTGGTCAGAATCGAACCAAATGTCACGAAAATATCGCACTAAAAATCGAAAAAAAATCGTAAAAGTACGATATTCATGAGAAATATTTCTTCGATTGTACCCAAAAACGTGGCACGTCTAAGTTCAGAGATTTCAAAGGTCCCCTTCAATTTTCATTAAGATCGCTCATGCCGTTTGCCCGGAATCGTGCGAACAAACAGACAAAAAAACAAACAAAAAAAAGAAAAAAACAAACACACAAAAAAACACCCGAGCTAAATTTTTAGGGGGGTCAGTGAAATTGAAGTCTTCGCTTCGCTCGCTACGCTCGCTACGCTCATCCAATCATTGTAAGCTTAGTATTAGAATGACAACTTTTGTACCTTGCACACGAGTGTAAATTAAAGCCAATACGAGACTCTTATATAAATAAATAAATAAATAAATAAATAAATAAATAAATAAAAACATAAATAAATACATACAATTATTTCATATTAATGGCCTAATAATTTAAATGATTTTTGGAGTGTTTTTGTGGTTAATTCTCTCACTTTGTTCCAAATAATTCAAATGTTCAAAGCAGAAAAATGGCTTTTGCGTTTTGTGGGTTATATTTGAAACTAGTGCATAACACTAACATGCCATATCAGTCACACATGAAATGAAAAACACAAGAAGATATCAAAGGAACTGTGTGTACACATTTTTATTTATTTGTATTAAACACCCACAAATATTCAAAATTTGTACATTGCAGTTGGCCCATAAAACCTTAGTGCAGTGCCAAATATCTTAACATTGGATAAACAGAATAAACCAGATTTATTAGTAATTAAAATAACACTGTTTATGAGAAAGAGTTAAATTGAATTTGGTGTGTACTGTGTAATTAGCAGAACAATTTGTATTCATGCCAATACACAATGGTAGGCCCTATGCCACTTGGACACCTAGGAGCAGGTCCACAACACCATACACTAGTTTAAATTACAACATGTTGATAGAATAAATAAATAAACATAACACCTTACAGTCTTACACTAACATTAATCTTCTGCAGATACATTTTCAGAAGGTTTTCAGAAGAAGACATATTGATTATGTAACAATTCTAAGTAATAAAGTTAATATTTACAGGGGTGTATACTTTACTGTTTTACATCTTTAGTGAACACTCATTCAACCCTGACCCCGCGAAAACTGTTGACTGTGATATACAAATTAGGTAAAATCTAAATCGAGCTGGGGCCAGCCCTCCAATACTGCCCCAAAGAACAATACATAGCGCACACTATCAGTGCAGTGTAGTTGCCCAAACTAGCCCTTGACTTGCTTAAGGTACCCAACATCACACCTGAAGAGCACGCAGCAATATTGTCACATCGTCACATCAGAACTTATTTGTGCCATATTCGCTTTTACCAAAGTGGAAAAAATGAGGTTTGAATGTTTGATTCACTGCCAAACCGTGATTTATGGGTGAATTTGAGAAATTTTGTTGCAATATTCTTACAATAATAAATATTATGATTTAAAATGTTTAACATTATTTTTACCCACATAAGCACTTTCTGTTCGATATGGCACAAAGATAACTTGATTAGAATTTGTGTGCCATATCCACTGATTTTCATTTTAAGTAGAGATAAGTTGTGGAATAGAGAATAACACCAATCATAATGTTCTCAACTAAATGATTGAATTATTGTGGGGTTAAAATAAATAATTATTTCAATGAAGACTCAAATAGACAAATATTTATTGTTTATGCTTGAATTTAAGCAATTTTTGCTGCAATTATCTTCAAATGGTGAGATGAAAGGTATTTCATAGTTTTACTTCTAGGGCATGCTTACATTGGCACTTCCTATTGATATAGAACAAAAATTTCATCAAACTAGATAATTGGTTCAGTACTTATTTGTGCCATATCCACTTATTAGTACTATATGAAAATTGGAATGACACAATAGACGTACACATATAGGCACTTACTTAGCTTAATATTA
>JAMZAV010001351.1:0-167710 GCA_024449915.1 Sweltsa coloradensis
CATCATGATCTGCGTAATTGGGGGTTGCAGTATGAGGAATTTCCTAGACTATAAAATGTATTATTTGTACCAAAACACTAACGATCTGGATTTTGCAAATATCAAGTGAAAGTTGAATAGACGAAGTATGTTAAAAATATAGTTGGATGAGCGAAGCGAAGATTCCATTTCACTGCACTGGAGAAAAAAATCCGGAATGTTTTTTTTTCTTTTTTTCTTTTGTTTGGTATTTTTGGCTGTTTGTTAACACGATTCCGGCTAAACCGATACTCCAATTTCGATGAAATTTTCTGGAGACCTTCGAAATCTCTGAACTTAGAACTGCCACGTTTTTGAGCGCAATCGAAAAATTATTTCTCTGAAAATCGCAATTTTACGATTTTTTTCTATTTTTTAAAAATTTCTTCGACTTATAACACCTACATGCTTTATCCGATTTAATGATTTTTTCACAGAACCATGATTTTATGAATTAAGATATTCATGTGAAATTTGAGCGCAATCAAAAAATTATTTCTCATGAAAATCAAAATTTTACGTTTTTTTTCTTTTTTAATAGTCAGTAGTATTTTATTATAGCACATTAGCTAATTTAGTAGTATTACAATACAATACATAGAACACATATTTAAAACAATTACAGAGCATACAATGGTTACAGTGAATGTTACAGTAAATGTACATGAACAAATCAAAAACTATATATTATGTACACACTACACATGAATATTGTGCCGTAACGGCCTTTTCATTAACCTTGTTTACATAAATAATATTAATATGATGAATTTCAATAATATAATAATATAGTTATAAAATAATAGCATCAATAATTGAATGCAGTTGCATCTTTACACATGCGTCCAAGCGGAATGCATTGAAATAGTTGCAAGATGCGTCAACAGAGATAATCTGACATCCTCTGATGGACATGGAACACTTGAGATACCTTCGAATTGTCAACACCTTCTGAAAGGAACCCATTAGCGAGTAGCCTCAGGGCACAAGGAACATTGGAAGCCGCTGGGTAAGGTGAATCACAACCAACCCTGTCGACTCAACAAACAACAAGATCAATCTAGAAAATAATACGTCATCACTAATCACCTGACCATCACCCCTATATAAAGACGATCTCGGGAGCCAGGCATTCAGTAGTAGTAGTAGAGTAGTTGAAACAGTATTGTGCCTGCATCATTAGAGGGTGGATCGTGGGCGACGACAAGGTGTCAAGGGTTCATGGAGGAGTTGTACTACAACGGGAACTGAACGAGCGACACACAAGTTATGAAGATGAAGAACAGTGAATAACTTACCGAGTAATTATTTAATTATTCAGTGCTAAAGCAGATCGAATTCGTACATTAATTATTATACATCAGCAACATTAATCAGCATCATCAAGACCATCATTGTGAAACGAGGTACCATATTTATTTACTACTAAATCATTGGCCAATTAAAAGTAGTCTTTATATGCAAATCTTTTATGTAATTTGTAGTTTTGATTAATACAGTAAACCTTTTCAATTATTTAGATTCAAAAATTCTTTTTATTTTATTAACACTCTGAAATCAATATCCACATCCTTATAATTCATGAATTTCCTTTTAATTAAGAAGTAATTAAACTTCAATGTGATGGATGTGGATATTGATTTCAGAGTGTTAATAAAATAAAAAGAATGTTTGAATCTAAATAATTGAAAAGGTTTTACTGTATTAATCAAAAATACAAATTACATAAAAGATTTGCATACAAAGACTACTTTCAATTGGCCAATGATTTAGTAGTAAATAAATATGGTACCTCGTTTTACAATGATGGTCTTGATGATGCTGATTAATGTTGCTGATGTATAATAATTAATGTACGAATTCGATCTGCTTTAGCACTGAATAATTAAATAAACACTCGGTAAGTTATTCACTGTTCTTCATCTTCACAACTTGGTGTCGCTCGTTCA
Source organism: Sweltsa coloradensis (assembly GCA_024449915.1). Taxonomy (NCBI): domain Eukaryota; kingdom Metazoa; phylum Arthropoda; class Insecta; order Plecoptera; family Chloroperlidae; genus Sweltsa; species Sweltsa coloradensis. The sequence continues at coordinate 1,968 of JAMZAV010001351.1, forward strand.
GTTCCCGTTGTAGTACACCTCCTCCATGAACCCTTGACACCTTGTCGTCGCCCACGATCCACCCTCTAATGATGCAGGCACAATACTGTTTCAACTACTCTACTACTACTACTCTTCTACTACTGAATGCCTGGCTCCGGAGATCGTCTTTATATAGGGGTGGTCAGGTGATCAGTGATGACGTATTATTTTCTAGATTGATCTTGTTGTTTGTTGAGTCGACAGGGTCGGTTGTGATGCACCTTACCCCAGCGGCTTCCAATGTTCCTTGTGCCCTGAGGCTACTCGCTAATGGGTTCCTTTCAGAAGGTGTTGACAAATTCAAAGGTATCTCAAGTGTTCCATGTCCATCACAGGATGTCAGATTATCTCTGTTGACGCATCTTGCAACCATTTCAATGCATTCCGCTTGGACCGCATGTGTAAAGCTGATGCAACTGCATTCAATTATTGATGCTATTATTTTATAACTATATTATTATATTATTGAAATTCATCATATTGATATTAATTATGTAAACAAGGTTAATGAAAAGGCCGTTACGGCACAATATCCTATAAACAAACATATCAAATATTACTATACAATATTGTAATACATTTTATTACGGATATCTAAACATAACCTTAAAAATATTCTACAATGAATGTACACTACACTTACAAAACAATTATTTGACTTATAACACCTACATGCTTTATCCGATTGTAATGATTTTTTCACAGAACCTTAACTTTATGAATGAATATATTTGTGTGAAATTTGAGCGCAATCGAATAATTATTTCTATTGAAAATCGAAATTTTACGATTTTTTTCTTTTTTTACCTTCTAAGATTAATTTAAAAAAATTAAAATTTAAGTTTAGTTTTTATTTATTTAAATTAATTTAAAAAAATCTTCAACTTAGTAATGATTTTTTCACAGAACAACAGAAAATCCGCATAACACATGGCAGCTCAATGCACCAATTACGCTCATCCAACAACACGGCGGGACTTAAGCGTTTTCCTAGTAGGTAATACAAAACTAGTGAACACTGAACAATAGTGAAATAATTACAATTAAAAGAAATACATAAATGCATCGTAATCTTCCCTACACATATTTTATCACTGTGACGAAGGTTGGTAGTCGGAGAGAGAGAGAGAGAGATTGTCTCATAGTTCTCTCTTCCAGCCACTTCTCATAGTGTAAAACTATTGTAGTACAGTCCCACAATAAATAATGCTTTCAATTCCCCTGTGGTCATCCATGTGCTGCCACTGAATTATAAACTCTTGATGTTATTGTACTGCTGACACGGGCATATACAATTTCACACAGATAAGTTTCACGAGCAGCGAGCAGTGATAACAACATGCAAGCAGGCCGGTCTTGAACAATGAATTATTATGTTGGCTGGGAAATCTGCATGCCGGTTGAAAAGTAATTCCAATATTATCTAATAAAGAACCAGTCATTGAAAACAATCACCGTTTCATTTATTTTTGCCATACATTCATTACATCTCCCTAATACCACCATTGGTTTAGCACATTTCCTGACTGGCAACAGAAATGCGTTACAGCAAAATACCGCGTGAATAATAATATTTGTGTTTTGGAGTTATTTTTATGTGTTTATTCCGTACATTCATTACATATTAATATTATTGGATGAGCGAAGCGAAGATTCCATTCTACTACACTGGAGAAAAAAATCCGGAATGTGTTTTTTCTTCTTTTTTGTTTGTATTTTTGTGTGTTTGTTAACACGATTCCGGATAAACTGATACTCCAATTGAGATGAAATTTTCTGGAGGCCTTCGAAATCTCTGAACTTAGAACTGCCATGTTTTTGAGCGCAATCGAAAAATCATTTCTCATGAAAATCGCAATTTTTCGATTTTTTTCGATTTTAAAAACATTTATTCGACTTATAACACCTGCATGTTTAATCCGATTGTAATGATTTTTTTCACAGAACCTTAATTTTATAAATTAATATAATTGTGTGAAATTATAGCGTAATTGAAAAATTATTTCTCATAGAAATCGCAATTTTACGACTTTGTCAATTTTAAAAAAATTTCTTCGACTAATAACACCTACATGCTTAATCCGATTGTAATGTTTTTTCCACAGATCCTTAATTTTATGAATTAATATATTCGTGTGAAATTTGAGCGCAATCGAAAAACTATTTCTTATGAAAATCGCAATTTTACGATTTTTTTACTTTTTTTAAAATGCAATTTTTTCGTTTTTTAAATTTTTTTTGACTTTGTAAGGATTTTTTTACAGAACAATAGAAAATCTGCATATCTTATGTCAGCTCAATGCACCAATTACGCTCATCCAACAACGCGCCTGAAAAGGCGTTTGGGAAATCTTCCTAGTATAATATACATACGGAAGAATGCAATTAGCGGACTTATAAGATCCATTTTAGACGTATAGGCCCTACACCCATCCTAAGAATTATATACAACAATAATAAAATCCATATCAAACAAGAAGAAACCAGACATACTCGACAAATCAAACTCTCTAAAAAAAAAGCATTCTCTTGACTGCTCTCTCGAACCTACTAGACCGGAACCCACCATTAGTGAGACCCCCCCCCCCCCCCCTGCGGAGAAATGGAGACCCATATATTATGTTAGGGTGGTTATTTTGGAGTAGAAATCCACTTGTTGGCCAGTTGGCCAGTGGTGGGTGCGGGGTACAGGGGTGCCCAAAAGGTCAATTGTGCTGTTTTTTGTAACTGTTTTTATTTTTTTATGGCCAAACCGTTGAACAAAATCTATTTTTGACTTTTGATTCGTGTAAGGAATGAAAAATATAATTTTATACATATTTTTAATTTCTTGTATGTACCGGAAATAACAATTTTGAGTTTTCCAAAATCAAAGTCAAAATGGCCCCAAATTGCCCGTTTTGGTTAAAACTGATGTTAGTAGAAATCCACTTGTTGGCCAGTTGGCCAGTGGTGGATGCGGCGTACAGGGGCGTCCAAAAAGTAAATTTTGGGGATGATTTTCAACTGTTTTTATTTTTTTTATGCCAAATCTTTGGACAAAATCTATTTTGGGCTTTAGATTCGTGTAAGGATTTAAAAATAGAATGTTTAGAATATTTTTATTTTCTCGTATGTCCCGGAAATAACAATTTTGAGTTTTCCAAAATCATAGTCAAAATGGCCTTAAATTTTCCGTTTTGCTTGAAACTGATAAATTATGTTAGGGTTGTTATTATTTAGTAGAAATTCACTTGTTGGCCAGTTGGCCAGTGGTGGATGCGGCGTACAGGGGCGTCCAAAAAGTAAATTTTTGAGATGATTTTCAACAGTTTTTATTTTTTTTAATGCCAAATCGTTTTACAAAATCTATTTTGGGCTTTAGATTCGTGTGAGGATTTGAAAATATAATGTTAAGCATTTTTTTTTATTTTCTAGTACGTCCCAGAAATAACAATTTTGAGTTTTCTAAAATCAAAGTCAAAATGGCCCCAAATGGCCCGTTTTGGTTTAAAACTGATAAATTATGTTTGGTTGGTTATTATTTAGTAGAAATCCACTTGTTGGCCAGTTGGCCAGTGGTGGATGCGGCGTACAGGGGCGTCCAAAAAGTAAAATTTGGATGTGACCATTTAATTTTTTTAGTGCCAAGTCGTTGTACAAAATCTATTTTAGGCTTTAGATTCGAGTGATGATTTGAAAATAGAATGTTAGCATTTTTTTATTGACAAATATTTTATTGGATGAGCGTAGCGAGCGTAGCGAGCGAAGCGAAGATTCCATTTCACTACACTGGAGAAAAAAATCCGGAATGTTTTTTTTTTTTTTTTCTGTATTTTTGTCTGTCTGTTAACACGATTCCGGCTAAACCGATACTCCGATTGCGATGAAATTTCATGGAGGCCTTCGAAATCTCTGAACTTAGAACTGCCACGTTTTTTAGCGCAATCGAAAAATTATTTCTCATAAAAAACGCAATTTTACGATTTTTTGATTTTTAAAAAAAATTTCTTCGACTTATAACACCTACATGCTTTAACCGATTGTAATGATTTTTTCACAGAACCTTAATTTCATGAATTAAGATATTCTTGCGAAATTTGAGCGCAATCGAAAAATTATTTCTCATGAAAATCGAAATTTTACGGGTTTTTTCATTTTTAAAACAATTCTTTGACTTATAACACCTACATGCTTTATCCGATTGTAATGATTTTTTCACAGAACCTTAATTTTATGAATTAATATATTCGTGTGAAATTTGAGCGCAATCGAATAATTATTTCTTATGAAAATAGCAATTTTACGATCTTTTTTCTTTTTTAAAATTTCGATTTACTAAAAAAATTATAAATTTAAATTTATTTTTATTAAATTTCATTTAATTTAAAAAAATCTTCAACAATATTGATTTTTTCACAGAACAACAGAAAATCTGCATAACACATTCAAGCTCAATACACCAATTACGCTCATCCAACAACGCGGCGGGACTTAAGCGTTTTCCTAGTTTTACAAAACACTGTGACTAAATCGACCATCGAAAAGCTGCAATCTACACAAGAAGAGGCCGATAGTCGAATGATGCTCCACTGTTGTCATGCAGCATCTCGACACGACGCTAGTTTTAGCATCATTGTTTGTTCTCCTGACACTGACGTCTTCATCATCTTATTGAAATACGCGCAGCAAGTAAACCAACAAGAACTTTTAGATACTGGCTTTGGAGACAAAAGAGAAGACTTGTTGACATCAAAAAAGTAATTTCTTAGAGAGGGGCAAAATTATGTGAAGTTCTTACGCCATTACATGCGTTTACTGGTTGCGACACCACAAGTTCTTTTGTTAGAAGAGGATTTTTTTTCATTTAAAACTATAAGAGAAACACCCCGAATTCGAGAACACTATCTTATATCTCTTGGCACCTCGGTTACTGTTGAAGAAACTACGTGCGACCAATTAGAAAGATTTGTTTGCCTTATGTATAGGGAGACCAGTACTGCTGATGTAAATGAAACTCGCTAACATCATTTTCGCAAACTAAAGCGGCACTGATCTCAGCTTACTACTACCGCTACCACCATGCATATCATCTTTACGGTTGCATATCATGCGTGAAAATTATCAAGCAATGATAAGGCGTAAAGCAACAGACGCAGTGCCCGACATACCTGAACCCCTAAGTCATGGATGGTCGGTAACCCCGGATGGACTTCTCTACGCGTGGACCGAAGGCAACGTGCTCCCAAATGAGTAAGTTAATATTTTGGAAACACAAGACAATGCATCCGATGTGGAAGATGATCCCGACGACATCGAGATTGAAAGAGGCAGAGACGTTGTTGAGAGTGAAGATGAAGACGAAGATGAACTAGACTACTGATTACATGATCATCAAACACATCCACATAGTACTCAATATAATATCTACATTAATATTACATGATATGTACATTTTTATGTCTAAAGTAGGGCAACTAAGGATCATTTTGACTTCTTTTTCGAAAAAGACAAACATTTCATTTCCGGGACACGCAAGAAAGTAAAAAATGTAGATAGTATTTAACATTCTTTACACGAATCAAAAGTAAAAAATAGATTTCGCTCAACGATTCGGCCGCATAAAAATAAAAACTTAAAAATCATCCTTCAAATTCACTTTTTGGACGACCCTGTACGCCGCATCCACCACTGGCCAACTGGCCAACAAGTGGATTTCTACTAAATAATATAAACCCTAACACAATTTATCAGTTTTAACAAAAACGGGCAATTTGGGGCCATTTTGACTTTGATTTTGGAAAACTCAAAATTGTTATTTCCGGGACGTACGAGAAAATAAAAATATGCTTAACATTCTATTTTCAAATCCTCACACGAATTTAAAGCTCAAAATAGATTTTGTAAAACGATTTGGCATTAAAAAATAAAAACAGATAAAAATCATCCCCAAAATTTACTTTTTGGGCGCCCCTGTATGCCGCATCCACCACTGGCCAACTGGCCAACAAGTGGATTTCTACTAAAAAATATTCACCCAAACATAATTTATCAGTTTTAACCAAAACGGGCAATTTGGGGCCATTTTGACTTTGATTTTGGAAAACACAAAATTGTTATTTCCGGGACATACGAGAAAAAAAAATATGCTTAACATTATATTTTCAAATCCTTACACGAATCTAAAGCTCAAAATAGATTTTGTAAAACGATTTGGCATTAAAAAAATAAAAACAGTTCAAAATCATCCCCAAAATTTACTTTTTGGACGCCCCTGTACGCCGCATCCACCACTGGCCAACTGGCCAACAAGTGGATTTCTACTAAATAATAACCAACCAAACATAATTTATCAGTTTTAACCAAAACGGGCAATTTGGGGCCATTTTGACTTTGATTTTGGAAAACTCGAAATCGTTATTTCCCGGTCATACGAGAAAATAAAAATATGCATATCATTTTAATTTCAAATCCTCACACGAATCTAAAGCTCAAAATAGATTTTGTAAAACGATTTGGCATTAAAAAATAAAAACAGATAAAAATCATCCCCAAAATTTACTTTTTGGACGCCCCTGTACGCCGCATCCACCACTGGCCAACTGGCTAACAAGTAGATTTCTACTAAATAATAACCAACCAAACATAATTTATCAGTTTTAACCAAAACGGGCAATTTGGGGCCATTTTGACTTTGATTTTGGAAAACTCAAAATTGTTATTTCCGGGACATACGAGAAAATAAAAATATGCTTAACATTCTATTTTCAAATCCTTACACGAATCTAAAGCCCAAAATAGATTTTGTCCTACGATTTGGCATAAAAAAATAAAAAAATTGAAAATTATTCCCAAAATTTACTTTTTGGACGGCCCTGTACGCCGCACCCACCACTGGCCAATCTGGACAACAAGTGAATTTCTACCAACAAATGTTCACCCTAACATAATTTATCAGTTTTAACCAAAACGGGCAATTTGGGGCCATTTTGACTTTGATTTTGGAAAACTCAAAATTGTTATTTCCGGTACAAACAAGAAAATAAAAATATGTAAAAAATTCTATTTTTCATTCCTTACACGAATCAAAAGTCAAAAATAGATTTCGTTCAACGGTTTGGCCCTAAAAAAATAAAAACAGTTACAAAAAACAGCACAATTAACCCTTTGGGCACCCCTGTACCCCGCACCCACCACTGACCAACTGGCCAACAAGTGGATTTCTACTCCAAAATAACCACCCTAACATAATATATGGGTCTCCATTTCTCCGCAGGGGGGGGGAGGGTTTCCCTACCTGGGTTCTGGTCTATACTGAGAGGAAGTTCCTTTACTTCAGAATGTAGTGCATTCCAGAGCGCTGACTCCCTGTAGTAAATGGATCGGATGCCTGTAATGTTTATAAATAACGCCGTGTCACAAAATCACAGTTATATCAAGTGTGTGACTGTATGATGACTGTGTGTACGTCTAAGGTTTTATAGTGGCTATGTATGTTTACTAGGGAAACGCCAAAGTCGTTGTTAAACGAGTGAGTGAGCCATGTGTTGAGTACCCCCGTAACATTACTTTTCTTCCCCCTACCTTAGGCCTCCCTAGCCTATCATTGGCTAGAGAGGCGCATTATGGCCTTACAGTTGACGCGCCCGTATACCAACTAAACTTAAAAACTAATATTTATATGAAGTGAGTTCCCGGGTACTCAACACCACTCAACACATGACTCGCTCACTCGTCTAAGAACGACTTTGACGTTTCCCTAGTCTAGTTGGCTAAGGCGCCCTTATAGCCGAAATGTGGGAGACGTGGGTTCAATCCCCTGGTCGGGAAAGATTTTGTCATATCTAGATTGTATTAAAAAAATTATTAAACATGTTTTGAAATGCATATAACGCAGTGTAGTCCATCATCTGTGGCAATAGGGCCTACTATGGTAAACATAGCCAGTACGAAATACGTGTAAATATTGCAAGGTTTACTCAATCTACGAGCGGAATTTGGGGGTACCTTGACGTTCAACATTTGATAGACCTTGCATGGGCACGGCATTTCACAGCCAGGTAAATAACAAACAAAAAATATCTTTTCAAAATCTAAACCATTGTCGTTAAAATAATTTCTAAACATTGGAAGACTATTTTTCAATTTATTATTTCTTGTAGGTTTAAATCGCAATGGATCTTGCTGATTTTGTTAGCAGTTCTCAATAAACTCGTACCGGATGTCCGTTTAAAATTTCAGCGCAATCTGTTCAGCGATTCGGCTGATTTTCAACGTACACACACACACAACACGCACGCACGCACGCAGAAAAACAATAAGGGCCGTTTAAGTCGAATGGAGATCACTCCGTTCGCTGCGCTCACTCGTTTAACTAGTCACGTTTAATTACTTTCTGGCTAAGGTAACAGTAAATCTTTACCCCATTGTTGACAACAACATGGCAACTGCTATTTATTCCGACTTGTTATAGAAAATAACCACCTGGTAATATCGTTATTGACCCGTAGCATTATGCATCAAAATATATCGTCAAAGAGTTAATGTTAAGCTTACTCTGGATATGTAACGGAGATGAGCATATTTGTATGAATACTGCGCATAGTCGCCGTGTTTTTAAAAAATGTCTCAAGAAAATTACTCGGCATTGAAATTTGAAAAGGATTATTGAAGAATATTATAACGTAGGGTAGATTTGTATTCAATTTTTTGTTATTTTGTGCGCAAGCACGCACCGTCATGTCCCACAAGTTTCTTCACATACAAGACAAATATTGAATAACATGTTTTATGTTTTTGTATTTGGTTCATCAACTAACTTCATTTTGAATTTGTTGGGTGAGCGTAGCGAGCGAAGCAAAAATTCCATTCTACTACACCGGAGAAAAAAAATTTAATTTTTTTTTCTTTCTTTCTGTTTGTATTATTGTGTGCCTGTTAACTCGATTCCGGCTAAACCTATACTCTAATTTCAATTAAATTTCATGGAGGCCTTCGAAATCTCTGAACTGCCACGTTTTTGATCGCAATCGAAAAATTATTTTTCATTAAAATTGCAATTTTAAGCAATTTTACAATTTTTTTCGATTTTTAAAAGCATTCTTCGACTTATAACACCTACATGCTTCATCCGATTGTAATAATTTTTTTCACAGAACCTTAATTTTATCAATTAATGTATTCGTGTGAAATTTGAGCGCAATCGAAAAAAATTATTTCTCATGGAAATGGCAGTTTTACGATTTTATTTTTTAATTTTAAAAAATTTCTTCGACATATAACACCTACATGCTTTATCCGATTGTAATGATTTTTTACAGAACCTTAATTTTATGAATTAATATATTCATGTGAAATTTGAGCGCAATCGAAATATTATTTCTCATGATAATCGCAATTTTACGCTTTTTCCGTTTTTTTTTTTAATAACGCTCAGCCAACAACGCGCCTGTAAAAGCGTTTACGAAGCTTCCTAGTTACCAAATTTTGTGTGTTATTAATACATTGATGTAATATTATTATTATTTCAAACTTTACTAACTTTTAGTTCATTGTTCTATCTGCATTTATGTAATATCCTTCTTTGTAAATCAGTTTTTTTTATCTGAATAGGATAGACTTTAACCCTTGGTTAACCACCTGGGCCCCGATTCATGTACATTTTTATCCCGGTATAAGCCGAGTTAGGTGGTATAAGTGCGGTATAACTCCGAATCCAATTCATGAAGACTTATCCCGCCTCGCACGGGGATAAGAAAATATGTAAACAGATGGCGGACATTTTAAATTTTGCGTCTATGTGTAAAACGAGAAAAGTTGTCATTACCCTCATAAAACAAATCAGAAACCGTCCCGGGCCTAGGCCCAGATGTAGAAAATTATTCATAATACAACAGTGTAGGCCTAAAGTTCGATTAGGCTATAGGACTAGATAAAATTTATACTAACATAACACGTTTGACAAGCCCTTGGCCTCTCCTAGGCAACCCTAGGCCTGCACGACCTTGTTTTGACACAAATCCCGCACAAATAACTAGTTTTGATTACTAAAAGCCTTATGCAGATGAACAATAGTATGATAGTCCAGTCCTAGGCTATTCCAAAATTTACGGCAATAATACGCCTTTTCTTTACTTTTAATGATCTCACACAATCTTCTGTCAATAAATAAAAATGTGAAACAAAAGATGGTGCAAATTTTTAGTGTTCTTTTGCAAATCTGCTGATTTACATGGCTGTGGAATGCAGTGGAAAAAACATTTGTTGTACTTGTTGTTGGATTGAAAATTTCTGATTGGATGAGAGTTGCTCAGACTTAACCAGGCCTTATCCTGCCATGTCCTGCATTATACCGTCCTTATACCACTTATACCCGGAATAAATGTACATGAATCGGGGCCCAGGGGTCCATGCGGCCCCCAGTCAACATTTATTCGTGATTAAAAGTTGCAGGTATGCGCTCTAGTGGCGAAGCGCGCGACTAGAGAATCGAGGTTCCTACGACCGCGCGCATGCTATTACATAGAGATTTGCGTTCGAATTGTGAGCGTTTGTACCTATTGATATTTCAAAATATAATCACGATTGATGGTTTACTGCAAGAAATAAGTCTTACGAAGTCAAATGATGCCTCAATTGTATCAGTATACATTTTCCAAAGATGGAGAAAACGATTTAAGTGAATGGCAGTTTTTGCGACAAATGTTGAGATTTGTTCGTTCTTATGGTAGGTGGTTGGATTTTGGCTGATTTTATCATTTGTTTTAACACTCGACAGCTATGAAATGACTGTAACCTGGCGATATTAGTCTATGCTGATGTGGTATTTACTCTTGTAGTCAACTTTTACAACAGACAGAGGGTCGGACGGAATAATAGGCATATAGGCCCTAGATCTCATTTTAAGGCCTAGAATTTGCAGGTATTTGTAGGGCCTATTGTACTTTGACAGCTTTTATGGTATTTGTTTATTACAAAGCAGGTTTGAATACGTATTTTAAAAACATTATTAACATAATACTCTTACATTTCCTATAGTATGCGATCTTTTTCACATATTATCTTAGTTATTTTTATTGTATGTTGCCTGTCCCATGAGCTGCTAGCCTCTATAATCTAGGATTTTAATACATCATTATTGTGAATATGCTTATATACGTCGACATAATAACGTAGACGAAATCACTGTCAAGTTGAATATAATTTTGGTTATATATTAATTTTGTTCACGTAGTTCAAAATAAAAATAGGAAATAGAGGTCACACAAATAAAGCCATGTCTCAATCTCGGTCTCAATGCTTCGAAATCGAATCGAGTTGCCCAATTTTATCTGTCATGGTCATTGTTATCTTAGTGTTGTAATAATTGCATGTATTTTGTACAATACTAGAGCTTTTAGATAAATTTATAGCCTCCTTATTAAAATGTCCATTGAAAAGGAAACTACAATATGAAACGAGATTGTGATGTTAGGCGTAGGCCTAAAGCTCTGAACTGGTGGATTGTCATATGTGAGTGCGTGTGTGTGTGTGTGTAGGGTGGGGGGGAGGGTGGGGGGCTATTTTATCATTTTATATTATTTGTATTGCCGCATTTTGTTTAAAAACCGTTTAAATGTGTGCGAAATAGGATAAATAAATAGTAAATAGTAATCGACCGTAAATCATAGCATGCATCATTTATGCATACAAGTGAAGTGCAAAAAGCGGGCACAGAAATTAGGAAAACATCATTTTACAATAAGAAAAACATCTTAATTACACTGTGAGAATATTCAGGTTGTCCAATATAACGGTAGTATATTTTAGAACGATGCAAAGATGTTGTATCGTCTCAAAATACTGTTGATTGTTATACGCCGGCGTGTGGTAAACAGCGGCTGTACCTCGTTTCTCGGGCCATATTGCAAGAATCCGCGCGACGGTGGCGCGATCTCTTGTTACTTTTAATGTCGAATTGCTTAGCCATGAGCGCATCTATGGGCGTGGCTTTCTGTGAGTCTCAGTACCTTCAAGTTACATCTAACCAATGAAAATTCAGTTGGAACCCGGTCTCCATGTGTTACGTATTACTCTCTATGAACCTCGCGGGGATTCAAAGGACCCCAGGTGGCTACTTACGTACGACATTTTCAAGTGTTTTTACATAGGCAAAATATTTATCAATGCATTTCACCCTCACCAAATAACCATATTTTTCATGTAAATTGATAGATATGAACTTATATATTCTTATCTAAGTAAATTATACATAAATATAATATAAAAAAAAATCATACATATAAATATGAATGAAAAAGGTCAATTCAAGTGAAGGGGGAGGGGGGGGGGGATTGGTCAAAATTTCACCAAAGTAAACCAAAAAGGGAAAACGTTTTGTGAAATCGAATCAATCATACATTATAAACATCATTGGTAAAAAATTTTAAACAAAAAAGTTCAAATTGCGTTTTTTTCAGTTTTTTTTTTAAATTTCAAGTGGAAAAAAAACTTAAGTTTTCGCGAATTTTAACTCTTGAAACACTAAGTGGTCATCAGAAAGGTTCAAACATTAATTCCTGACGAATATTAGGTTCCAAAATCTGAAACCTGGCAAACACAAGGGCTTTAATGATGGGGTACTGACGCACCCCAGGTGGTTAGTTATGCTTCTCAGAAACAGGTGGTTAACCAAGGGTTATATAAACAAATTTAAAAAAATAAAATAATAAGACATTTTGAATTGCATAACAAAATTGCATAAAATAGACCAAGAAACCGCCAACGTCTTTGTAAGACGAGTGAGTGAGCCATATGTTGAGTACCCGGTAACATTTCCGTTCTTTCCCCTACCTAAGGCCTCCCAAGTCTACCATAAGCTAGAGTGCCTTATGGCCTTACAGTTGACGCGCCCTTATACCAACTAAACTCAAAACCCTATAAGTTTTATAATTATCAAAGTTAAAGCTTGCGGACCCTACTTCAAAAACTCTGACCTAGATACTATAGATAGTGGGTCACGCCGGGATAATGTATACCCTACAAGCGAGCTGCTATCCTAGGAGAAGGGTAGGTAGATCGTCCTATTGATGCCCGTATCTATTGGCAGGCTAACAACCCACCTCGTTCGTGTAATCAACGGATACGTTCATAAACACATAAATACAGTCGAGTTTGCAATTATTAATGATGTTTGTTTCCGCCCCGGAATCCTATGTCTTGGTCCTATGCTGCCATTGTTGGCTTGGCCTTATAAAACCTTATAAGCCGTCCGCAATAACTCATACAATAGGGCGCTGGTCCGAAGCGTACTCTACGAGGACGTGGGTTCGAGTCCCGCATAAGGCATGGGATTTTTTAATCGTCCTTCATCGCCATCTATCATGCACTACTCATAGTCTCGAAAAGCCTTAGTGCCTAAACATGATACGTTAAGCAACATATATCTTCAATAAAAGAAGTCTTCGACTCTGTAGGTGTATAGAGTATTAAATATGTATCATCGATTTATGAAAAAAAGGCGGCGGTTCGCAACCTCCCTTTACAGCGGCAAGAAACTGCACAGCATTCCCATGGCAATATTTTGAGAACAAAATCTATATACCATATTCTCATCAGCAACACGAGTTTTAAATTAATGTAGGCTACTGCACCGTAGGTAGTGATAGACGAAGGTGGTTGAGCTTTCGTGCAGTGAAGGAACAAGTTGCATAATTAAAAATCACGTATTCGGAAATGATTTTTATTTTATTCTCAATATCTTATTTTCACCATTAGACGAATGTGGTGAGCTTTTATAAATTTATGCAGAGAAGGAAGAAAAGTGTTATTTTACAATTTATTATGCTGACAAATAAAAAATTTTGCTCTCACAATGTTATCTTCTTCTTATCTTCTTCTTGCCGCATAAAAAGCTATTAAAACGCAGGTAAGCTCTTAAACATTGATATGTTTATCTAGTCGTGCATAGCTCAACAATGTCCTAATCTACTAACGTTTCGTTGCACTAGCTGGAGAGGTAATATGTTTGCCGTGTCAGAGAGAAGGTGTAAATATGTATTTACTAGGAAAACGCTTAAGTCCCGCCGCGTTGTTGGATGAGCGTAATTGGTGCATTGAGCTGCCATGTGTTACGCGGATTTTCTGTTGTTCTGTGAAAAAATCATAACTTAGTCGAAGATTTTTTTTTAATTAAATTAAATTAAATAAAAAAATAACTTAATTTTTTAATTAATCGTAATTTTAACAAAGAAAAAATCTAAAATTGCAATTTTCATAAGAAATAAATATTCGATTGCGCTCAAATTTAACACGAATATATTAATTCATGAAATTAAGGTTCTGTGAAAAAATAATTACAATAGGATAAAGCATGTAGGTGTAATAAGTCAAAGAATTGTTTAAAAAAAGAAAAAACCCGTAAAATTTCGATTTTCATGAGAAATAATTTTTTGATTACGCTCAAATTTCGCACGAATATCTTAATTCATGAAATTAAGGTTCTGTGAAAAAATCATTACAATCGGTTTAAGCATGTAGGTGTTATAAGTCGAAGAAAGTTTTTAAAAATCGAAAAAATCGTAAAATTGCGTTTTTTATGAGAAAAAATTTCCCGATTGCGCTCAAAAACGTGGCAGTTCTAAGTTCAGAGATTTCGAAGGCCTCCATGAAATTTCATCGCAATCGGAGTATCGGTTTTGCCGGAATCGTGCTAACAAACAGACAAAAATACAGAAAGAAAAAAAAAACATTCCGGATTTTTTTCTCCAGTGTAGTGAAATGGAATCTTCGCTTCGCTCGCTACGCTCATCCAAATATATTATTCAGGATGCAGCACAGTGTTGTTGTTACTCCTACAAGATACAGCTAGATACAGTGAACGTTGTGTTCGGTCCAGATGCGTATGAAAGTGTAAAGCACGATCAGAACAGTCCAATCCAACCACCAGTAAGATAACGTGTTCCTCACTTAACTGGATATTTCGTTCTAAAAATTTCCAATTTCCTGCAAAGAATCGTTACTTTTTTGGAAAACCCCTGGGATATCTTAAATAAATACAAATACTTCCCCCTGAGTCCGTCGCTACAGATTGTGGGGGTGGTCCCTGTTCTACCGGTCATACATGAAATGTACCTGATGTATCTGCTCCAGTCCCTGCTCATCCTGTAGATTGAGGTGTAGGCTGTGCATCGCTCCACTCTCTGTCTCCCACTGACCCCACCACATCCACTCCGCCCGAGCGCGAGACGGCGGAGAACAAGGACATGCGCGCGGGGGTGCAATCGATACACGCTCCCACCGGCCGCGGACAAACACTAACTTACATTTGTTTTCAAATCTATAATTAATGGATTTCCTAGTTTTCCTGGGGGATGGGAGTTGCCGATAGGGACATAAATACAACCTAAGGGGTTTGTCTACCTATTCCTACCCTTATATTCGCCGCGTATTTTATTTTTATTTTGGACTAATCTCGACCTCGAAGTTTACACAATCTTATTATTAATGAGCACCTTGTTATTCGTTTTGCCTTTGTTTTCTAGGCGCTGAACGGAACGAGGTCACACCGGTTCATAACAGTTGAAAGCAGGTAGAGTATTTTCGTCGGGGATCAAAGGGATTCGTGAATCTTGTTATGGGGGTGTGAGAGTTTGCCAGGCCCTCTTACTTCGCTTACACGCCCGAGCTGAGGTATCATAATAATACATGACGTTGGAAGTTAAACGAGCACCGGCTGCGTCACAAAACATGAGATACATTCAAATAACTTGTTCGCGACCGTAAATAAATTTAATTAAATAGTAAGTGAACCAACCTCTCCTAAATGTATCACTTTTCTGTCCGTTCTTCCGTGTGCGTATATCACGTCTCATGATAGGAACCGAACACAACCTCCGTTTCCATGTTTTTTAGTGTTTTTTTAAAGTTATTTTAGTGTTTAGTTTAGTGTTTACAAAGCTCACAGTGACTATTTTATCATCATTTTTGAAAGGACCGGCACCTCCACCAATAAAGTATTTTATTCCTGGACTGGCACCTCCACCAAAAAGGTTTTAAATTCTGGACTGGCAAATCCATCAATAAGATTTTTTTAATCCGGGACTGGCACCTCCACCAAATAACCAAATAAAGTATTTCATTCCTGGACCGGCACCTCCACCAAAAAGTTTTTTTTAAATCTGGACTGGCACCCTGGATTGGCACCTCTACCAATTAAGTACTTAACTCTTGTACTGGCACCTCCACCATTCCCCTTATTTAAATAAAAGGTATTATTGGTGGAGGTTCCGGGTTGATGAGTTCCATTTTTATGGTGAAGCTAGCCCGGCCATCTGAGCGTAAGGGTGCCAAAAAACGTTTGTATCTCCTATGTCAGAACAAAATTACATGCAAATCAGGGGTCATGTTCGGTTTTTATCGTGAGACTGGCAGACAGACGGACCATAGAACATAGATGTGTTCAGAGAAGCTTCGCTCCCTAAAAAGTAATTCTAAGAAATATGTTGCACGGGTATTCGGATACCGCGAGGCCATAAAGCTGCGGTTTCAATCTCTCCTCTGTGCAACCAGGTGGACGATTGTTTGGGGTTGGGGGGGTGTATATCTTGTTGCCAGCGACACTTGCGAGGTGGGCGCCAAGCAGTGGCGTAGCTTAGATGAAGTGTGCACATTGGTGGTTGTTTGTCCCGACCTTCGATACAATTGACCACGAGAAGAATCGCTCAATACAGTTGATAGCGTACAATAATAATTATAATTTGTACTTGCATTATTAAATTTAATTATTACACCATTACCCTATAGAACAAATTTGTAAACCATACTAGGAATAACTTTTTTATTCTTCCAAGTCCGAAAAGGTAAACAATAAAATCAAAATGGTGTTCACTTGCGCTATAGAGCGATTATGGCTAATTCCAGGACTCTTGTAGTTGTGCTATTTGTTTTTATCTAGGCACTGACTAAATCATGAATTCGTGATTAATTCTTGTTAAGTGTTACGAATAAGCAATTTATTGTAATCAAATATTTAAACAATAAAACAAGTAACTTCAGATAAAGTAGTCAAAGCTAAGGAAATAGTAGCAAAGTAATGGTTTTTATCCCGCTTGCTTGGCACCGCTTCCTCCAACTGATATCGCCGATGTACTGAACTTCGCACTGATGTCATAGAAACAGAGTGAATCTAGCACCTCGAAGGAAAACTCACGCCTCTTTTACCCCAACGCCTTCGCCACTGTAGGCCATTCCATGCTTGTCCACGGAAGCGTATGCCGATAAATGACTTTGTCGTGCGGCTGTGTGGGTGGGTGGGTGGCGTGGGGGGAAACATACGGTAGCAACCGAAGAGAAAATGTTGGCCAACCAATTGGAGTTTAAATTACATGGGATGCTCCGTTTTGTTTAACCACAGCATAGGATTGCGAAAATAATGTTACATACAATTATTACTACATTGAATTGTATTATCAAAAAACAAACAAACAAACATAATGTCCCATGCATTAAGAAAAAATATTGCGACGATCTTTCCGTGTCTTTGGAGGATTCCGGCCAGTAAATATATTGAGCATTATTGATTTACTTTTCTGTATTTTATTTTCTGTAAACACTGTAGTATTGTTTTTGTAATTTGGGCAAGTGGTTCGGTTAGAATGCTGAATACCAGGTGTGTTATTTCGGAATGCATATTTTTTAGTGTTTCAGTATTTTGTGTTTGTGCGAGGTTTCAAGGCATAATTTTTTTAACGGGTCATTTTAGATTGGTATTATTATATTCCTATATTATTATGTTCATCAGCAATCATCCATGTTCCCCCTCACAATATACGTCCCTCTATTCCAGAAGTCCGCACTATCTGTGTCTTACAATAGCAAAATTCACCCCGATGGCAATATTTTTCAAAATCAAGCTCAAAGAGTTCTTATTATCGTAAACATATTACTCCATTAATAAATTCTTTGTTGACTATTAATAATATTGTACGTTTACTTCAGATAATATAATTGTATGTTGATTTACACCAGTTCTCCTATCTTATAGAAATGTTTTCCATCAATTTCATATTTCATCATAATTAATTATTTTTTGACAGTGAGACAAGACCCACAAAAAGGTGTATTTGTAAAAAAAATATTATATTTTTTCGTAGGAATCCAATTCATGCCTTTCTTCAGATGCCTAACCCTTTCCGGTCGTATGTCGGCTGTCAGCCAACAAGGGTGTTTTGCACACTATTCTACACCCATGATTTTTTTTAAATTGCTTTAAAAAAATTGGATTTTTTTTTATGAAACTTTTTATGTATTGCCCACGCATTTAAGTGTTTTAATGTACTTTCTATACAAAACAGATCCACCGCCTTCTAAATAATAAACAAAATATCCGACCCGAAAGGGTTGTTTTTTAATATTTCATCATTTCACCCAAAACAATTGTAGGTAAGCGTACACGATAACTTAATTATATTCGACTACACTCACTACAGGCATCAAAATGACTCTTGAGTGCAGTGCAGAGAAGTCACACCAACTAGGTAGCTGAAAAATAAAAGTTTATTTACTAGGAAGCTTTGCGAACGCTTTTTCAGGCGCGTTGTTGGATGAGCGTAATTGGTGCATTGAGATGACAGGTGTTAATCAAATTTTCTGTTTTTTTTTTTGTGAAAAAAAACATAAATTACCAAGTCGAAGAAAATTTTTTTTAATTTTAAAAAATTAAAAAAAATCGTGAAATTGCGATTTTCATGAGAAATAATTTTTTGATTGAGCTCAAATTCCACACGAATATATTAATTCATAAAATTAAGGTTCTGTGAAAAAATTAATTACAATCGGATAAAGTATGTAGGTGTTATAAGTCGAAGAAATTTTTTAAAAACGAAAAAAGCATAAAATTGCGATTTTCATGATTAATAATTTTTCGATTGCGCCCAAATTTAACACGAATATATTAATTCATAAAAGTAAGGTTCTTGAAAAAATCCTTACAATCGGATAAAGAATGTAGGTGTTATAAGTTAAAGAATTTTTTTCAAATCGAAAAAAAACGTAAAATTGTGATTTTCATGAGAAATAATTTTTAGATTGCAGTAAAAAAACGTGACAGGTTAAGTACAGAGATTTCGAAGGCCTCCATAAAATTTTATCGCAATTGGAGTATCGGCTTAGTCGGAATCGTGCTAACAAACACACAATAATACAAACAGGGAAAAAAAGAAGAAAAAAAGAAAAAAATTCCGGATTTTTTTCTCCAGTGTAGTGTAATGGAATCTTCGCTTCGCTCGCTACTCTCATCTAAAAAGCTCATAATAAACTGATTAAAGGGGTATTTACCCGCTAAACTCAAAAAACATATTTCACATAGGATTAGCTATGCACCGAGTAAAAAAGTCAATTGGGTTGATCACGGCACGGAGAAAAATTGAACTTGGTATTTTCGTGCTAGGTCCCATAGGCAAAATCTCTCAAAAAAATAACTATGGGCGATCCCCCCCCCCCCCCCCTCCCGCTTTGTGACCAAAGTGGATAAGAATGCGGATGCTCAGAATCTAGAGTGCATCCAATACTTTTCAAATTACATAGAGGGAAATCAACATTTTGTTGTTCTATTGTCATCCACTGACAGATCACTAAATATACCTATTTCTTGTACAGCCTTTTTTTATTTAAATCACAGACTTTGTCGTGCAAGCCCTCAAAGTCCAACAAAAGTACACTTTTTGGGCGATATTTAAAAATTGTGTGTGACCAAACAAGGCCAATTTAAAAAAAAAAAAAACAAGCCATGTACGAGGATTGGTATCACCATTCTGGGTATGCACACAAAAAAATTCTTGATTGGTAGAAAAATGTAGGCGTAGTTTGAAAAGTACCCTCGCACATTTTCGGCTCAAATCGTAGCGTTCCCATTCTAATTTAATTGAGATTTTGAACATTTTTCAGTCATACACAATGCTGTATGTTCATAATCGTCCATCGTTCCTGTTCATTTTGAGTTCTTTTATTGGAGTTCCCGTTTAGTAAGAAATCGCTGATTACCAAGTAGATGTATTCTTTGGTGGTGAATATTTTCGCGTGTCTGTGTGCGTTGTTTCAAAGCCGATTCTTCAAATAACAGTAGTTTTGGAGAAATACCATCATAAGTCTTTTTAGAATACCAAAACTATTTTTGAACATTTTTTTCGTGCGTGAATACTCTCAATGTTGCGGCTTTTTAGAGCATTTTTGGATAATTTTATCAAAAAGTATATGAGTTTGGTGGCCGATATTTTTACCAAAGTTTACACTTATACCTGTCACTAAGACATGTGGTATTTTGACAGGTGTATCTCTAATAATCCCATAGCCTACATGTTTTTTGCGTTTTCCGGTACGCTGAGGAAAATACAAAAAATCGTACAACACAAGATTTTATAGATACAAATTTGAAAATATCACATGATTGTCCTTGTCACGGGTAAGTGTGAACTATAAGGTAAAAGTATCAGCCATCCAACTTATGCACTTTTGATAAAATAATCCTCAAAAATGCTCTAAAAAGGCCGTAATATTGAGAGTACGTATGGACGAAAAAATGTTCAAAAATAGTTTTGGTCTTCTCAAAAGACTATTATTTATGATGTTCTTACTACAACACTAATGCTATATAGTTGTTTTGGAAAACTTATTTTCGTGCCCACTTAGCCTTAAGACAAAAAATAAAAAGGTAGAGCCAATTTAAGAATTTCACCAAAATCTAGTGTCAAAAACTTAAATTACCGTTTGAAAAAAAATCAGATGGTGGACCCAATTTTTTTCTGTGATACAAGTTAGCCTGAACATAATATCTTTTTCAAGTTTAGCAGATGTATACCCCTTGAAGGGCAATGTGCGTTGTAGTATTCCTAATGATTGTGAATCATTACATAAAAATAATATTAAATGAGTAGAACGAGTAACAAATTCATAGCAAGCTAATTATTAAAGGGGCTATTAACCCAAAAAAATATTTTTTACCACATAATCTATAGCATATTACTACACTTAAATGACCGTTTAAAAAAATTATATCTTATAACTGGGATTTTATATGAATTTTTCAATTTTTTTTTATCCATAAAATAGCGAAAATTGGCGTTTTGGGAAATTTCTAAAATCGGCTTTAACCTGCATATTTTTTGTTCCACATTGGCCCTAGATACTAGAGCATCATACCTATCTAAAATGGCTTTTTGTAACATCGTGTCTTGAAACTGGGCACAAATATACTCTCAAACACGCAAAAATATGCATTCCAAAATCAAACCCCTTCTTGGTAATCTGCATATTTTGACTGAACCACTTGTCCAAATTACAAAACAAAATATAGAGGATTTACAGAAAAAGCTGTAGAGTTCGTCAATAATGGCCAATTTTTTGTATCAAAATCCTCCAAGGTCACGGGGCATAAAGATTGTCCCAATGTTATTTCTTATGGGAGATTTTTGCCGATGGGACCTAGCTCGAAAAATACCAAGTTTGACAATTTTTTGTTTGGGGGTGAATGGTGGACCCAATGATTTTTCTGTTAATTTCTAAATTCATAACTAGGTAGCCTTGAATGAAATATATTTTTTTTAGTTTTGCGGTTGAATGCCCCTATAATACAATCCAAATCCTCCAGCGCGAGCCTGTGTCTTCTGAGTAATGTTCATTGTATCAAGGATTGCCAAAGCTATCCGCTATGGGAGTGTTTCGCTTCGCTACTAATTCAATCGAAACGATCTCGACGATCTTGAAGGATCTTGGGATTATCCCGGGATCCCCCTTGCACCAATCGTGAGCACCGTTACGCTCTTCATATTTAATTAATTTCAATACCGTACGTAATAATATAAACTAAAGTCCTCAGTCCGATTGATTCCACCTTCTCGGGCGACTGGCTTATGTTGGATACTTTTTATCTGTGCATTAGCTACACAGCAAGAAGTTAACATTTCTTGCACACAAAATCAATGGTGTTCTGTTTAGTGCTTTCTGTGAACAATGGGTTATTACCGACAAATGGAAAGGCTGCAATATAATCCCTTTTAATTTTCTATCTCTTTTTCTCC
The DNA here is from genome assembly GCA_024449915.1 of Sweltsa coloradensis. Lineage (NCBI taxonomy): Eukaryota > Metazoa > Arthropoda > Insecta > Plecoptera > Chloroperlidae > Sweltsa > Sweltsa coloradensis. The sequence goes on from JAMZAV010001351.1 coordinate 24,020, forward strand.
AGAGACGTGTTGTTTATGGAGACTGGAAACTGGAATACAGGGTTCAGTCACTGTACACCAGACCTTGACCTTGAGAACGTCTACGCCACCGGATTGGCTCTGCTTATTTATTATATTCATAACAAATTATAATTATTTTTGTTTCTAGGGCATCAAGCATTTTACACGTAAACTGTTTAATATTATTGTTTATATTATATTGAAATGCTTTATAGAAACCCATTTTTTTTTTAAATATAATTATTGTAAGAGGCGAGAGATCTAAGAAGTACCGACCATTTTCACACACGCACACGCACACGCACACGCACACGCACATCGCACATCGCACATCGCACATCGCACATCGCACATCGCACATCGCGCACGCATTTTCAGGGAACCTTCGAAATCATGAAACCATAAGATCTTTTATGAATTCGCGTAGGGGCTACATTCAAAGAAATATTTCTCACGAAAATCGCACTTTTACAACTTTTAACAAATGCAGACGATATTTGCATACGATTATTTCGATCAAGAAGGGAATCAACAAATTTAATAATACAAAATAGAAGAAATTATATTTATTATGCTTTTATCGACCCAGGTTCCTCGGTGAATCTGACATTATACTACAGTTTTGTGCCAAAATAAGTTAGCCAAATATGACGAGGAAAACACGGCATTTTTAGCACTAATTATATGCACCAAAATACTCCACCAATTTAAATTTTTGCTCCACTCGCATAAAAAGGTTATTCGCTATGTATGTTGGCCATTAGGCTTGATTTCCAATTTGATTACATCCGAATATTATTTTTTCCCAAAATTGAAATTGGTGGTGTATTTTGGTGCAAAATTGCTGCAAAATTCTGGTGCAAACAGAATTGAAATCGGGTGTTGGGATGGGCTGCCATTAATTAGGTCCCGCCTACTCAAATAGTCGATAAGTTTTTTGTGAGAGTGATGCAAAAATTTGGATTGGCGGTATATTTTGGTGCATAATTAGTGCAAATATATGCCGTGTTTTTCGTCGTGTTTCTTATTGGGCGGGGCCTATTATTGAATGTTATCCAAGCTCACTGGCAAAGGCCATCGTCTCACCCCGCCTGCCTGCATCGCCAACTCAGAGATAATATTCACAACACAATCACCAACTGACTCATCTCATTCTCTACAATCAGTCGCAGCTAGCCCAACACGCAGACGGCGTCCCGGTCCCACTAGTAAGTACTCCGAGGACTAGTTAGGTTGTACCGTCTCTCTGTATTACACGCGTGTAATAATGTGTAGTGCTACGAACGAAGAGTTTGATGTAGATGAACCGGACGATGAAGTTCAAACTCGTAAGCAAACGCGAACATCGGGGAGAAAAAGAAAACTAGGTGAGTCTTTCTCTTTTCTTGGTGCTTGAGAATCTTCTGCAAGATTTACTTCTATACAGACAGTAGCCTATAAACAGCTAAAGTTGCATTTTGCGCTTGGATATGAATGATACAGCTTTGAAAATGGGAGCTGTTGGAAACTTGAGTTCAATATTAACCAGGTAAGAGTTTTCTTGTCTGCTGTAAATTTATGCACACTGCACAGTTGCTGTTATTTTACGGAACATGTACCTGTAAAATAACACTGCGATGTATTCCATCCAGTCATGTATACTCCGCTATCATCCTCCTAGCCTGGTAGAGCTTTCTCAGATGCTGTGAATTTACTACACACTGTTGCTGTAATTTCACTGCACATGTACGTGTAAAATAACAAGGAAAACGCTTAAGTCCCGCCGCGTTGTTGGATGAGCGTAATTGGTGCATTGAGCTGCCATGTGTTATACGGATTTTCTGTTGTTCTGTGAAAAAATTATTACTAAGTCGAAGATTTTTTAAAATTTAATTAAATTAAATTAAAAATTTACTTTATTTTTTTTATTTTTTATTAATCGTAATTTTTAAAAAAGAAAAAATCGTAAAATTGCGATTTTCATAAGAAATAATTATTCGATTGCGCTCAAATTTTACACGAATATATTAATTCATAAAATTAAGGTTTTGTGAAAAAATCATTACAATAGAATAAAGCATGTAGGTGTTATAAGTCAAAGAATAGGGAATATTCCACTTCATATTTTATATTTCATTTTAATTCTTATTCATGTCTTAATAGTCACTGCACTTTTTTTTATTTAAAAAAAATGTTTTTTGTGTAATTTTAAACAAGAAGTAAATTGGACCCCCAGTTTGCGCGCCAAAAACGAGCGTGCGCCATCTTTGGACGGTACTACGTCATAACTGTGTTGAGTCAAGGCCAATTGGAAACTAAATGTACGTATATTTGTACATATTTACATCTAGACGGCGGTGCTCGCCCATCCGCTCAACACAAACAACTCCACAGGGATGTACATTTTCACCGTCTTTTGTTTTTCTTTTTTCGTATGTGTTAGGAGATTTCGCGAGATCATTGTGTTAAAGAATAACGAGCATTTTGTCTTGAATTTTTGCATAGCCTAGGACTATCATGGTATTCTTTATCTACAATAGGCTTTAATTAGTCATCAAAGTAAGGTTTTTGTGCGGGATGTGTGTCAGAACATGAACGTGCAGGTCTAGGGTTGGCAAGTTAAGCCTAGGGCTTGTCAAGTGAGTAATTTTAGTATTCACATACCAATGCCTATATCCTACAGGAACGATTGGCCTAGACTGTTGTATTATAAATAATTTTCTACGTCTAGGCCTAGACCTAGGACTGTTTCAGTTTGTTTTTTGATTGCAATGTCAACTTTTCTCGTTTTCTGGCTAGGCGTTAAATGTAAAATGTCCGCCATCTGTTTACATTACTGTAGGCTACGCTAGGCGCTGCTTTGTTTAAAACACCGCCGTCTTGATGTATATCTCGATCCTACTATAATACTATTCCAACATCTTTGGTCTGGATGTATGTTTATCCAGACGGCGTTGGATCAACACAGTTCTGACGTCACAGTCGTTTTTGCCGCTTTAAAAAAGTGCTGCTTTTAAAACGGCTATAAATCACTGGATTATTATTTCACGGAAAAACAAAGTACATATTTGTAATCGGGACGAAATACTTCTTCTAAAAAATCTATTCGTACAGTATTTGGCGGAAGTGGAATATTCCCTATTGTTTAAAAAAAAAAAAAATGGAAAATTTCGATTTTATGAGAAATAATTTTTCGATTGCGCTCAAATTTTACAAGAATATTTTAAATTCATGAAATTAAGGTTCTGTGAAAAAATCATTAAAATCGGATTAAGCATGTAGGTGTTATAAGTCGAAGAAATTTTTAAAAAATCGAAAAAAATCGTAAAATTGCGATTTTCATGAGAAATATTTTTTCGATTGCGCTCAAAAACGTGGCAGTTCTAAGTTCAGAGATTTTGAAGGCCTCCATAAAATTTCATCGCAATTGGAGTATCGGTTTAGCCGGAATCGTGCTAACAGACACACAAAAATACAGAAAGAAAGAAAGAAAGAAAGAAAGAAAGAAAAAAAAAACATTCCGGATTTTTTTCTCCAGTGTAGTGAAATGGAATCTTCGCTTCGCTCGCTACGCTCATCCAATTATCAATTAAAATGCAGTTAAAGCTTACGATGTGATATTACTAAATGTATAAAATAAAATATTAATCATATTAGAACAAACTAGATGTCAAAATATGCTTCCACAGCCAAGATAATCTCCGAAAGCGAGTAACTTGATATCGTTACGTAATTGGTTGATTGGCATCATGAAGGCTGCAGGTGACGTATGACCCGTTTTTTCCCGCCAAAATATGTAGGAAACTTTCACCCTTATTTTATAAATGAAAATATTCTCAAAATCAAGAAAATAAGATATTTTTGTATAAAGGACGGTGGCCTTAACCCAGTAGAACCATAAAATATCGTTATGCAAATTCCCTATGATACTATAATATTGTAAAAAAATTACAACATATTCTAATACTTGGCATCGCATACCATATTATAAGCACACGAGTGTATTTTACAGATGAGATGACTGAATAAATTAAATTAAACCCAAATGCAATAAACCTTTGGCTCCAAGTCAAACCCTAGGCCTAGCTAGCTCATACGTATAACGTGTTAGACTGATTCGGAAGGTCACGGGTTCGAATCCTGCCATCCTTTCTGACTGCAATATTTTTCTAGTTTCGAGACCAAGCCTTGGACGTCGGACCATGGACTTAGAATAGGTCGGACATTCCCTGTACAATAAACCTCACCTCACCTCACCTCACTTCACCTCACCTCACCTCACCTCACCTCACCCCCATACACCTAGTTGGAGTCACGCTGGTTTCGTTGTGTAAAAACTACTAGGAAAACGCTAAAGTCCCACCGCGTTGATGGATGAGCTTTTTTGTAAGTTTTTAGTTTGCGTAAGACCACTTTTCCTTTGCAAGTGCTTTTTGAATGCATTGTAGGTGATTGTTGTCAAGTTTCTATTGTTACTTGTTAATTGTTATTATAAACCTCAAAAAACTCATATTAAAACCTTTATTCTATGGATTCTGGATAACTTTTTCAACTTTTTCTTTCAGAAAGCAATACATCACCATTACTTTAATGTCCACGTGAAATATGAACGTTGTAGCCCCACCCGTTTGGTCAGAATCGGCCCAAATGTCACGAAAATATCGCACTAAAAATCGGGAAAAAAATCGTAAAAGTAGAAATATTTCTTCGATTGTACCCAAAAACGTAGCAAGTCTAAGTTCAGAGATTTCGAAGGTCCCCTAAAATTTTCATCAAGATCGCATATCGATGGTGAAGAACCAATACCTTCTATCTGCCAAAAAGCAAATTAAAACTGATTTAAAAAAAGTAACTAGTTGGCGGTGGCAGATAGGAGATATTGGTAGTACTATATAATGTCTCTTTTGGAGATGTCAGAAAAACAAAACAAAAAAAACTTACAAACAAACAAACAAAAAAACACACGAGATAAATTGTTTGGGGGGTCGGTGAAATTGAAGTCTTCGCTTCGCTCATCCAATTACCCTACAACGGGTATTCTTTAAAAAACAAAAACACTTTTCACACCTTACAGGCTTACATTATTGTGCGCGGGTAGGCAGGTAAGGTTGTTCCCCCCTAAAACTACACTGGCGCACGCAGGATCTATCTTTGAAGGAGGGGTAGAAAAAAGTAACTATCAGTAACCGAATGGACATATTTTTTAATGTTGTAAAGTAAACTATGCTACATCATACCATGCTTAGTTCACTACGTATTATACCCAGGCACGTCGCCAGGATTTTAAACTTGGGGGGCTAAGGTGGGGCTGATAAGATATTTCAGGGGGCTACAAAAAATGTAATTATTGTTATATAATATATTTCTCTAAAACCGGCTATCTGGTCATAGTCAAGACAGTCATGTGATAGCTAATATGTATATTTTCAATTTGTCATAGGCCTAAGTAATACTATACATACAGTACATTACAGTTCAAATGAATAATATCTCACATCAATAATAGCTCACCCTATCAATGCAGGATTATACGGCGGTTGTGGTGTTGACTGTCAAATCTCTTCACGACTTCCTCCAAGTTCAATGTTTTAGAAATGTTTTTTTCAATGGAAAGTGTTGCTAGGCTGCTAATGCGTGAGTCACTCATTCTATTTCTAAGGTAGGTTTTCGTCCGACGCAGGCATGAAAAAGTCCTTTCACATGAAGCACTTGATGCAGGAACAGTTATTGCTATGACGGCAAGTTTAAATAATTCACAAAATGCAACTTTATAGCTGTCTAAAAATTGCACAAGCTGTAGCAAGGTTGATATTTCCTCTGTCTGTTCTTTGTGGCGTTGAAGTGTGCGGGGTAATAGTTTCAATTCACTTTTCAGGCCGTCAATGTCACACGTATAATGGTTTGCCATGCCAATGATATTACTTTCGCATAAGAACGAACTGCTTAGTGGATGCAAGCTGCTTATGCCCGTAAGAACAGGGCTGTTGTCGCCAAAGCGCAGGTTCAGCTCGTTTAGTGTCTTATCAAGAATAGGGATAAACACATTTATTTTTACATTCTCTTCAGATGTACTTGTTGATTCTTCTGTTGACCCCATGCATGTCATCGTAAATAAACGAATTGTTGTAAAGCTTTGGGTAATCGGCGCACTCGTTTATTTCTGTTGGCCATTAGCTCCATGTCATGCCCATCTGTTAAGCCATTAGCTGTTGCAAGGTTTGAAGCTGATTCCCAAATAATGTGGAAGCTTGAGGTAGCATCGTTTCGCATTGATTGTATTTCTTCACATGCAGCGTGTATTAAAGTTAGTGCCTTAGAGATATCACAATCGACTGATTGTAGAAAGTCGGAAACACCTTTTAGCAACCCCAATAGCTTTTCAAAAATAACCAAGAGTACGACGAATTCAAAATCTATTTGCAATAGTAAACCTTTAGCCTTGGCTGACCTATCGTCAGATCCCAGTGATACTTGTGTTAGTATAACTAGTATCGATGGCAGTGTCCGCCTAACGGCTACGCAAGCAGCAATTTGGCAGGCCCAACGAGTTTCACATATTTTCTTTAGCTCAATAGCTTTACCGGAGGGATTCTGTTTCTTTTGTATTGCTACAAATTCAGCGTGAGTGGCTGAGCCAGATAGAAAAACGTACAGAATTTCCAGGAGATTAAAAAAGTTTGCTGCAATGGGCACTCTTTTACACACGTCAACAATGGCGAGATTTAAACGGTGGTTGAAACAATGGACGTAAATTGCTTGCTTATTTACCTGTTCAGCCCTAAACAGTGTTTGAACTCCGTTCAGGCGTCCACTCATGACGCTGGCTCCATCGTACGTCTGAGCCACGCAGTTGTCCAAATCGATGCCAGAGTCACTTAGACATTTTTTAATGTATTGCAATAAGCTGTGTGCATCCAATTTCTTTGCCGCAGAGAACCCTAGAAAACGTTCATAAACAGCTCCATCTAAATAATATCTCACAACGACTGAAAGTTGCTCTGTTTTCGAAATATCTTTTGACTCATCAACCATCAGTGAATAGTATTTGGCTCGTTTTACTTCATCACTTATTCGCTCTATAACCATTCGCGACATCGTGTAAATAAACTCATTTTGGATGGAAGGATGTGTGTAACTAGCATTTTTTGGTCCACATTCTATTTTCCTTTTAACAAGTTCATTATGTTTCGATACGAATCCAATGAGTTCTAAAAAGTTACCACGATTTTCGCTGTCTTCACTCTCATCGTTACCCCTCTGGGCAATACCCTGTACCGCAGTGAATAACAGGGCATCGGCAATCACTTTTAAGTATTCAATATTTTCCTTCACAAGAGCCTCGTGAGCATGGTTGATTTGCGTCGCCACAGATCCCTTTATTTGACTTTCCTTATATGCTTTCCAGGCTGTAGCACATGTTTTGTGATGCAAACTATTCGCATGTGGCTTAAACCCTTTGTCTTTATCCATAGCATTTTTCCAATTTTGAAACCCATAGTCAGTAAACGCAAAAATATTGATTGTTTTGTCCTTGTCATTAGAGGCTGCAGTGCGTTCACGTGAAAAAAAACGACAAACAAAACAATACGCAGCATTTCTTGCCACACTGTACTCAAGCCAGTCAAATCGTTTGTACCAATCTTTGTTGAAACATCTCCATTGTTTGCCGTATTGTGTACTAGGAAATGACTCACACGCTGGCTGTTTAGGACCATCACACACATTCTGTGATAAGTCTGAGGGTCCGGGAGCTTTCTTTATATGATCGGATTCTGAAAGTGGCTTAACGTTAGATGTGGATGTTGAGAACGAACTACCTTTTTCCCCTCGCTTCACAACCCAGGACTCGTAATCTTCATTGTCCGAATCACTTTCACTAATTACTACTCTATTATACACATCTGATTCTATTATTGGGTCAGGTTCACTGTCATCACCTCCTGTAAAAACACGCGCACTGTCACTATCAGTCACATTGTCCGGTAAAGCTGCACTTGACGCACTTGCACACAAACCACTTGACACTTTAGTTTTTTTCGATGTAAAAAATGACTGAATTGATTGTCGCTTTGACATTTTCAAGTACTAAAACATTAAACATATACTAAAAGATACACTGCGCACAATCATCGCGACACCAACCTCGTCACTGAACGACTGAAAGGGACGGGCACTCCAGGCAAGAGCAACGGTCAAGAGACGCGTCTGAGATTCCAGGAATAAGAAAACTATTCACCCCCACCACCCCTTCCGTCTCAAACAACAAAGGACAATATGTCTAAGGTTGTTGGCCCCACCACTCCTCTGCGGAATATGCCAATGAAAGGGGGTTAGTATAGTCGGGATCAGAAACAGTAGGTCTATAATATTTTAAAATTTGTCTTAAACGTGACATTTTATTCCACAAAAAATAGCAAACGCAAATGGGGGGGCTAACGGGGGGGCTAGCATACTGCTAGGGGGGGCTGTAGCCCCCCCTAGCCCCCCCCTGGCGCCGTCGCTGATTATACCTAGGATAACCTCGTTTGTACGGGAGGCTGAGGCAAGTAGCTCGCGACAACTAATGGCCTCGTGTCTGGTTTTAGGGGCAAGTAACGAGCCCTCACCTACTGGCATCATGTGAACCAGTGGCGTATCCAAGGGGGGGAGAGAAACCCCCCCCCCTTTTGAAAAAAAGTGTACAGGAGAAAATAAAATAACTACAAATTACCATCTAACTAAAGGAGGATTTTAGTAGATACAAAGTTGGTTATTTTGATGCTTTAAAACGCACAGATTTTCACCAAAATGACCTTGAAAGAGAAAACTTTTGGATTAAAAACAGGATTTTAGTAGATAAAAAGTTGGTCATTGTGATGCTTTAAAACGCACAGATTTTCACCAAAACGACCTTGAAGAAGAAATTTTTTCCGGGGGGCAAGCCCCCGACCCCCCACTTAGCCTTCGGCACATCTATGAAAAAATTGGTTGAACCCCCCCCCCTTTATGAATTCCTGGATACGCCACTGATGTGAACTAGAGGTGGTCGCGTGATCAATTTTTCACTCACGTCACGTAAACTCATTTTCTGTTCACGCACGGATAACATGGTTTTTATTAAACTCACTCACGATCACGTAATATTTATCAAATAGCTATACTCGCTCACGCACGCTCACCCCGCTCGACCACTCACGTTATAAGTAATCACGCGCACTCACGATTACTCAATTGTTGTTATTTAGCATTCACCCTTCTAATCCGATCGCCACCAATCTAATCATGGCATCATGGCAGACATCCTTTTGTCACTTACTCTTCTCGAGAGAGGAAGTGATTGGCAGACTCCCCCTCAGGGAATTTTTGGATGAGCGTAGCGAGCGTAGCGAGCGAAGCGAAGATTCCATTTCACTACACTGGAGAAAAAATCCGGAATGTTTTTTTTTTTTTTTTTTTATTTTTCTTTTCTTTCTTTTCTTTCTTTCTTTCTGTATTTTTGTCTGTCTGTTAACACGATTCCGGCTAAACCGATACTCCGATTGCGATGAAATTTTATGGAGGCCTTCGAAATCTCTGAACTTAGAACTGCCACGTTTTTGAGCGCAATCGAAAAATTGTTTCTCATGAAAATAGCAATTTTACGATTTTTTTTAAATTTTTCTTATAACCCTTTATTATTTAATGATTTTTCACAGAACCTTAATTTTATGAATTGATATATTCGTGTGAAATTTGAGCGTAATCAAATAATTATTTCTCACGAAAATCGCAATTTTACGATTTTTTTAATATCTTCTGCTTATAACCCCTACATGCTTTATCCGATTATAATGATTTTTTCACAGAACCTTAATTTTAAGAATTAATATATTCGTGTAAAATTTGTGCGCAATCGAATAATTATTTCTTATGAAAATTTCAATATTACGATTTTTTCCTTTTTTAAAATTACGATTAATTAAAAAAAATAGTTAATTTTTTATTTAATTTGATTTAATTTTAAAAAAATTTCAACAAAGTTCTGATTTTTTCACAGAACAACAGAAAATCCGCAAAACACATGGCAGCTCAATTCACCAATTACGCTCATCCAACAACGCGGCGGGACTTAAGCGTTTTCCTAGTTTTAATGAAATTTTTTGAAAAACGTGTTTAAATGGCTTTGAAAGAGGTATCTATTTCAATATATTATTATTTGATTTGATCTAACTTGTTGTTTGGGATGTTATCATCACGTTTCATGATTGTTATCATTTCATCATTATATAATAAAATGTAACCCTTCAAGAATCAAGGGGGGAGGGCAATCGGATCGCCCCTACCACCGTCCGGTCACGGCTGTGTTGATGTTTTGCATATTTCAAATTTTGACCCGTTTGGTCACATACAATTTTTAAATGTCGATCAAAAATATTATTAATGTATGGCATTCGTTCCTGTTACATCGAATTCACCGATGTGATTAGGCCAAACTTGCAACTAAAAAAAATTAATTACCACGTAATTTAATTACGTATAGGCTATAAAACAATCAGACGGCACATATAATACGTCTAGTTAAATCAGAGTCAACCCTTCGTGATTGGTATGCCTAAACACCATTCAGCGGCATAGTCTTCTTTTGTAGACTTTGAGACTCGCACGAAAAAAAATAATGTGATTTTAATGGAAGTTCGAGAAGCATAGACCTATAAAAGCACAGATAACAAAATGATCGAAACCTCAAACGAAGTGTAGGCCTATACTAGCAAAATACTGTAATAGACGCTATTACCGTTGCTATTACAGTATTTGATAATAGTATGCATGGTTACCTGTGCTAAAATGCAAGTGCGCATACCGCGCATACATTTTCAAAAAACCCTCCAATGCTGACCTAGCGAGTTGCTCTTTTTCTGCTCACGCAAATGTTCCTAGCGTTAGGTAATAAATTAAAAATTGGCCGCTATGAGCGGCGAGCGCTTCAGCAGTCCTTCTGACCGCCATTTTCCTTCTTAGATCGTAGCGTGCCGGCTTGTTGATAGCGGTTTGGCGTTGATAGTTACTAGTGATTAGTTCTTTATATCGATCTTAATATATCTGTTACTGTAAGTATAACTAAAATATACTCCATTGTCTTTATATTATTAGTATCGTTAAAGTATTAAGTATTATTGGGCCTTGCTATTGTTTTACCTGTTTTCCGAGAGCGTAGGGCCCTAGGCCTAGGGCCTATCTCGATGCCGACTCCCGCTTCGTCTAATGACGCTATTATTCTCCTTTTTAGATAACATGAAGAAGAAGTCAGTTTCCACCGTTCCGGGAGAAGATTCGGAAGAAAATGAGTTTTCAGTAGATGAACCCGAGGAAGTACCTCCGGGAACTGATGAAGAGTGGGAACCTGGATCTGGAGATGTAAGTCGCTAATGTGAAAATAGGGCCTAGGCCTAGGCCTAGCCTAGCCTAGCCTAATTGACCTAGGCTAGGCCCTAGCCCTAGCTTAGGGCGTAGTATGCCTAGGCCTAGGACATAGGCAAGTAAAACGGGGCTAGCCTAGGCCTAGGCCTAGCACTTACTTTGCTTCGCCTTCAACTAGCCTAGGCCAGGCCTCTATGATAGGCTAATATTGATGGTATAATCTTAGTTTGACGGGAAAATTATTTTACATTAAAATTTATGATTTTCCTTTTTCTAATTGAATATTATTATGTGTTTACTTGGTTTTTGGGCGCGGAAAGTAGTTTCTGGACTTATTTAATCACTTTTAGTTTGATTGAATAACACACGCAATCCCTACCCCTGAGCCCTACACAACACTCGCACATGTCACTGTCACTTCATGGTACGCTATGTTATGTTGTTTGTTACATTAAATTTATTATAGTTTTTGTAAATGAATATAATAATGTATTTATTTGGCGCGGAAAGTACCTTTTGGATTTATTTGATTACTTTTAGTTTGCTTGAATTGCTCACAGATTGTAGGCCTACTCAAACACTCGCACATTTCACTAGTCACTTGTCGGTCAGCCATGTTATGTTGAGGCCTACCATCCCTTTTCGCAAAAATACTCCACCTACAAAACCTTTAACGTCGTTATTTAAAAAAAAGGACTTTTATTACAATAGGATTTTCGTTTAAAATAGCGACGTTAAAGGTTTTGAAGTTTTTTTTGTTACTATAACAGTAAAAACGTGATGATTCTATTTTGGATTTTTTTATTATGTTCTTGTAAGGTTACTCGCAGTGAGTAAACATCTCAGCACGGTAGGAATAGGCCTAGGCCGCGTCGCTCCTCGCTAACCGGAGTCAACTTCACACAGTGTGTTTTCGTTTAAAATAGCGACGTTAAAGGTTTTGAAGTTTTTTTTGTTACTATAACAGTAAAAACGTGATGATTCTATTTTGGATTTTTTTATTATGTTCTTGTAAGGTTACTCGCAGTGAGTAAACATCTCAGCACGGTAGGAATAGGCCTAGGCCGCGTCGCTCCTCGCTAACCGGAGTCAACTTCACACAGTGTGGGCGGGGCGTGGCCCTGGTCTGTTGTGAGTTGTTACGTAGGCCTAGAGAAAAATTAGTTTTTTAATTGTAAATATTCGTTGAAATTTGTTTCCGCGCATTTATTTTGTGTTTACTATAAAATATTGATGTTTTGGAAAAAAAAAAAAAAAAATTGATAAAAAATAGCATTCCCGTCAAACTAGTAGAGTTCCGATGTTCGTTGTAGCCTAGGCTAGGCGGAACTTCTTCGGTTGGTATGGACCAGTTTTTTAACATTGTTTTTTTTTTCATTAAAAACAATGAAACACAACTTCAAATGAGAAATAAATAAAGAATAACTGTAATTATGCCGTACACGGTTTTCCGAGAAAAAAGATGGAAAAATTTACTTACCATATTCCAGTGTGTGTAATTAATGTTCCTTAATTCATTTTCAGGTACCGCATTATGGTTTTTAATTTTGTAAACAATGTTTTTCATCTTTTCACTAGTGGAAATTGAGCCGTCATTTGTGCGTCCACATACTACATCGCCATGTTGATTTGGAAAGCGTGATCTCCTCTGACACGTCTCTACCGCTGCGTACGCAGCGTAAAAAAGTATTTTTGTTTCAAATCGCGACGTTAAAGGTTAAAAAAGGTATTTTTGTTTAAAATAGCGACGTTAAGGTTTTCAAAGTTTGTTTTATTAGTATTTCTAAAAATACCTTTTTTAAACCCTTAACGTCGCTATTTTAAACGCTATTTTAAAAAAAAAAATACCTTTTTTAACCTTTAACGTCGCTATTTAACAAAAATACCTTTTTAACCTTTAACGTCGCGATTTTAAACAAAAATACTCCCTTACGCTGCGTACGCAGCGGAAGAGACGTAGCGGAGGAGATAGCGCTTTCCAAACCAGTATGGCGGCCTACGTAGGCCTACAGTACGTACAGTGACAGCACAATTTACACAGGTAAAAAGACGAAAAACATTAGTAACAGTGAAAGATCGTATGCGGTAGCTGAAAATGAATTAGGGACTATCAATTACACATACTGTGAAAAGCTGGAAACATTTTATGCATTTTTTCTCGGAAAAACCCTGTACGGCAATAATTACCAGAATAACTCATTATTAACTATTTATTAACACTAATCACTCACAAAATATACAATAATACCGGTATAGGTTAATTAGGCCTAGGGTCATGAGCCAGTTACGGAATGGTTAAGAAAATATTTCTGTTTCAGTCAGCTGTTGTTTTTGTCAAAAATGATGTCAGAGAGCTCAAGTTTGATTTTTATGATAGCTTACACCCTAGGAGGCTAATGTTTGATTTTGAATAGTGTTGACCAATAAGAAGAAGCCTTATAAAGAAAATAATCGAGTTGGGGGCATTCTAGAAGAGATACATCAGTAGCGGAATGCTGGCGGAATGAAAAATGCCAGTAACAGAATGAAAAATTTCAGTAGCGGAAGGGTTATTCAAGATGGCGGAATGGCGTCGTGTGTAGGAAACAAGCTGAAACTCGTAAATAAATGACAATTTAACACATGAAGTAGTTAATTAAAGGTTTTAAAATAAGATCCAACTGTCGATACACCTATTTGGTGTTAACTATTATTCTGAAAAACAGATTAAACCTAGTTTGTACAAGTTCCCACATGGCATTGGTTTTAGATGGAGTTTAGCACGGAGCGATTCATTCCGGTTCTGAAACACGTCCTTCCAGTAGCAGAATGGCCATGTTTTTATTTGTTTTTAGCTTATTCTTACGTCAAAATTCGTATTTCGGGTACTTATATTATGCACACAACCGTAATAAATGTATTGGAACTGGCTAGTACTTGCTCAATTACATTTTTAAGGCGTTCCACCCTATTCCCTGCGGTCACTACAAATCACTAAATTAGTCATTTTACATATAAATTCAGTTTCGGGTGCTGGCTTCACTATTCCGACTCGATATAACTCGCAATTTACGTGGTTGCGATTATTGGAGATGAGGGATCTGTCAAGGAAGGACTGACGAACAAAACGATGTAATTCAATAGTAAATACAAGCAAAAGCCAAATAATTAGAACTGATTTGATTCGTACCATTCCGCTACTGGCGCCTATTCCGCTACTGGCGTATTGACCCTAGCTACTCTTACTAATCACTTGCATATTTCACTGTTTTCGGGCGCCATTTTAGGCCTACCGTGCTGAGAATGTTCTACTCGCTGCAAGTAACATCACAATAACATAATTTAAAAAATCCAAAATAGAATCATCACGTTTTTGGTGTTAGTAGGGTAACAAAAAAACTTCAAAACCTTTAACGTCGCTATTTTAAACGAAAGTACTTTTTCCGTTAAAAATCCTTTGTACTATTTAAAATAGGCTAGCGACGTTAAAGGTTTTGTAGGTGGGAGTATTTTACAACCTCCTTGGTATTTTAATGAAAAAGGTTAGTACTAGGGCTAGGCCTATCTCTAATGATGGCTATTTTCATTTTTATGATGACAAATGCCCAGTTCACTCCTCATAGGCCTAGGCCGTGTCACTCCTCGCTACGAAAAGCTTACAATTATTAATTACACAGAATGAAATGAAACAAGTATGTGTATTTTTTAATAATATAAATCACTATTTTATAAAATATTACTCATTTTAGGATGTTTTTCGTTGGTTTAGTGTTAAAAAACTGGTCCATACCAACCGAAAAAGTTCCGGCTAGTCCTTTGGAGTTAGGGTAGGCCTAGGTCTAGCCGGAACTTCTTCGGTTGGTATGGACCGGTTTCACAAAACTACTTGCGTTAGGTTAGCCGAACTTTCAGCTGGCTACCCTGCGCCGCGCTAGTTCTAGGATATAATCGATAAGAGCGCACCCGAAATCCTTTTTGTTACAAAACTGCCTACTTACCGGTAGTTGTTTTTCAGTGTTTTTATTGAAAAAAAGTGTTAAAAAACCGGTCCATACCAACCGAAGGAGTACCGCCTAGCCTAGGCGGTTCGGTTGGTAGGCCTATCCCTGAACTTTTCAACTCTGTTTGTTTTTCATTAAAAATAATGAAAAACAAGTTCAAATGAAAAATAAATAAAGGAGAACTTATTATTTGGTAACGATTTATGAACACTAATCACTCTGAAAATAATACAATACATCTAGGCCTATAGGTTACACTAATCACTCGTATAAGGTCTAGGCCTATTTCACCGTTCTGGGGCCGCTATCATTTAGGCCTGCCGTGGCAGAGATGTTGTACTCACTGCAAGTAACCTTACAATAACATAATAAAATATCCAAAATAGAACCATCACGTTTTTCGGTACTTGTTCGTTAACGGGACCCCCTCCAAAAAATGTAAAAATTCAGTAAAAACATTTCATTAGACAATCATAACTACTACATCTACTCGATCTGAGTTTTGGGAGGCAGGAAAACACAATTATTTCAAACAAAGCCTCGAAAACATCCTTTCCGGCTACAAACTTTGCGCCAGGAGTGACACGGCGTACGCCAAATATTTCACACTACAAAACCTTTAACGTCGCGATTTTATTAAGGACTTTCAATGGAAAAGTACTTTTGTTTAAAATAGCAACGTTAAAGGTTTTGAAGGTTCATTTGGTGTCTGTGAACGTCAATCTCAGCTGCACGGCAACTACTGCTCTCATGTAGACCTACTCGTGCGTTCCAATGGACTGTACTCGCCTGAGTCACGTTGAACGTGTGAGTCAAGTTCACTGTTTGGGTCATATTCAACACCTCGCAAGTTGTGATTATTTATTGTAAACAGAAATAAGTAAAAAAACGACGATGGGGGGATCAATTAACAAAACATTGGGGGGGGGGGGGTTCCGTTAATGAACAAGTACCCGTTTTTCTGTTATATGAACAAAAAAAGACTTCAAAGCCTTTAACTTAGCTAGTTTCAAACGTTAATTAAATTTAACGTTAATAAACAAGTATACTGTACCTAAAATCCTACTATTGATCCAACTAGGCCTATTTGGTGTTAGGTAGGCCTAACTATAATTCTGAAAACAGATTTAACCTAGGCCTACTTTGTACAAGCTCCCACCTGGCATTGGTTTCAGATGGAGTTTAGTCGGAGCGATTCATTCCGGTACTGAAACTTGCCCTTTTGTAACAGAATAGACATGTTTTTATTTGTTTTTAGTAGTGTTGCCCAACGATATATTTTTCAACATCGATATCGGCGCCATTTTGACGATATCGAATCGCGATATCGAAATCTAAAATCAATATCGATATCGCGATATCAATTTTTTTTTCGACTGCATACTAACCAACCAAACTTTTAAAGGCATACAAACTATGACGCAATAAGCCCCATCAAAGAAGGGGTCATGCATAATATGTAAAGATATCACAACTTTAGTCTCATGAGCATGGGCCATCACAGATAACTCATGTTAGTGTAATAAAAAGTTATCTGAGGCGACTGGCGACTGCGTTGCTGAAATATTTATTTTCCAGTTTACTATGATATCGTCTTTTTAAAACGATATCGCGATATTTCCGATAAGACGCAAAGATATCGATATCGAAAATAGGCTCTATTTTCCCGCGATATCGATATCGTATCGAATAATCGATATCGTTGGGCAACACTAGTTTTTAGCCTATTCTTCCGTCAAAACTCGTATTTTGGGGTGGGCCTACTTATATTACGCACACAGCTATAATAAATGCATTGGAACTGGTTAATACTTGCTCAATTAGGCCTACATTATTAAGGCGTTCCAGCCTATTACCGCACCCGCAGGTCACTACAAATCACTTAATTTTAGGTAGGCCTACCGCAGGGTTGCCACCAAGAAAAAATAAAAATCCTGTTTGACAGGGTTCCCACTGACCTGGAAAACCTGGAAAAGTCATGGAATTGAAAATATGGGTCAAAATGTCAGGGAATAGTCGTGGAATTGAGGAAAAAATTAAAAAACCTGGAAAAGTCAGGGAAAATGGGAATTCATTTAAATCTAGGCTTATTCGGTTCACTCAAAAAACATAATGTTTTCCCGACTCCAAAGTCAGAAAAATTAAAAAATCAATCATTTGTTTTCGTTGCTAAAATAACCGTTTTAGGAATCTAGCGGTTTGAAGGTGAAATGTAGCGGATATTTAGAAAAGCGTCCACAACACAATAACACAAAAACAACATTATTTTGGTATTGCATTAAACCCCCAAATTTTTTTTCTAAAATGCACCAAACGCACTCTAAAACCTGATTTTCAAAATTTTCACCTGCGGCGCTATTGTTGGGGGGAGGCCCCCCAAACCCCCTGTACTTGGTCCCTATATAATACCCCCGGGTTGAAAAACCTGAATTCAACACTGAGCCTATGTATGTGTGTATCTGTTAGGGGATCCCCCATAGAAATTTTGCGGGCGGGCCCATGAAACCAAGTTCCGCCCTGATGAAGTACCGGTATTTGGGGAAATAAATTTTAGAGCGTATCGAGGGGGTGCTGCATTCCCGGCAAGCTATTTTTGGGCGTGTATCACACCTGGAATTAAGCAAAACTAGACCTGGAAAAACTGGAATAGTCAGGGAAATTGATTCTAAAAAAAAAGTGGGAACCCTGTTTGAGCACATCAAAAATCCTTAGAAATCCTTAAATGAAACACCCAAACCTTAAAAATCCTTTTAATGCCTAAATGTACCAATTTGGATATGATATCCATATATCATTCTGTAATTGTTGTAAAAAAAAAATTGAAAATATAATTTTTTTTAAAAGACCGTAGGCCTATTTTTAATGATTTGGAGGCCAAATAAGGTTGATAAGGTATCACCATAAATGCATTTTTAATGATTTTTACGATCTCATGACTGCGTTTTATGACCCGGCACTTCCACCATATGCACTAACAGGTTTATTTAATTTTGACTACCTACCCGGCACCTCCACCAAAATTCCGAAATTTTGCATTATTGGTGTAAATTTTGCTATTTATACATAAAAAAAATTCCCACTTATGGATATCGCATTGAAACATAGATTTTTTGACCAGACCTAGTTAAAAACGGCGTAAAACAAAGATTTTTTTTAAATCCGTAAATTGGAATAAAAATCCGTCAATCCGTTTTGCACCCTCAAAATCCGTTAAAACGGATAAATGGCCTACCGTATTCATTTTAGCGTACATAAATTCAGTGTCCGATGCTGGCTTCACTATTCCAGCTCGATATCTTGCTATTTTTGTGGTTGCAATTATTGGAGATGAGGGATCTAGCATTACGTTGGAGATCTTTAGGGTGACCTCGGAAGGCGTTGGGCAGGTGGGTGGAGCTTTTAGTTGTCTTCTTTCTTCTCCTATCCACTGGCCGGAGGAAAAATTGCATTTTCCCTCACAAATGGAGGTGATATCGGAACCACATGCCTATCACATAGCTTTAACTTCCAGGTGGCTGCCATTCTCTTCGCATCATCTCATGTGCTAAAGTTGTGTGGTTGTTTCTCCATTTTGACGACCTATCCAACAATACGAGATCCGTATGGCAGATATGGTCCACTCTGGCAGCAGTCTTTGCATTGTCAAAATCTATTCAGTCCTCATTATTAAATTGACGACTTGAATTGTACCCGCCTCCTGACGTCACGAGGCAACATGGCGGAATTAGTTGGTATAAATCCTCATTTCGCAAGTTGACGCCTGCTTCCCCGGCGAAAACATTACACGCTCTAATTTTTTATTCTATTCATTATTTGGAAAATAGTTAAAGAAAAATTTTTTAGAAAATATATCATTCTTTGTAATAGCGATTATTTCGTTTTTTTGACCAGTCGTTGGCTTTTTATAAAATGTACGCATCATCATATAAAAATTATCAAAAACTAAATTTTTCCCCATAATTTTTTGGGACAAAAATTTTCTGATCGGATTTCGCAAGACCTCTTTAAAAATTCCCCTACTTTTTAGAAAAAGAAATAAAAATAACTTTTAGATAGAAAGAGCACTGGGCGAAACTTTGGGGCTAGAGTAAATGCGGGTATGTGTGTACGTGCCTTTTTCACGGGTCATCCCCCGTCAAGATGCGTATTTTTATAAAAAAACATAAACCCCGCATATTACTCTATGAAAATTTTTGTTTTAGTGCCTTTCTATCTAGAAAGTTGTTTATTTCTTTTCTAAAAAGTCGTGCATTTTTACAAAAAATCCCTTGCGAATCCATCATATTTTTTTGTCAAATTAATTATGAGAAAACTTTAAATCATTGATATTTTTTACTTTTGTGATGCTACATTGTTTAAAAAACCAACGACTTAGTCAAAAAATTGAAATAATCACTATTCAAAAATGATAGTTTGCTAAATATTATTCATTTGAGGTTGTCAAATAATGAAAGAATAAAATTTAGACCCTTGATAAGTGTGCCCGTTCAGCAGGCGCCAACTTGCGAAATAAGGATTTATACCCAATACTAGTCACGTGACCTATCGATCGTTTTAAGCTCCGCCCATTTCGAGTCGTCAATTAGTGAGTGGAAAAGAGCCGATGTAATTTCCCTTCTTTTTATTTCATTTTAGCCCACCGTATGGTAGCCTACCTACCTAGGGCTAGGGCTAGGGCCTCATTTTTATACAGGCGATTGGACTTTTGCTAACGGGTGGAGTCTTCTCCTTGAAGTAACAACAAACGTTCATCAAAAGCTTGGCATAAAGCAACCACGTATGTTTTGGGCCTTTGGCACTCGTTTTTTTTTTAAAATTTCAGCTAAATTTTTTAAAAAGTGGGTTCCCCCTCCCTTATTGTACTTTTAAAAAATACCTAAACATCCCTATTTACGTTAGCCCTTTTCATTTTGCATGGGAAAAAATTTTTTGTATTTCACTTTTTCTCTTCCTAAAACAGGTTTTCCCATGTTTTGGGGGCACCCTGGAAATTTTCGTGGGGAAAATGTCCCCTAACCTATGTAGGATTTTTCCCCCCCAAATTAGTTCTAAGTCGTGACCTCTTTCAATGAACTACAAGATTGGTGTGTTTTTTTCTTAGGCTGCCGGACGCAGAACATCGCGACGGCTGCGAAACACAACCCCCTCAAAGAAGCCTCGTCTGGCTGATCCCAGCTCCAGTGAAGAGGAGGAGGAAGAGGAGGAAGATGAAGAGGAAGAAGAATCTGATGACTCATCTGATAACAAGGTAAGTGGAGATGGACGATTAGTGTACTATTTGTTGACTATAGAGTTGTCATTATTTGTGGCATGTAGGCCTTGTTGATATTTCTGATATCTTGTGTACTGTATCAACTTTTTTATTGTGTGCTCAGGTGTGTGAATTTAAGCACCGAGAAGTAGGTATGCATTGGGACCATTTTTATTTGTACATTGGTGCTTCTTGTTTAGATGTTTGATTGATGGCATATTTTTGGTGCAGGTTTTCTCATTGTTGTGTCTTGGTGATAGGGTAGGTCTAGATTTGTGGACTTTGAAATTTCATTTGAAGTTGGCCTATATGTTGTCATTTGTCATGCTAGTAATTCTATGACCTGTTAACCTTCACTGGCTTTTTATGGCAGGTGTGTGTATGATGAAGCCTAGTAGGGCTGTGCGAGTCTCGACTTTTCGAGATTCGAGCGAGATTAAAGTGCTGCTCGAATCTCGCTCGATCTCGAGATCATACTGCTCGGAAAAACGAGTCTCGCTCGACCTCGATCTCAAATTGCTCCGAAAAATCTAGTCTTGAGAATATCTCCATCACGGACCACGGTGGTCGTAATTATGCAGGACCTTGCGTTATGCGACGTGGTAAAGTAATATTTATTCCCCAATTTTTGCGTAATAATTTCATATTGCCATGCCACATTGCCGAGAAATCTCTAGGCCTAGATGAGCTAGGCCAATGGCTATAGGCCTAGGCCTAGGCCTAGGCCTGAGTCCCGGTTACATTCCGTGATCGGAGCTTTGATAAACCCGAAGATCGGAGGCCTAGGGCCTACTAACAAATGACGCATAAAATAGGCTTCACTTTAAAACACTTTCCTCTACAGAACGAAAGCTAGGCTAGGGGCCTAGGTACTTCTAGCACTAGCATACACCCAATAAATGACAACAAGACATCCATCTACATTTTATTTTAGGCCTAGGCCTAGACGAAATTTCACAAATTCGTTGCCAATGCGCATGCGTCTGTCGACGCGCACACAGATCGCGCATTTTGACTGGTCACTGGTAGCGCACTCTATCGTGCGAGCTACTGAACTGAAGCGTGATTTGTGAAGTTGGCGGTAGAGAGCAGAGAGCACTTTATCGACTCGTTATCGACTCCAACGGGAGAAACTACTTTATCGGTTTCTTCCCGACATTCATTGAAGGATCCTTGATTAAAGGGGGTATTACACTGAGGCCGCTGTAGGTGTTGTTACTTATTATTTTCACTACCAAATTAATGTGATTAAACTAATAAAGTTAGAAACAAAAATTATGTTTTGTTCAACATTTAGCCTAGGGCAGCCTAGGACCTCTGAGATAGGCTAGGGCTAGGCCTAGGCCCCTAAGCACTGAACTGAGAAATGTTTACTTTATAAATATTATTTTTAAGTAGGCCCTATTTTTACTTTTAAAGCCGCCTAGGCCTAATTATTTTGTGTGTAGGTGATTCTTTCTTTGGGGTCCTACAACAGCCTAAGCCGGCTAATTTCAGTGCGCTCGACCTCGCTCGATCTCGAATCAAGATTTTTTTCAAATTCTCGCCCGATCTCGCTCGACTTAAAAAAAACCTGCTCGCACAGCCCTAAAGCCTAGTATTGGTCTGCTGTCTTGAGCTTTAATCAAGTGTTTTTCCCCAGGCCTGGACCGCCGGGCGAGCCGCCCGGCAATAATTCCCTGCCGCCCGGCAAAAAAAAAAAAAAAAAATTGAATTTTTTTTTTACTTAACGATTTTTGAATTTAATAACCTCTAACCATCTACTAAATGTTTAAACGTCCCATCTCTAAACTGCAGTGCAGATTGTAAACGAAATCGTGGAGACTATAATCTCGCTGATATAGAACCCAAAAAGGAATGCATTTAAAGTTTAAACGAAACACATAAGTTGGCAAAATGGCAATCATCGCTATGATTGTGAACATTCACTGCAGCGAAGGAGAACACACAAGTGAACAATTTTAGTAATTTTCCAATTTTATTGATAGCTAGGACAAATTTTAAAGTCATAGAATACAACAAAGTTTCAAGTTGTAGCAATTGTAAACCTACAAATATTAGATAATAAACACTTAGTAGTACGGATGTTAAGAGACTTGACCTTGCATTTTTTGATACAAGCAAGGCCAATTGGCACACGTGTTCTAGGGACCATACCCTACTAATTTTCACTTGGAGCCATCGTGATATCCCGTGCAGGCACCCGTTATTGCATGTTGCCTACCCCTGCTGGTTTGAAGGGTTGATTAGCAAAACAATTCGGTGTTTGGTGATAGAAACTTGAAATTTTTACCAATAGTGGTAACATTAGGCTTAACATTCTGGCAACGTGGAATTGCGGATTTCTTCATAGTTAAGGGATGATTGAGGTTATAATTTTGGGGGTTGAACATTTTGATTTAAATTTTATTGATGACACCCTTGGTTTAATGTTGGATTTCTACGTTAAAGTACTTCCCAAAATCTTCAAACAAAATGATGGTGCTAAAAATATGACTAGCGACCCCTAATTTGGTCATAGTTACCTGTTGACATAATGACCTGAGTAATGACCTATTTGAAAAATGGTTAAACATAGTCGTGTGACTACTCTATTTAAAGCTTAGATGAAGTAGAATAATAAGAAATAATTTTAAACATGCACGTTGACCTGTGATCTTTATCGTCCTTTATTTGACCTTGATAACTGTTTCAGCAGGGATGCATAATGTATACTTATAGAGCACATCCAAATTTATGTGATATGTTAACAAGTTGACTTAATAAATGTACTCAACATGTTAGAAGGGCCTATATCAATATGATATTAGGCTGCATTGCGAACGTTTTTTTACTGTCGCGTTGATGGATGAGCAGTTTTGTACCATTGAACCCTCTTTTACTATACTTTTACTTCGTTGTTTTTCAACGTGTTTACATAGAATATACCATTTTAAAAGGAGTACCAAGTTTCTGTTAGATCCTTATGGTAATAAACCATAAAAATAAATAATAGTAATTGCGTTGTTGATGTTGTCCTATTCCAATGGTAAATCGTGGCCAATCAGTGGCTAACTGATCACTAGTTGCTCATCAATGAAGTAAAATTTATCAAGGAATTTGTTCAGGTCCGCTTTTATTGGGGTGAAATGAACGTTCTTTCTTATGATTGAACCAAAATGTGACTAGCTAGAAGTGTACTGTAGTATGACGTTAATATAAACAATAACATAAATAATACAAATCAACAAAAAACAGATGTTTAAATCGCGCACTTTTTGGGACCACTTTCCGAGAGCGCGCACTTTCTCGCTCTCTGGTGGCGCGGCAGTGAGTACATTTGCTAAATATTGTATGGACCACATAAAAAACAAATTTCTGCTCTTTAGCACAGCCAGTCGACCTCTTGTTTATAAATATAAGGCCAAATAACCAGCCTCAAGAGCGATTCTCTTCAGTAAATTATGCATAGCTACATGCTGGCATCGATCTGGTAATCTGGCTGAATTCTTGTTCATGAAAATCAACCAACCTCATCGTCCTTGACTGTATTGGGGGCGTTGAGATCTTGTACCAAATTGGATCTAGTGAAATGCCTTTTGAATACCAGTCAAAAAAGTTCTGTATTAAATGCACCACCTGTAGATGCAAAAATACGTGATGGGTTAAGCCCCCCTCCCTTCCGCCCCCCCCCCCCCCCCCCCCCCCCAAACACCCGGGCCACTCAATTACATTCGAAGATTATGTAGACAGAGTCATTCCTCCCTTCCTCAAGAACGAACTAGCGTCTGTGCTACGCTTAGACATCATCTGGGATAAGTACTACCCAATAAGTTTTTAAATATGTCACGGGACAAACATTTAGGAGACGCGTAACTCCAACTACAAAAATTCCCAAAGGATGGCCAAATTTTCTACGTATTTCAGGCAAAGTTGTTTAGGCTGTTAGCCTCCAGCATATATCAACGATAAATGAGGAAGGCAAAGAAGTCATTAGCACACTTGATACCCTCTTAGTTACTATACCACCATACTCAATACTATCACTATATACAGGATCTCGCAGGCGGGTTGGCCCCAGTGTAATCACAAGCAGGGAGACACGCGCATAATGGTGCCCTCGCTGCTGTTACTCAGGGCTTCACGCGTGTATTGCTACTGATGTGCACGTCCTTGCAATCAGCTGTGTTCCGGAAATGACTGTCAAAATTATTTGTTAAAATATAATAATTATAAAGTCGATTTAATTGCTATGAAATTAACAATTTACAATGGAATGTAAAATATCTAGTGGCCCAAAGACATTCTTTTTGTAAACAATGTGGGCGATCATTGTCAAGTAACTATAGATACTTGATGATTGTATGCCTGTATAAGGCTTATATTAAAACCTTTATCAGAAAGCCTTCCAGCAAACTTTTTCAACTTTTTCTTTCAAAAGGATCTACATCACTATTACCTTAATGTTCATGTAAAATATGAAAGTTGTAGCTTCACCCGTTTGGTCAGAATCGCTGGGCAATTGAAACTGACGAATTAGACAGAACTAGCCAGTAGCATGTAGTAGTAGTAGTAGTAAGTAGTAACTAACATCCTTAAGTGATTTTTATGTTTCAAGTCATTTTTTCACCAAGAAGGAATGCTCGTACCCCAAACAAATTTGGCATGTGTTATCGGGTACCTAAATCCCCTCGATTTTGATAGTTTTCAAATTCACATCACGTTTTATGACGGCTGGTAGCACCTCGAAATCACCCCAACTTTGCTTGCTGTATAAGGTGCCTGAGTGTGTAGCACACCGCGGCTTGGCTGCGGCGCCCTAACGGGCACCTTGATAATCTACAATGGGTAAATTGTTACTTTCCTCTTAATGAATGTTAATCTAAAAAGTGTATTACCAAAGCGATCAACCAGGAACTTGGTACTCCTTTTAAAATGATATATTCTTTGTATAAACACGTTAAAAAACAACGAAGTAAAAGTATAGTAAAAAGAGGATTCAATGGTACAAAAACTGCTCATCCATCAACGCGACAGTAAAAAGCGTTTGCAGTGCAGCCTAATATCATATTGATACAGGCCCTACTAACATGTTGAGTACATTTATTAAGTCAACTTGTTAATATATCACATAAATTTGGATGTGCTCTATAAGTACACATTATGCATCCCTGCTGAAACAGTTATCAAGGTCAAATAAAGGACAATAAAGGTCACAGGTCAACGTGGCATGTTTAAAATTATTTCTTATTATTCTACTTCATCTAAGCTTTAAATAGAGTAGTCACACGACTATGTTTAACCATTTTTCAAATAGGTCATTACTCAGGTCATTATGTCAACAGGTAACTATGACCAAATTAGGGGTTGCTAGTCAATATTTTTAGCACCATCATTTTGTTTGAAGATTTTGGGAAGTACTTTAACGTAGAAATCCAACATTAAACCAAGGGTGTCATCAATAAAAATTTAAATCGAAATATTCAACCCCCAAAATTATAACCCCAATTATCCCTTAACTATGAAGAAATCCGCAATTCCCCGTTGCCAGAATGTTAAGCCTAATGTTACCCCTATTTGGTAAAAATTTCAAGTTTCTATCACCAAACACCAAATTGTTTTGCTAATCAACCTTTCAAAACCAGCAGGGGTAGGCAACATGCAATAACGGGTGCCTGCACGGGATATCACGATGGCTCCAAGTGAAAATTAGTAGGGTATGGTCCCTAGAACACGAGTGCCAAGTGCCTTGCTTGTATCAAAAAATGCAAGGTATGCCCCAAATATATCCCTTAACATCCGGACTATTAGAAAGAATAACATCATCACCTTTATAAGGGCCTATTGTACTCATTGTTGCAATAGGACTACAGTAATTAAAAAAGCCTACATTATTAAGTAGAAAATAGGCTTAGACTATGATTTCAATCAAATTTGCAATGTTCATAGGCCC
Source organism: Sweltsa coloradensis (assembly GCA_024449915.1). NCBI lineage: Eukaryota > Metazoa > Arthropoda > Insecta > Plecoptera > Chloroperlidae > Sweltsa > Sweltsa coloradensis. The sequence continues at coordinate 50,538 of JAMZAV010001351.1, forward strand.
TACCACTAAACCAACTAAAGCAAGCTGCTTTAAAAGGACTTAAAAACCTCTAAAACTCACCAAATCGAATCTAGGATCTCAAATTTTTTCGGGGGCTTGCCCCCGAACCCCCACTAGTTTTTGGCCATACCCGGCAATGTTTATGGAATACCCAGTGAACATTTTTTTCTGAGGAGAACACTGTTAATCAATGCACCATGTGATGAGAATGATGCCGATGATGTGACAGGAGAGTTTTTAGTAAGTTCATAACTCAACACAGATGGATGCATACCCCCCTCACGCACAAATATTTACCGGAGCAAAGTTGTGTCTCGTTAAAAATAGCGTACTTGGGCAAATCCATGTAGTGTACCTATGGTACAAATTACTAGGAAAACGCTTAAGTCCCGCCGCGTTGTTGGATGAGCGTAATTGGTGCATTGACCTGCCATGTGTTATGCAGATTTTCTGTTGTTTTGTGAAAAAATTATTACTAAGTCGATTTTTTTAAATTAAATTAAATTAAATAAAAAATTAACTTTATTCTTTTATTTTTTCTTAATCGTAATTTTAAAAAAAGAAAAAAATCGTAAAATTGCTATTTTCATAACAAATAATTATTCGATTGCGCTCAAATTTTACACGAATATAATAATTCATAAAATTAAGGTTCTGTAAAAAAATCATTACAATAGGATAAAGCATGTAGGTGTTATAAGTGAAAGAATTGTTAAAAAAAAGAAAAAACCCGTAAAATTTCGATTTTCATGAGAAATAATTTTTCGATTGTTCTCAAATTTCACACGAATATCTTAATTCATAAAATTAAGGTTCTGTAAAAAAAATCATTAAAATCGGATTAAGCATGTAGATGTTATAAGTCGAAGAACGTTTTTAAAAATCGAAAAAAAAACGTAAATTTGCGATTTTCATTAGAAATAATTTTTCGATTGCGCTCAAAAACGTGGCAGTTCTAAGTTCAGAGATTTCGAAGGCCCCCATAAAATTTCATCGCAATTGGAGTATTGGTTTAGCCGGAATCGTGTTAACAAACAGAAAAAAAGAAGAAGAAGAAAAAATAACATTCCGTTTTTCTTTCCCTCCAGTGTAGTGAAATGGAATCTTCGCTACGCTCATCCAATTAATAGGGCTCTTAAAAACCGCATGCACAAAGACAGTTGCATCCGCAAGTCGTGAGATGCATTGATAGTTACAGCTCCTCTGGACGTGCAGCAAATGATGACCCATGCTTTGTCTGCAGGCCTATCAGAAAATAAAATTTGCTGAAATTTTTGTACAGAGGCATGTAAGGAATGAGAAATTTTGAGTAAAAAATTGCCAGAAAAGTTTGCAAATTGAGTGAGATTTGAACCCGCAACTTGAGCTTGGACATGCTTCTCGTTAACCACTTCTCCAAAGTAAGCGATAATTATATTGAGAATTTTTACCACTACCGCTACATATTATGTTGCAAGTTAGCCTACCCGGAACATATAATTTAAAATTTACTGTTTTCTACCTACAAATTACTCTTGGTGCTAGAAAAATATATTTTAGGGATGGGCCAATACCACCCACCGGTTCTTTCCATATCGGTAAGAATCGTTTTTTCCGATTATTTTGTCATTTTACCGATTCCTGACAATTTCGGGTACCTAGGCTAATAATTTTTAATTTTGGTCGGTATTTTTCCAAGACAAAGATAGTATTTCTCGATTTGTTTAGTCGGGAAACGCTCCCGTAGGTGTAATTGTTATTATTTACTAGGCCTACAATTCAGAAATTTCTTTGGGTTGGGGCGGACTTTTTTAATTTCTGAATTGTAGTAAATAATAACAAAGATAGTAGGCTATAATATTATCTTTCCGTATCGACTAGTCGCTATTTTATTGATATAGGCCTAATCAAAAATCGACGCAACCGGAAATGAACTAGGACAGCACTTCCTGATAACCTAACCTCCAAGAACACAAAATAGACTAGCCTACCTATTTTGTGTTTTATTTACCAATGAGTGAATGAAGTGTTTTTTGAAGTGTGGCTCGTTGGTCTTGTGGTTAGCGTATCTGCTTCCAATGCAGAAGGTCCAGGGTTCGATTCTTGCTAAAGTCAGAAGTTTTTTAACTTCTGATTTGGACTAAGTCCATCAGTTCTTGTCTTAGGAGTTTGTAAACGGTGACTTTGGAGCCGTCCTAGCAACGAAGCACATAATAAATTTCAGAGTTGTTCTGAATCGGCCTTGTTGATTCTGGCGTTGATTCGCGGGTGTTCGCACTGTCCATACCACTGATTGCTATATTTCCTATTAAAAATATCGATCTTTGGTTGGTTATCGGCATCGCTCACTCGTCGATTGCATCGGGGCCTGCAGGGTTGGCTTGGTCGCTTTGATTTAAAGTCCCCCACTGAAAATCAGTTATATAACTGAGTGGGTAGACTCTAAATAAAATTTATTTATTATTATTATTATTTATTATCATGTCAGCAAATAAAAGGCCCAAGAGTGTTTTCATCATAAAACCGTCATGTCGGACGAAAACAGTTTGGCTGTTTTGCAAATGTTATGACAAATGAAAATGTAGCCTATGCCCAGGCAAAATTACGGTTGCTAAGAACAATCCTCTACAAATCCACGAAAAGTACTCTCGCAAGACGTAATATTCACTCGCAACGAGGTGGCGCGGGTAAACCGGGGTCTGGGGCAAAGCCGCCAAAAGGCGCAAAAATTTTGGGGTCCTGTGCTATATTTGGTGGCCTAAATCACGATTTGAAGGGGCATCTAATCATAAAAAAACGACTAAATGAAAGCTAATACTGCATTACTAAATCCTTACGGCCTAGGCTAGGACCGCGGCACAATGCGAGTTCAAAAAGGCCTAGGCCTACCACCTGCTGGATTTACGTCTTATGTTTTCATGAGGATGGGCAAGGTCACTGATTTTATAATTAAAAAACACTACTTTCGTTTATTATGATTTTCTCGACTAAACAAATCGAGAAATAAATCCAAGATCGCGAAAGGCCTAGGCCCTATTGTGACTTCAATTTAGCAGCTGACGTTTGCAAGACTGGAGATGCTCGACAAGTTTCACGATTTTATTATTACACTTATTATCAGGAGGATGTTACACGGGATTTAGGGTTGTCGGTGGATTCTCATATTTCTCTCTAATAACGTCAGATGAAGTTAAAAACATAATTAAGAATGGTTTCGTCGTTCGCGTCGATTTTACGCCTAGTTTAGGCGTCTCGTCTCTTTGTTACGTGCGTTGTTGGGTAGCCTGGAACTTGACCTTGACTTTTTGATACTTCGTTTTTGGCGAGTGGTTGGTAACAGAACAGGCCATGCTGCGCATCAGGTTATGCGCGGTAGTTGTATTTCAGGCGCGGCGATTCAAATGCTAGATCGTAAGAAAAGCGCGGTCGCACGATAAGTTATCTGCGAGTGTCAATTTGCCAGCTCGCAAGCACCAAATTTTCACTCACTTCACGTGAGAGTAGGGGTTAGTATTGGCCTTGAGCAACAAGAGATGGGCCTATCGGTAGCGCTACAGACAGCTGCAAAAAGAAACATCCGAGCTCAAATTATCACAATAGCATCGGAGAAAGAAGGTCAAAAGATCTTTGGCATTGGCTAGAAGCTCGCACGCACATAGCTGTAGGGCTATTCCTGAGTTTACTCGTTCGCTATGCTAACAAGACAAGTCGTTCCACAATTATTTCATTGTTAAATGCTTGTTTTAAATTACTTTATCCTGTAACAATATTGTGATTAGGAAAGTAATATTTTTATGTTATAGCCAAGGCCCTACAGCCTATATTTAAATCAACCATTTTAGAAATAAAAATGTTGTGAAACTAAACTTCTCATCATGTCCCGTTTACATCGCAAGCAGACTCAAGTTAGCAGTAGATTGAATCCATTATGTCGAGCAGGCCTTACAACACAGATGATGGTTGCATTCCGTTACCTGAGCTGGCTCTACTGGGAGCACAGTAAACAACAGTGCTATAGCCTACGCGGTCTAGTAGGCCTAGAAAACGAATTGGTTCCACCTTGCTTTGCAGCATCCAGCCAGCACGAGCAATGCAGATGTCAGAAAAATAATCGTGCAGTCAATTTAAACCACAATATTAATTTTTTATGGTAAACTTGAAGACAAATGAGAAGATGTCACGTTTATTCTCGATTATGGGTTTAATAAATAAATTATTCTCTTGGCGGAATCTTTCAATTCAATTCAATTTTTATAAGGCTAACAGTTCATTCTTATTACATAATAAAGCTGTCATCTAGCCTAGCCTAGGCCTAGGCCTAAAGTCATCGACCCATTAATTGCAAGCTATGAATTAAAATATAGGCGTTAGCACTCAAATAAATATCTTTAGCTTTTCCCCAAGTAGGCCTATTCTTGATATTTTTAGTCCACCACAATATCTCATCTTCTTTTATCTGGACAAATAGGGTACAGCAATTTATTCCTTTTGGAAGCAAGCTGACATTTAAAGGCCACTATGACACTAAAGTCCGCGACAATTCAAGAAGGCCTCCTCTGAAAGAGCGACTTATTTCCATGCTCTCTTTGTGCAACCGGTAAACGTCAAATTATGTTGTTTTTCGGATTCTCCTAATAGAGAGAAGGGTGGATCCATCGCTTTCGAATACAAAGTGACCTCAAAATACGTGTCCGCTGTGCCCATGTCACGCGTGGCGCCTCCCAAGAGAATGGTTATTATGTTTAATACTTTAAGATAACAAACAATGCACAATAACAATAAGAAAAAAAAAAATACTGACTCTTAACTTCAAAAGGCGCACGTGTTTGGGGGAAATGAAAGACAAGCATCAAATTTTTCTCAAGCCTAGAGGAAAGGGCCTGCACCTTGTGTCGAAACTGCCTTTTCACTAACCCTGTTTTACATAATTAATTTATCGATATGATTTAATTCAATAATATTATAACATGTAATAATATCACTAGGGAGTTTCGCAAACGCTTTTTTTAGTCGCGTTGATGGATGAGCTTTTTTGTAAGTATTTAGTATGCGTGGGATCTGTTTACCTTTGCAAGTGTTTTTTGAACGCATTGAAGGTGATTGTTGTCAAGTTTCTATTGTTACTTCATCTTTTTCTTTCACCATGTGGTACATCACCATAACCTAAATATACATGTAAAATATGAACCTTGTAGCCCCACCCGTTTGGTCAGAACTCGACTCAATGATCGATGCAACTGTGGACCGATTGGTTATCAACATCGGTAATGATTCGTCAGATTCCAGCGAAGACGAACAAAATGTTTCATCTGACGATGATGACGTCCTCGCCGTACCTCTATCCATGGTCACACCGACTTTTAAATATTGTTTGATGTGCGACGCACCACGGACATTGGTGGCCATATGTAAATATTGTTTGATGTGCGACGTACCACGGACATTTGGTGGGCGTACGTAAACATTGTTTGGTGTGCGACGGACATTGGTGGGCGTATGTAAATATTGTTTGATGTGCGACGTACCACGGACATTTGGTGGGCGTACGTAAACATTGTTTGGTGTGCGACGACATTGGCGTATTCAAAGGGTCATACACGGAACATTCTACGTAGCATTGTTTGAGGTGGGGTGTAATTTGTTGAGTCCGAAACGTGGAATGGCTGGGTCGAAGATTGTTTGTTGCGGAGAGAGCTATCGTGTCATCAGTCCACTCAACCTTTTTCTATTTCACACAGCTTTTCAATGGTAGTTTCTCACATCCCCCCCCTCCGAAATACAACTCGATGGACGAACTGGTATTGTGGGAGAGTTTCGTGTTAACGCCTTTGTAATTATTCACGACAACGCTTCACCATATTAGTGTCTGTCAGTCCGTGCCTGCATTCAGACAAACATCAGAACCTAATACTATGCGATAGAGGTTCTGCAATTTGTTGAATGCGACGTCCGCGAACAAGGGGTGGTAAGTGCGAGACATAATAGACAATTTAGAGGTCCTTCAAATTTAATGACCAACTAATTTCATTCTTCTGATCCTAGCATTTTACGATTGGTTCAGGAGGGCTTCTTGATATGAACACAAATATAGATGGTTTACTGGAGATACTAAGCGAAAAACCTCCAGTACTTCCAGTTACTGAAGGCGCTGGGCCAGCAATTTACGGAACGCTCAGCACACTGCTGACAGCAGTTAATGGAATGGATGTAGTAAAGCTGGCTTACTGGTTCAGTACGTCCAGCAGTTAACGGAACACAACCAAAGTCAGTTGAACACTGTCCCAAGAAGTGATTTTTATCCAAGACTAGACCTAGCTGGAACTGACCTCTTCTTCAGTTTCACCACAGTAGGACTGTGAACAGATATTCGGGAACCCGCTCGTTAACCCGGGTAATGAAATGAGCCGTCTGGTACTCACTTGACTAGTTTTCGTCTAAAAATTCAGCTCATTTACTGCCACCGCCTATCAGTGTTTCACTATTGTCAGCGAGCAGCGGCTGCAGTAGGTAATTGCTAGTTATTACTCGTTAGACTCATTAATTAACGCTAGAGTTTTGTTTGTGTTAAGCTCGAGTGAGTGACATTACTGGCAGTAGTAACATTTCGATTTTCTTCACTTGCTTAGGCCCATTATTAAAATGTTGTAATTTCGGGTACCCGGGGCACAGCCCTGCCCCACAGCCTCCATAACCTATTGGGCAATAAAGGTAAACATAGATGGCAGTCGTGTCGTTTCAATACAGCGAAGCAGGAGAACCATCATTACTCACTAGAAGGAATTACTTGATGCTTTATTATGTGGCGTCGTTAAAAGGTAACCCCAAAAATCCATTCTACAATGCAGTTTTAGATCCCCCTTTTAAAAATCGTTATTTCTTACGTCCGAAAGCAATTAGACCAGTAGGCATTCGTTCGCTTGAGCTGTTGGAGAAATTGCACATAACATTACCTTTAGCCTTCATAACGTCGTACGGTTCAATTCCACCATGGACGTTCTGCAAACCGACTTGCATCACCAAGCTGTCTGGATACAAAAAGGGTCTTACATCCAATACTCAATTTCAAGCATTATTTCAAGAAATACGTTCTCATTTTCATGACTATAGCTGCATCTTTACAGATGGCTCTAGAATGGATGATTCGGTTGGTTGTGCTTATACTACTGATGCAGTAACTTCACTTTCCACCTCCACCCAATGTTCAGTGTGTATAATGCTGAACTTTTTGCATTACTTCAAAGCCTACTATATGTCCAAAGGAGTAACGAATCAAAGTTTCTAATCTGCACAGACTCTTTGAGTTCCCTGGAAGCAATGTCTGAAATTTATCCAAGTCGTCCCATAATTCACAAGATTCAGAATATACTTACAAATCTTTCCCATAAACAAAAGTTTGTAGTATTTTGTTGGGTCCCTGGTCATTGCGGGATCTTAGGTAATGAAGTAGCAGACAAATGTGCAAAATCAGCATGCAAAAAGGACAGCAGCTAATCATTCCTTCAGATTTAAAAGCATTTTGTAAACAAAAGCTTAAAGAGCAATGGCAATATTCCTGGAACAAGATATAAAACAATAAATTGCGCCAAATCAAGAATAGCACGGCAGCCTGGATCTCTTCACGTCGCTCCTCTCGCCATGAAGAAGTGGTTCTGGCTCGTTTAAGAATCGGGCACACATACCTCACTCACGGATATCTACTAAGAGGTGAAGATCCTCCCATTTGTGATGAGTGTGGCGAAGTTTTAACTATAAAACACGTTTTAGAAACCTGTACAAAATAAAGTAGTGAGAGAAAAGATTTTAAATTAAAACTTCCCTCAAAGAAATTTTTCAGAACTCCACGACAAGCGATATGTAAATATATACGGCAATAAAGTTAAACATAGATGGCAGTCGTGTCGTTTCAAAATCCTCACGAAAATAGTTCCAGCCTAAACCACCAGAGCGCATGTCGTCTCGTTTTCTTCTTTTCTTCCCGTATAAGTGCTACGTAGGCCTACTATTTCAATGGCAGAAAATAATTTTAATTTTAATTTGTTATTATTGGCATTTGAAAGAATATGCTCACTATTTAGTTTTTAAGCCTAGTAATATTTTGCTGGTTAACAACTAACCTTGGTTTTGGAGGGTGTGCTAGATGTAAGTTTGTACCTAGGCCTAATCTAGCAGGGTTCCCACCGACCTGGAAAACCTGGAATAGTCATGGAATTGAAAATATGGGTCAAAATGTCAGGGAATAGTCAGGGAATTGAGGAAAAAATTCAAAAACCTGGAAAAGTCAGGGAAAATGGGAATTTATTTAAATCTAGGCTTATTCGGTTTACTCAAAAAACATATTTTTACCGAATTCATGAAAATGTTTTCCCGACTCCAAAGTCAGAATTTTTTTTTTAAATCAATCATTTGTTTTCGTTGCTAAAATAACCGTTTTAGGAATCTAGCGGTTTGAAGGTGAAATCTAGCGGATATTTAGGAAAGCGTCCACAACACAATAACACAAAAACTACATTATTTTGGTATTGCATTCAACCCACAACTTTTTTCTAAAACGCACCAAACGCACTCTAAAAACCTGATTTTCAAAATTTTTGCCTGCGGCGCTATTGTTGGGGGGAGGCCCCCCAAACCCCCCGTACTTGGTCCCTATATAATACCCCCGGGATGAAAACCCTGAATTCAACACTGAGCCTATGTATGTGTGTGTCTGTTAGGGGATCCCCCATAGAAATTTCTTGAAACGAAGTTCCGCCCTGATGAAGGACGGGGAAATAAATTTTAGAGCGTATCGAGGGGGTGCTGCGTTCCCGGCAAGCTATTTTGGGGCGTGTATTACACCTGGAATTAAGCAAAACTAGACCTGGAAAACCTGGAAAAGTCAGGGAAATTGATTCTAAAAAAAAGTGGGAACCCTGTCTAGGACCTGCTCCTAGCCACCCACTACTTGTCGCTAGGCCAGGCCTACTGTGTGTTGTTTGATCGTGTATATTATCGTACCAACATTGTGACAAGCAGGCGACAACTGACAACCTGGGTTTATGTTCTCAAGATTTCAAGATTTTATTCCATGCTAAGAATAATTACGCCTCCAGTCCTAGGCCCTAGTACGAGAATTACCAATGAGAATGGCACTTGGCTTAGTCTGCCACAGATGTTTACGAATCGTCTGGCTCATCCACCATTTCACTTGAAACGTAGCAAACCACCAGTGTCAACAATATCTCGGACAAAAATGTGGTGATATCGACACAAGTGGTTTCACAAAAACTCGGCCAATCAATGTTGCATGTGACGTTATGGCTAGCTCTAGTTGGTTCTTACAAAGTTCAGTTGGCCAATCATAGGCTGACAAGTTTCACGTTTCATCTAGCGTGTCTCATGTGTTTGCTGCATTTGCTAATGTGTAACTGTGATGGAGCAGCTGTATGAAGCGATAAATGGAGATGCCGTTTTTAATGTAACCCGAAAAGTTTTGTTCAAAATAAATTAAGCTCTTCTGCAAGTTTCTTCTTCGGTTCAAAATAATTGAAGCTCAAATTTTTTTCAAACTCCCCCTGAACTCAAATCACACTAGAATATTTCAGTGCTTGCACAGCACTACTTATATGTAGGCCTACGACTACCATCCAAACTATTTGATAATGTGTTAGGCCGACGATCCTCCTTTTTTAGTCACAGCATCTGCTTGAGTCGTCGTCTTCCTTGATTCTGTAGGGCCTAGAGATCGGTAGGCCATATATGCTTAGGCTATATTGATTCAAAGCAAGTTGTTTCAAAGAATGCACGTGTTTAGTCTAGATTGTCCAGCATTTTCAAAACCTACCAGGCATGTAAGCACACTTCACTTTGGCTACTTGGTGTTATTTAGCCGCCATCCGTGGCCTGTGTTGGCTACCAGCTAGCTTTAATTCTATAGCGGGCCTAGGGATTTAGTTTAGTCTTAAATGAGCATAAAAGCTCTTTGCAGAGAAAGAAGAACAAGGGTGGCCGTCGCCGGGGCCGTCCAGCCGTACAGAAAAAGAACGGTGCGTCTCCCGCGAAGAGTAAGGGAGCTTCGGCGGCAGATAATACTGTCACATCCAGCACGGAGAGTACCCAATTACCTACCCCTACTGAGAAAGAATTTACGGTGAGTTTTGCTACAGTTAGCAAAGCCAATCTTATCCCTCGTTTTTCTTTCAGTCCTGTTCATAAAACAAAGTTTGGTAGATATCCAAACACTGTGATAACATACATTCCTATTTTAATTACAAGGGAGGAATTGACTTTGTTTTTAATGATTCTGTCGAATCTGTTCTAGTGGGCTTATGTAGTGGATATATGGACTGTCAATCTGTCCCTATACTTGAACTTTTATGCCTACTCCTAGCTAAAGTTAACACACATCCATGTCACTTGCCACTCACTCATGATGAGGTACAGAACTGCTGTTTGGCTGACAAAATTATTTATGTGTGCCACGTGAGACTCGGGTCCCATCTCCTATTGATTTAACGCCGCGCACGTCCGGCAGCCAATGCCGTTTGACTATGTGAAACATCTCATTAAGGGCTGGTATATAATTGGGGTAAAGGTAAGAAGTAGTTGCCAGTTGGTGTATACTTGAGAAACTTGACGGCATTAAATGCAGTCGGGTAAGGAAATGTGTGGTAGCTTTAATTTTCTTGTGACTTTAATTTCAGCTTCAAAGAAATGTTCTCCTTGTGCTTATGACTCAAGATGCACATCAATTGTTCTTACTAGTATTTATTTTTGTAACTTGTGTAAGTTCAAGCAATTGGCAATTAGTTCCTGATCAGTTGCACAGAGCTGTCCGCATAAAGGACTGCAGATTGATTCTTTGGGATGTACCTTCTCATGAATGTTGCCGAGTGCCTGTCCCTTGTACTTTATTTTCTCTTTTTTGTTAAGACTCGTCGAGATCTTTCCACAGAAGGCTCTCCAAGCTTGCCACTCTATATACTGTACCCAAGTCTGACTGTATCTTTCTTGAGAGATAGATGTCCATTCATTTGTTGTACTGGAGTGAGGCAGGACTGTTCTGTTTGCTATACTACCGTAGTTAGCTTTTAATTTTAGGCCTGTAATATTTCAAGTGTTTTCTCTGCAATACATGTTTGATGTTGGTAAAACCGTACTTTTCGTGTTCTCTTATTTAAAATTAAAATATACAACTAGGCATATACCGGTACGTAGTTTGAGGGAAATACAAGTGCTTCAGTTTAAAATCCAGATATTTCTAAATCCAGCTCTGGCTAAATCCACTTGAAAGTTGACACCACATGAAGTAGACAGGATTTTTTTAATGCTAACCCGATGTCTCGTAACTTTATCCGGGGCATTATCAACATGTAAATAAGTACCCCCTAACACCCTAGTAACAAGTACAAGCTTGGTATATATTCATGCGCATAGCATATGCCCCAGGGGACTAAAAATACGTACACAATATGAAACTATAGTGATATTCTTGTAAATATTGATTAAATTATAGTGCTTAGGGGTGTGATAGTAAAACATCTTGAATCGAAACCTAGTAGGCCTACATATGTGTAGGTAGTTGGCTTTGGGTTGAGGTCCTGCAAAACTATGGCCAGGTACTATGGTTATATTGCATGGCAATATAGTGGGTTGTTGTTGTGTTTTTCTTTAGGCCCTAGCATTTTTCTAAGAATATTTGTACTGTCTGCTTAGGCCTATGTTTTATTATTTATTTTTGTCATGGATATTTTCTATTCTTTATGCCACCTGATTTTAGTTGAGCATATTGTTATAATCCCAATACTGTTGAAATCACTATGTATGTCGTGTATACATGTTGTATTTAGGCCTACATATTTGATAGGGCTAAGACCTTGTTGTAATATTACAAATTTCTATTTCTATTTTCCTATAAGCATTTTAATTCTACTACCAGGCTTACTAAGTATCTGCCAACACCACAAAATCCCTGGTATGTGTGAGTGATAAACATAATTAATGCCAGACCATTTTTTTTTTATTTTTATTTTTTTTACTGACTTTCTCATGCTTGATCTTACTTTGCACAACTTTCTTTGAGTTTCAAACAGGCACAACCTTGATTAATAGCTGTGCCAAATTTTGTTATGCCAGTGTTTAGAAAATGGTAGGCATATATTTGGATACCTACCCAAGGTCCAATATGTCCACATTCAATAAACGATGGATCAATTTTAGTTAAGTGTTCACAATCAGTAATCACTAATCACAAATAAATAAATGTTAGGTAGCCTAGGCCTACATAATATTTTATAACCTTGGCTCTAGGGACTAGATGTATCATTCTGTGTAATGTAAATTTACTTGACTTGTTTATTCCATTTAGAATGCAGATTACCAGACTTGGATTACAGTTAAGTTATCCTTAAATTTGTTTTTATTTTCAGTCAGGGGCGTTCGTCGTCTTGAAGACAGACTTTGCCAATGCAGGTGACCCACCAATTTGGAAAATTGATGGAAAGGCACTGCTCCAAAAATATGTTCCATTCGAACAAGAAGGAAAAACACTGTACAAGAACACATCCACAGTAAGTCTTCAGTACTAGGCTATACATTTTCTTAGAAAATACAAATAATTCAACATTTAACATTGCCAACTATTGCCAGTTATTGATCTCACCGCCGTGTGTGGAATAGACTGCTTGTCATGGGTCCATAAAATTTGGTTGTGATGTTCAGTTGGGCAAAGAAGTTTCTGCCCCTTAACTAGCACCATCTACAATGTAAATCTGAAATTAAACCTTTAAAATTCTAACAACTTCTTTTACCTACCTACTTTAGTTATCTGTCCGTATTATTCATGGTCCTGGAAACTGAACTATCCCAATGTAATTTTGTTGTAGCCTAGTATTCCCGCTAGTCAGCTCACAGCTGTCAACAAGGAGCTGTACTATCCCACATGTAATTTTGTTGTAGCCTAGTATTCCCGCTAGTCAGCTCACAGCTGTCGACAAGGAGCTGTACTATCCCACATGTAATTTTGTTGTAGCCTAGTATTCCCGCTAGTCAGCTCACAGCTGTCAACAAGGAGCTGTACTATCCCACATGTAATTTTGTTGTAGCCTAGTATTCCCGCTAGTCAGCTCACAGCTGTTGACAAGGAGCTGTACTATCCCACATGTAATTTTGTTGTAGTATTCCGGTTGGTCAGCTGTCAACAAGGAGTTGTACTATTCCGCACCGATCGCCTTCAAATTGCAGAACCGGAAGGAGACCATTGTTGAGTTCCTAAGAGATGCTGTAAACAAGTAAGTTGCTATTGTTACTAAATGGAAGTGTGTATAAAACTAAAGCCAAGATTTTAAATTTGAATAGGCCCTACATATTTAACAATTTCTTTAGAATATATTATATTGTCTATGTAAAATAGTACCTACTTGTGCTGTACTAGACTTTTATATAAATAAATAATAAAAATTAGGGCTGGGCAAAAAAAACGATATTTCGATATGATATCGAAAATTGGAAAAAATTTTCGATAGCCTATCGATATTTGATTTCATATCGAAATATCGAAATTTACACAAAAAATGCTAAATTTCAAAATTTTGGTGGAGGTGCCGGGTAGGTAGTCTAAATTAAATTACCCTGGCTGGTGCATTTGCTGGAGGTGTCGGGTCATAAAACGCGATTGTAAAATCGTAAATAGGTCTATGGTGACACCTTATGAACCCTATTTGTCCAAAATTATGAAAAATAACACTAAAAAAATATATATACAGCCTATTTTTTATTTTTTTGTTTTGTTTTGTTTTTACAAACAATTACATTTCGATATATCGATATCATATCGAAACTTTTCGCGTGATATCGATAATTGAATGATATGTCAGGGCTGCCACTGACATTTTTTTCAAATCCTGTTGGAGGACGTTAAAAATCCGCAAATATCCGTGAAAAGTCTAAAAACGTTAATTTCATTGAACAAACTATGAAAATGGCTAAATGCGATGTTTATATTTTGTTACCATCATAACCCAAAAAAGTTCCCAAAGGGGCCTGGGCCCTATGCCAGACGGAAAAAATGACCTGAAAAACACCCGGTGTTGCTTAAAAAGAAAAAATAAAAATGAAAAAGTTATTATTTACCTACAAAAAAATCTGTTTTAAATCTGACCTGGTTAAAACTTCTTAGGCCTAGCCGCCTGGGCCGGGGCCCGGGTGTTTATAAATTTTTTGACCTAGGCCCCATGTGTTGTCTATAAATAACATTGCGTCTTGCAGAACTGTTAATAACATTTTAAAATATACTAATTCTTTTTTTATTTTTAAATCAATAACCCAAATTTTAAACAAAAACAAAAAGAAACTTTTTGTAGGCTCAATCCCCATTGTTTGTCCTTGGGTTAAATTTTATCTTGCTCCTCCCAAAAGCAACTGTTCGGCGTTATACTACACAAAACATTTTCTAAAATGTCTGGGCCGGGCTCCGCCCCCTATCTAAAGTCGAATCTTTATCGGGGGCGCCTTAAATGTTTACAATCAAAAAAAGCCCGCGCAGTTTAAAATATACGAAAATACATGAAAACGTAATAAAAAAAAAATTCCGTAAATAAACAAAAAATCCGTTTATTTTTTTGCACCCTAAATATCCAAAAAAAACGGGATAAAACCCCGTTAAAACGGCAGCCCTGTAAAATTGCTTTACCCCCAGCCCTAATATAAATTTCCTAGAATTGTGTGGGGCAAATAGTACTTTTTTTTTGTTGCTTTGTTTTTCAATTTTCTATATCCACTTCAAAAACTTGCAGGGGGGTGTCCTGAATTGATTTTTAAAATTATAGGCCTACTAAGGGGAAAATAATAAAAATCAAACCCCCGGGTTAAAAAACTAAGTCGGTCGGGGGGTGACGTATCAAATTTTCTGGGCGGGGGCTTTCAGTTTTTGCAAAGCCAGGCTCAACCCCTCCTCATCTACTTCATGTTTTTATACGGCATTTCTACCAGTTCCTCCATTTCTTTTATCCTCCCAGAGTCTTTTTTTCTTAATTCTTTCCCATGATTTTCCTCTTTTTTCAATTTTCCATTTTTTTTGGGTCCCGCCATCTATCTCTTGGCCGGCCAACTCTTCGACTCCCCCAATGTAGTTCAAATTCGTCTTGGGATTCTGTCTTGCTTCATTTTTCTTACTGTCCATCCCACCTGAGTCTTTCTTTTCCTATTTTTTTTCGAAAAACTTTCCACCCCCGGGTTTTTTTTCTTTTTGTTTTGTCCGTCCCTTGTATTTTTGTTAAGGCTAAGAATCTTAAAATTTCATCTCTGTGTTGTAATCTGCGTTTTCCCTTTTCCCTCCTTTGTCCATGTCACGGATGCATTGTATTTTTGGGGGAAATCTTTTTTGTACAATAACATTTTCCCCCTGGATGATATTTCTTCTTCCAAAATAGTTTGCGTACTTTTTTGGAAAAATTTTTTCTGCAATATAATTCTCCTTGATTTTTCAGCTCTTTTTTGGTCCTTTGTTAGATACTTCCGGGTTTTTTAAAAGTTTCTGCAATGCCAGTCTTCCCCCCCGTTATTATTTTCTTTTGATTTTTTTTTATTTTTCTTCGTTACTTTTAATTTTTCCATCTTTCAATCTTTTTTTTCATTTAAATTTCAGTTTTTCCCCTATTCCATCTATCTACGTCTTCTGTACTTTTTCAATGATCTCCCTCCACTATATCACTGCAAATCATAGTTTTGATGTTTCACTTTCTTGGGTTCAATTTTACGCAGTTGTTACCCATAACAACGGTAAAAATTAGGTGACTCCCCAACCCCTTGCCGTAGCCCACCTTTATTTCAAACCAAGTAGTTCTCCCAAAAATGGTGTTTGAACACGCTCTTTGTTGGGGACTATGTGCTTTAAATTTCTTTTATTAGATTTGTTCTACTCTGCATTTTTTTAAGCATTCCCAAGTTTTGCTTTTGGGGGACATTCATATGTTTTTTCTACATCCAAGAATCCCATAAAACATTTCTTCCCCTTTTCCCATTTTTTTTCCCATTATTTTCTGAGCGAAAAATATGAATTCTATGGTTGAGCGGCCAGCTCTAAACCCATATTTTTTTCCTCTCTCAAACTTGGCTCTACTTGTTGTCTTTTGTCTTCGTCTAGTATTTTCTCGTTATCTTTGCACAGGGCTCTCACGTTTTCCCCTTATAATTTTACACTTCTTCCGTCCCCTTTCTAAATGTTGGCCTTAATTCCCTTTTCCCCCCCAGTCATCTGGTACCTTTTTTTCTTTCAACTGCACTGGTCACTCTCCACATCCAATCTATCCTGCTCCCGCACCTTGATCATTCCACAACTTTTTTCATCCTCCCCCAAAGCTTTACCTTTTTTATGGCTTTTACTGTTTTCAACACTTCCCGTCTTGAATTTCATTTCCTTTTATTTCTTCTATTTCTTCCCATTGGTGTTCTGAAAGATTTTATTTTTCCCCTTCCGATTTTTGGTTTTGTTAGTTCGGAAACCCTAGGCATATTAATAGGTTTTTGAAATATTTCTTCCCCCGTTTTCACTTCTTCTGGGTCATAATAAGAGATTCTTTGTTTTTGGTAGGTACTTGTGTTTTTCTTCTTTTTTTTCTTTTGCTTCTCTTTACCCCATCAAAAAATTTTTATTTGTATCAAAGCCCTTTTTAATTTTGTCTGCAAATATTTCCATTGATTTTTCTTTTCTTCCCTTTATTTTTTTTTTGTTCAATTTATACTTTTTTTACTTTTCTTCATTTTTTTTAGTCCGTTTTTTATCCTTTTTCCCTTTGGGCAAAATTTTTGGTTTTTAACAGCTGTCTCACTTTCCATTCCCCCACCAGTTTCCTTTTCCTTTTTTGCACCCGCCCTTTCCGCTTTTCTTTACACTACTAAAAAAATATCTTAATAATTTCCCTCCCTTACTGATAAAAAATCTTGTTTGGGTACTTTTTCCCATCTGTCTTCTAAAGGACAGCAGAGTTCCCCCCCTGTGTTTCCACTTGATTTTGGAATCTTCCCCCTGGGATTAGCCTGATTTTGGTCTTTTTTGTTTTACTCTTTTTAAGGGTTACAAGTATCTTGGTCTCCTTAGAGACAACTGGGGGTTACTTTTTCATCATGATATCTTTGGCCATGTTGTATTTTAATAAAATAATCAAAAACTGACTCAGGAGCCATCCCAGGGGTACCCAGTTATTTGTTGATCCTTTTTTTTCATAACCCCGCTATTTTCCCATTCGAAGCCATTCCTGGCACACAAATAAGTAGATTTTCTCCTTTCCTTTTTCCCTTTGGGCCCCTACCCATGGACCCCTAGTACCTCTATACCCGTTCTCTCTCTTACTTTGGGATAAATCTCCATAATTATTACTTTTCTTCTGGATTTCTTTTTCCCAATTGTTTAAGCCATGCCCCCTTTTCGGCCATCGCTTTAACCCCCAAATTTTGGTGCATGCATTTTATGATCTCAAAAATACTTTATTTAAAATATTTTAATTTTTTTTTAAAAATTTTGTCACCCCTTTTTGTCTACATGGACTTTTTTTTTCCAAATTGGGGTGATGAAAAACCCACTCCATTTTTTCCTTCTTTGTGCCCGACCAAATAATTGTATCCTTCTTCAGTTTTTTGGTTCCCACTCCCTTCCATTTTGTCCGACAAATCCCAATTCCAAATTTTTTGACTCATTTTCATTACTAATTTTTCAATTTCCCATTTAAGTAAAAAATTTTGGGTTCCTTTTAATCATTGTTGCCTATGTTTTTTGTTATTTTATCTATTTTTCTGTATTTATTGTACCCGGGGTTTTTTGTCTTTGCATCAGTTGTTTTTTTTTTTTTTTTTTCTTGTCCCCACCCACCTTGTGGAAAAACCCGTTTTCAAAATATGAATATCTTTTTTATTTTTGTGTGTTGTGACTTGGTTTTTTAGGTCTTTTGGGGGTCTTGTCCCTTTTTTGCCATTAAATTGGTTAGTACTCCTTGTTTGGCCCCCATTGTCTTCCCTTTTCCAGTTTTCACTTTTTTTTCCAAGTTTTACTGTCTAAAAACGTTTTATTTCTTTTTCAAAATATTTTTTATATGGGATTTGCCTTATCCTGTCCATGGGTCAGGCCATCATGGGTTTTTGTGCCCCCCTTAAACTTCTGTTTTTTGTTTTCAATAATTCCCGCACTTGTCCCCTCAATTTTCTTGGTTTCCCGGCCCCCTCTTTCGCTTTTCCCACTTGTATGGAAATATTTTCGCTCTTCTTGTCCGTATTCCGATTTTTCGTTTTTCTCTTTTATTTTTACCCGGGTATGCTCTAGCTCTATAAACCCTTTTGTTCACAGAATTTCCCGCTGTTTTTTCCCAAAAAACCACTTTCAAAATAGCTTTGGGAGTTTTGTATAGTCCTATATTTGTAGGTTTCTGTTTTTTTTTGGGGTCACACATTCATTCTTCCCCTTGTTTCTAGTTCCTTCTCTTTCTCTTTTACTTCCCGAACCTTTAGCTCTTGCACTCTTTGTTACTCAGGCCCCGTTTAGAATTTTTTCACCACTTGATGTTTGTGGGATTAGACTGTTCCTGTATTTTTTGTTTTTTTAAATCCGCGTTGTGATCAACTTATTGTTGGCTTTTGTTGTTTAGGCCTTGCTTTGGCCAAATCCTACCAAGGTTCTAGGACTTTCTTGAGCCTAGGTCTTCAGCGTGTGGTATATCATTTTAAACCAGCTGCTGTTGTGGATCCTTTTTCTTTCCTTTATTTACTATTAGTCTTTGTCGTATCTCCTCCCAATATTATTTAATTGTTATCTAGCATTTTTTTCCTCCTGTTGTCTTCCCAAGTCCTCTCCAAGGTTCACCAATTCATTTGCATTCTTCCCATTTCCTGTTCCAAAACCCGGAAAATTTTTTTTTAGACAGCTGAGTTTACCACCCCCGTAGTGCATTCTTCCACCACCCCTTTCATTCTGTTATACACTGGTTAGCACACCTCTTTGCCCTTTTCTTTATCTCTTGCTTTTCCAAAGCCCCTTTTTACTCAGGGGTTCAAATTTTGTTCATTTACTTATTTTCTGTACCATCCCCCTTCACTTTTTTATACATCCTACACCGGGACTCCTTTCTAATGTGGTTCCCCCCTTTCCTTTGAGCCACCCCTTTCCCCCCCCTTTTACCCGTCCTTCTGTGGTTATCCCAGGCTTAACTTGTTTCGTCCCTTCTAGGGGCCCAAAGTCGGCTTTCTTTTGCTACGGGATACTTTTTACCTCAAGTTCCTTGACTGTTTTTTGTAGGGAATTCCTACCTTTTTTCCAAACCCCGTGATCTTACTACTGCACCCCACCACCATTCACTTTTTTGTTTTTCTTCTATATTCCCTTTCCATTTCTCCTGCCCCAAATTTAAAAAGGGACCAGCTGGACTGAAATAACTGGGCTCCCCCCTTACTATTTTTTTTGCACTCCCAACTTTTATTCTTCCTTTTTACTATTTAAAGGGGAAACCCCACCACTGCTCATTTCATATCTTTTTGTTTATTTTATTTCAAACATTGTTTTCAAAGGTCAAAGATTAGGCAAAAAAAAAAAAACTCCTCAAATGTCAACATTTTTAAATTAACAAGCACCAATCACAAGTCATCTAACTAAACTCCCTTTTAAATACATACGTCACCACCTTCCCTCCCAAAACTAAATTTGGAAAATTTAATCACCCAAAAATGTTTTAGTAAAAATTTTTCCCTCCAAAAAAAATCATTTGCACATCCAGCAACCCGCCTAGGCCTATAGCATCTTCAAGGAGAAAATGAAGGCCACCCAACAAATCACCCACAAACCCCCCCTAATATCACAGATTTATTACTTGCTTCACATAAGTTTACACAAACACCAACCTTCCTTCAATACAATTTCACTTCTCATGTTAATATACACACTTTAAAACATTAAAATTTTGAGAGTCTAACATTTGTACCCTGTTTGGCGTTGCCATGGTAAATAAGATAAAAATTATTCTAAAACTATTTGCTCTTAAAATGATTTTAATATTAGATAAAACCTGGGAATTTTGTTCAGAAGATAAGATAAGATAAGATAAGTCCTTTTTTTAAAATTTAGTCGTTCAAATACATAATTCAAATTTTAATTTCATATTTAGGGCCCCGGGTTTGGGCCCAAAAAAAAGAAGAATACCCCCCTAGAGCCCGGGGTCTGTGTGTGGGTGTATTCAAGTAAAAAAATTATATTATTAAGATGGCGAGGGTGCGAGATCTATGCAGAAGCTTTTGTGGCGTTAAGTGGAAAATAATAAACATTTAAAGTACATTTAAATATGAATAGAAAAAAAAATTAAAAAACAAAATAACACTTTCTAATCTAATCTAATCTAATTGATAATCAATCGATCACAGTAGGGATACATGTCTTATCAAAAATACAATCAAAAAAAAATTATACTTTTATTTTAGTTGGAAATGATTCTGGTAAAAATAATTTTTAAAAAAGAAAACATATAGGCTACTTGAGATAATGTTTTTGATTTTTTATAAAATAAAAAAAAAAATTATGGATTTTTATACAAGTTAAAAAGGGTATTTTGAAATATTAAAAAAGAAGCTGGGGGGAAGAAGTAGTTGGGTGCTACGAATTTATATAATTGTTTGACACTTGTAGCAAAGAACGGGGTTAGGCCTAGCATTAATTTGAATTTAAAAAAATTGTTAAATAAATTTGTTAAATTGTTGGGCCCTCCCAAAATTATTAATGAAAAACTTAGAAAAAAAAAAAAAAAAAAATAAAAAATAAAAAAATAAAAAAATAAAAAAAAAAATACATATTCATCATTACTATTACAGTTAATAGTAGTTTCTTTTTAGAAAATCAGGTTTTTTACCAGGTTATCACGAATCTCTCCTTTTTCCATTCCTTTTTTAACTTCACTTTTAAATTTTACTATTTTGGGGAAGGTTTCTTATTTCCTTGGGTTTTGTTAAAAATCTTTGGGGGCCCAAAATGTCCGTTTCTTTTTCCAATGCTTTTTCCTCGTCTTGGTAGTTTAAAATTGACTTGGATGTCCTCTTGTTATTGTGGTAATGTTTAGTAGATTTAAAGGTTGTTTATGTTGAATTTGTTTAAATGTTTAAAGGTTTTTAACGTATATTTGCCGTACTAGTATTACTTTCAAGGAATATTGGTTTTTTGGGGAAACTTTGGGGGTTTGTTTCTGTTAAAATTTTTTAAAATTTTTCGTATAAGGTTAAGGGGTTAATGTGAGTTTCTTTTCCACCCCAGCCACATGCCGTATTTTTAGTCTCGTAAAAAAATTTAAAGCAAAGTATACCATTTAAGAGTTCTCTTTGAGTACGTTCTTTAGTCTAAGAAAATTTTGATACAGAAGTAGAGTTTTTTCAATTTTTTTTATTTGTGTTTCCTTTAAAGTTACCATCATGATTTCCCAAAAATTTTTCTGTTTTTTTCTTGGTAATTTTATGGGGTCACAGTTTTGGGGGGTGTGCAATGTGCTTCGTGTATTTTTTTAAATTCCTTTAAAAATTGGGAGCAGCTAAAAAAGGTAAAAAAAGGGTAAAAAATGTTTTAGTTAAATTTAGAGTGAGTAAATTTGTTGCGGGCCCTCGTATACATTGCTAATTCTCTGGACTAATTTAAATTTTTTCTTCCCCTGATTTTCCCTAAAAACAATAGCCGGGTCGTCAGCAAAATATTAGTTTTTTCCTTTTATTGGGAGGGTTTCATAGATCGTTAATTGATTATAAAAAAAGGGGCCGAGGCTGTCCCCAGGCACCCCCTCTCTATAGTGCGAGGCTGCTTGTGTTTTGATCTATCTTCACTGATTGAGTTTCCCTTTCCCTGAGGTAATATTTACAATTTTAGCTATTTCCTTATATCAAATACAAAAAAAACCACCTACAAATTGCAAAATTGGATAACTAAAGGTATTAAAATCTCAAGTCTAAAAAAGGGGCCTTTTATACATTAAACAGTTCCCAAAAGGCCATTCCCAAAAAAATATATAAAATCATATTTAAAAATTTCAAAAAAGTTCTTAAAAATGCAAAAGTAACCAAAAAAGAGAAAACCTATCAACTTCAGACAATAAAAACCCAAAATCAATTTGGAAAATAATAAATGAAGAAAAATGTAAGCCAAAAAGCCTAATGAAATATAACTCTTTCAACAATAATACATTAATAAAGATCCCAACGTAGTAGCCCCAAAATTGAATAAATATTTTACGAGTGAAGCATCTTACCTGACAAATAATATAAGTACCAGAAATTATCCAATAATCCAAATCATAATTTCCAACTTACTTATCAAAGTCAAACAAAAGCCAATTAACTCCCTATATTTGTATGAAACAAACCCTAAAGAAATAAAGATATTGTACTTAAATTAAAGCCAAAGCACTCTGCAGGTATTGATGATTTGTCGATTATAGTTATAAAAAATGTATAAATGAACTAGCTGAACCTTTATCCGACATTTTCAATACTTGCTTTGAAGATGGTGTCTTTCCAAGGCATTAAAAATATCCAAAATTATACCAATATTTAAAAAGGAAGTAAACTCATTGCAAGTAACTATAGACCCTATATCCATCCTTCCAGCTGCCTCAAAAATATTAGAAACTTTGATATTCAATCGAATGATCGCATTCTTCGATGAAAATAATATCATAACAGAGAGACAAAATGGCTTTAGACGAGGCAAATCAACAAGTGACACAATTAGTAGATTTCTAAAAACTATTGTTGAAGCAGTCGACTCAAACATACCAACATTGGGCATATTTTGTGATCTAACAAAAGCGTTTGATTGTGTTGATCACAAAATACTGCTGGACAAGTTAGAGTACTATGGTATACGTGGGAATGCATTGAAACTCTTAACATCTTACCTGACCGACCGCCTACAATGCGTAGTACTGACTGATCTTAAGAACAACAAATTTACAAACATTAAATCAGAATTTGAAAAGGTTATTTGGGGAGTTCAACAAGGATCGATACTAGGGCCCCTATTCTTCATTATCTTTATTAACGACCTACCTGACAATATTGATGATGCCGAGTTGTTTGCTGATGACTTTACTACTAGCGTAACGGCTGCGAATACAGTTTTACTCAAAGAAAAGGGAGAAAAAAGACTTACTGAGTCTATTGAATGGTTTACAATGAACAAAACTATTGCTTAATTCTCTAAAAACTAACTTTTTTCCAGTTCCATTCAATTCAAAAAAAGAAATCACAAAACTTCATACATTGCCTAGCAAATTCAAATGACAAATCAGTTGTAAACGCAGTGGAACAAACAAACTTTCTAGGTCTAACAATAGATAAAAACTTAACATGGCATGCTCACATAAGATACTGATAAAAAAACTCAGCTCTGCTGTTTTGCAATTAAAAGCATCAAACATATAAGCAATGTATCAACTGCTAAAGTATGCTACTTTTCTCTATTTTAATCACATCTAAGATATGGGATAGAATTTTGGGGAATGTCAACTCACATTGATAAAGTTTCATTGTACAAAAACGAGCAATTAGAGCATTATATTCCCTTGGGCAAATGGAGCATTGTAAACCTTACTTTTATTAAACACAAACACACGAACAATAACCACGGTCAGAAAAATAAAACACTTACCAAAAAGTGCGTAAATTTTCGGAAGCTCCGCTTCCTTCCTCAGACGCGAGGGAAATGACGTCTCTCGGTGTCACGCAGCATCTCCCCAGTGCGCATCGCCAGCCCTAGTTGCTCGCGCACCACTGGTCGCCAAAGCGGCGGGAAATCCGCACTAGGCTGGCTGACAGCACCAGGAACAAAAACCATTGTTGCGGCCTCTTTTAGTCTCCTCTTAAAAACATTGGGTTCCTTCAATATGATAGTAACATTTTCCCAATCCACACTAGTTTTACACTCGAAAAGGTGGTCCTTTAGCTTGTTGGCAGCTCGCGTTTCTCCCTTCTATAGTTTTTCTGTGTTCATTACTGTATTGCTCTGAACATTCTTACAGTTCCATGTCTTTACATTCTTAAAACAGTCTTAAGCATTAAGAAAACATCCAAATCCTTGCAGTTAATGCGAATGTACATACTCACAACACAAGGCAAAAACATGATCTCCATCTTAGCCAATGTTCTACAAACCTTGGCCAGAAAAACTCTGATTATATAAATAAAATTCTCTACAACCTTGTTCCAAAAGAAATCAAAGATATACCTCAATATATTAAATTTAAAATGAGTTGACAAATTTTATTACAAAAAGCTTACTACAGTGTAAATGACTTTATCACATCAACTGACCTACCATAATTTTCAATCAGTTGGTTGTTAAATGTTACAATATTTGAAATTTGGAAATTAATGTTCTTATTCATTTCTCTTTATCCAAGTTAATTAACAATGTAATATTGTAAACTTGCACTGTATCATTGGCTTTTGGTAGTTAGCCTATATATTACCTAATATGAGAGACAATGTAATGAAAGATGATATTTGTTAGTGTAGTGTATTTGGTATTATTAGTAGTGTATTTTGTTATTAGTAGATGTACTGTATGTATAGTATTTATACATATACTATTGTGTAAACTTCATTAAGTTTAATAATTGTTTACAACTAAAATGTACTACACGGTGAAAACTGTTGAAACCTGAAACTATTGTTATTTGTTGTTGTCCAAAAAAAATTGAATTGAAAATAGTTCTAGTTTATAAAGGAGTGTTTTGTGGTCTACCGTGTCGAACGCCTTAGCAAGATCAAATAGGACTACAAGTGGGTTTTGAGAACTGTCAAATGGTTTATATATGTCACCGGTGAGCTCATAGATTGCGTTTCCTGTACAAAAGCCCTTGTCTGAAACCAAATTGCTTATGCGATAGAATTTTATGTTTGTTAAAAAAAGTTATGATCCTAGATTTTATACATTTTTCTAGAAGTTTAGAGAAGTTAGTTAGAGTAAAATTTGGGTTTCTATATTTTTTCTTTTTTTAATTTATCACCTGCTTTGAAGACGGGCGTGACAATGGCTGTTTTTAGGGCGTTAGGGAACGTTCCGTTTTGTATGCTTAAATTAAAGATATAGCATAATGGTTTAATTATATGGGTTTGTAGTATTTTTATTGTTTTTACTTGTATACCGTCAATACCTGGCGCACTGTGATCCTTTAGCTCACTAATGTACATAGTTGGATATCTCTGCTTCCGTAACAGGTTTGAGGAATATAGATTCCTTTAGAGTTTAGAGGAGTAATGTTTTGGCCAGATGGTCTAGTAGTAGGCCTACAACTCTTTTTTCTTTTGTTTAATATATCTTTGGGCATAGTTTTGTCCAAGTTTGGTGAAATAATTAACAAATAAATACTCCAGCAATTTGACTAAGGTCTTTTGTTGTATTATTATCACTTAGTTCTTTATCGGAGATCCCAGTTACGTGATTTTTTGGACTCGTAGTCGGAAGCCTCGTTTATTACTTCCATACCTTTTTTATGTTTTACCTGCTTCCTGAAATTTGTTTTGTAGTATTTTTCTTTAGTTTTTTTTTAATACTGTGTTTAAATAATTTCTATATAGTTTATACCGGTTGTTTTCATTTAGTTGATTTGTCTACCTTGTTTTTATGTAGTTTGCATTTTCTGTTTTAATTTGATACCCCATTTGTCCTGTGCTAATAGAGGTTATAAGGCCTCGAGTGATACATGGCTTTATTTTCCTATGTTTTGCACTAGTCCTAGCATAGTTGGTAGAGGAGGGGTTTTAGTATGTTTTTGTCTAAGATTTCTATAAAAATAATTGCAGTTTACATCAGGGTATGATTAATTTTGTTTGTTACTTCTTCCCACGTTTCATTTTCAATG
The DNA here is from genome assembly GCA_024449915.1 of Sweltsa coloradensis. NCBI lineage: Eukaryota > Metazoa > Arthropoda > Insecta > Plecoptera > Chloroperlidae > Sweltsa > Sweltsa coloradensis. The sequence goes on from JAMZAV010001351.1 coordinate 76,361, forward strand.
TCTACAGCTAGATTTCTATAGTCAAAAGATTTACGTATATCCTCGTCTAGGCTTTTTACTCTGTCCTGAGAGTTAGCTTGCTTTAAACTTATGGGGGTTTTGTGTAGGGGTCAGTAGGATGTCTTAATTATTGCAGGTGTGCATGTAATTGGCCTTCCTTCTCAAACGAAGATATGATCAATGCATGTGCTGACTAGGGGAGTTACTTGGGTCCGGCTATAGATTTTGGGTTCAAAGCCATTAATAGCCATTATGTTTAAGTAATCTTGCCCGTGTTTGTCTCGTGGAGATAAATTTAGGATGTTAATGTTCATATCACCTGCTAGTATGCATGTGGTATTAGACCTGCTAGCCTTGTTATTGTGTAAAAAACTTTCAAGCTGCTCTAAAAAGGTGCTTGATGACTGGGATGGCGACCAATATTCTGCATAATCCTTGTAATTATTTTATGATGCTAAAAAGAGAGAACTCGGCTACATTTGTTGAGGATATGGTTGTGATTTTGGTCATCTTTAAGTTAGTGAGGTTATTTTTATTTGTAAACACGATTAGGCCATCGGCTTGTGTAACACTTGCGTTTGAATAAGTGGTAGTGTAGCCTGGAATTTGATATGCTCCAGTTGTTGTTTTATATGCGTTTCAGTCAAGATTATAATATCAAATAGAAGTGATTCAGAGAAATTGTTCAGGAAGAGTAGAAAATCATCAAAGTTTGTTAGCATACCTCTGATGTTCATATGTAGAACATTTAGTTCGTACTTTTATAGAGTGCGGTTAGTTTTTAGTTGTGTCAAAATATGATAGATCACTTTGTATGTCCATATCTACAGGTATATTGTCACTTTTGTAGTTCATTTTGAGGTGAGGTCAGAATTCACTACTGGAGTTTAAGGCCTAGGTAGTCCTAGGCTTATTGCTTTGGGATGTCGGCGGGCTTTGTTACTTTAATTAGTTGGGAGGTGTTGTCGAATCTGATGAAGACGTTTCCGTTTTTGGTCCATACATATTTGTATCCCAACTTCTTAACCTGTCTGGCGAGCCAGAAAAGGTTTTTGTTTTTCCTTGTTAGGTTTTCATTTATATAGATCGTTTTTTTGTCCTGTTGTGAGGTTAATCCTAGGTCAGAGGTGTTCAGGTCTGCATTTCTTTTTTTGTGTTGCAGGATGTCGTCTTTCAGGAATCTCGAATAGAATCGGGCTATTATTGCTGGTGGGTTTTTGTTTTTTCGTTGTTCTTGGCCTAGGCCTAGTCGATGGCAGTACTCGACGTGGTGCATGCCTACCTGCATGTTCATTGATTTGCATATGTTTATTACGATGTCCGCCGTGTCTTCTCCATCGTGCACTGGGATACCATGGAATTCTAGGTTATATCCCCTGTTATGCTGTTCAAAGTTGTTCATGTCGCTTTCTAATGTCTCCAGTGCCTGTTTCAGTGTACAATTTTCTTCTTTTAGGATTCCGTTTTCCGTTTTTATTAGCTTCATTTCGTCCATTAGTTGTTCGAGGCGTGCGCCTATCTTTCTGTTTTCATCAAGCAAGTCATCGTATTTTAATGATTGAAATTGTAGAGATTTCATTATCTCGTTTAGTTTTCCGTCAATTGAGGCTTGGTCGACTGAACCGGCGATGTTTCCGATCTTGGGCGACGTGATTGAGCCTGGGGTTTTGAGGTTATGTATGGGCGTTGGTATGGGCCTAGATAGATAGAAATTTAAATGGTATTTACAGGGTAATTTTTCTGCAAGAAAACAATATTCCATGGCGTTAAAATTGGCTTATTTTATCTTCCGTGTTATGAATTGCAGAGAAGCAGCCGTAGAGACGGGAAAGCCCAACAACGACAAGCCAGCGGCAACCGCGCCCAATGCTGGAGGAGAGGAGGAGGATGAAGAGGAAGATGAGGAGGAGGATGAGGATGGGGCCGAGGGGGAAGAAGAGGAGGATCCAGCGGCAACCGAACAGTAGTCTCTCGTCACGTGTCACGGGTAACACAACGTCGTGTTACCTACTCTTTTTGTACTATTGATCTTTTCTATAGACTACTTGTGTTTGCCAAAAATTCCATTCTTGGATATTTTTACTTGTCAAATCAATGAAGAAATCATTCATACAGTATTCTCAACATAACTTCCAGTACAGATGGACGTTTATCGTTGGGCTTCACCCTAAAGTACACCTTAATAGCTGATCGCAGTACGTATTGGGTCAAAGACAACTCAACTGAAAGGCTCTACTAGTACTAATTTTGTTTCTATAAATAATGAACACACATGTCCACGTCTGTACTGAACAGGCTTCGTTGAGAGGGTAAAATACATCAGTCTTTAGTTTTGGTCTTCCGTTTAACCCTAGCGGGAAAGAGAAGTCATGTCTGAAGAGTAGAATGTTTTGTAATTTTATGATTGTAACAGGCACAATGTCCTGTGTATGTTTTGTGTGTTCGAATCTCTTGCGTTTTGTTTGTGATGTTTACTTAAATGTGTAAGTTTAGAGCTGCTGCTAATCTAAAGTCAATTGTTCATAGCAGCATTAGCAAGTTGATAATAATTGTTCGCTTTTTTATATTCTCTAATCCAATACTTTTCGTAAACTTAAATGTGTAAAACGTTCCTTTCTGATGGAGCAAAAGTCGACTCAAAGCGAAGTTGGTCAGCTTATAAATCATAATGAATAATTATTGTGCACTGTACCAGTTTTCTTGCTCAAGTGTCACTTGGGCCGTTCCTGTGAAGCCTGTAACTAGATTCAATTCTTAAGTTACCTATTGTTTCCATCATAACTTCCCCTTCCGCAAATGTAAAATAGCTGTTTTGCTAATTTACCCAATATGTGTGCCCTACTAGTATTGAAAATACATTCAAAGAGCCAAGGTTGCCATTGGCCAATATGGTACCTGTTTTCATTAATCTCTTTTCACCTTCATAGCCTTACATCAATTTTATATGTTGTGTACCGGTAATAGGGCTGATCAATAGATATTGCAATACTATAGCTAAAGTAAATTCCTATTGTTGATGACTTGAATGATGAATATTGAATGGAAAATCAGGCTGGCTATTTGCCAGTCTACAGAAAGCCATTGTTGGCTGTTAAAGGCAGGAAAATGATGTTTTACATTTGCATCTGCTAAAACAACTGGGAAGAAAATGGTAGGCCTTAACATACCAAACCAAAATTACTTTGTTCCAATTATTGTGTGCTGTAATTTCATTTAAATACTTATACTACCATGTTTATTTTCAATTCAAAAGCCTTCAATAGATGGATTTGCCGTCAAATAAAACATATTCCCTCACTTTTTAGTTTTATAGCTGTCTTATTTGAAAAGCTTCAAGAGAGTGATAAACTACCTGCTATGAGGCATCTGTTTGTTTTTATCATTTAAGAATGTGTTTTACTTCAACTACCTTGGGCTTATCATATCTGTGTCCGACTGTTCCTGCAAAGCTCCGTGTTTTATTAGAGTTCTTGAGTTGTATCAAGAGATTTTAGTCGTGCCAGGGGGAGCAGTCCAGTAATGCCCGCTGAAGCTACGTAGTGCCTTTGTTCCTGGTTTTCACAATGTTCAGGCCTAGGGGTGATTGGAGCATAAGCTTCCCAACATTGTAAATCTCCTCAGACAAGACTTCTCTACACTTTCCAAGATGCATCGGTAATGTTAAGACTTAATTATAATTTGGTGAATATGTAGTTGTGTCTGTGTTAGACCAGAATGTAAGAGATAATAAATATGTATCTTATATCCTCATTTTATTATTGAGAAAATAAAGTAAGCCAGGAAAAGTGTAAATGTATGTACATGTTGTTTCTTTTGTATTGATATTTGATAGACCTCATTCATTACCTACTCCTACTGACATGTAATTGAGGACATCATACAAGAAGGGGTACGTAACTACCTACAAAATGTTTTGAGATATTGTATGGTAGGCCTACACAAGTTTCATGTTGAAAGTTTTTGTTTTTTTTTTAACATTTTGGAAGTTTGTTTTTTTATGTAGACCTAAGCTAAATTCCAATCAAAGTCATTGAAAGTTTTTAAAGTTCAAACCTGTATAATATCACAAAGACAAAACTAAAATATTGTAGTTATATCCCCCTTCTTGCATGATTCCTCTGCAAAGGTATATAATAGAAAAGTCATAATTGATTAGATAATGTACTTACTATAAAATAAATTAATGCGTTTTGGTAACTACCAATGCAATTGGTTGATTCAATGTTTCTGATTTATTATTATTATTATTATTATTATTATTTTTTATTTATTAAACAATTTCTTAGGTACAATAATTATATAGTTTACAGACTTACGCTAGAGTTAGGACACAGGTAGATCTACATCTATATGCAAATATTACTAAGCCATTTTTAAGCAGGTTAGAAAGAGCTAAAAGCTCCATGACACATAGTGCTAAACCTGCTTTTTTAAAATAAAATAAAAATATAATACTAACTTAAATGAGGGTGATAATAGACGATAGTACAGAGTATAGTAGAGTAGAAGAAATAGAAACGTGGGTGATTTTTTTTTTATGAACCCGACAACAAAACATAATAATATACCAATTCATGTACCAAGGAATAGCAGTGTTTGTCAATACAAATGTCATTAGTTATTCAATCCCTTAATGTGACGTGCATACTTAGGGCCCGAGGGGGGGCACTTGATGGACTTATCCACAGAATTCCACTTCGCAGCAACACGATACCAAAAACCAGCCCGATTGAATTAGTCCCAGCAAAGGGTGGGACTAAGTTCACCCCCACGACTGTTACTCTTCTGTAGCATGATTATATTGTACAATGTACTAAATCCTTCCATTGGAAACTTTTTCATATCTTGCTGTAATTTTATTTTTGGTATGCATATATAGAAGCAAAATCACGACTTATTTTGTGTTGTTTGTTTGTCTTGTGGTTGGAGCATTTGCTTCCAATGAAGGTCCGGGTTCGATTCCTACTTTAAGCAGAAGTGTCTTTGGTGCATCAGTTCTTGGCTTAGAAATGTATTAGGGTAATACTGTAAACGTTGACTTTGGAGCCGTCCTGGCAAAGAGGTACTACGTGATAAATTATATTAACTATACGTATAACAAGGTTGTTCCAAATTATCCTTGTTTTGTTTTTGGAAACTGTATGCTGTGGGACACGTTTTCCAGTTTGTTTGAGGGTTTGTTTTTTCCCCTTATTAAATATGCCGGTCTCTATTTGGTTATTTTTTGGCTCCCGCCTCTGGGGTTTGTTTTTGTTTTTTATTTTAATTTTTTATTTCTTATCTTTTTGATATTGGGGATGTTCCAGTTTGAAATTAGACTCAAACCCAAAAAAAACTTCATAGCTACTATTTGCTCACCCCTAGCTACCTATTTATTCATCTAGTATCACAATTGCATAAGTGCATGCATGGCTCTTTTGGTTTGTGTGGGCCTTTGGGTTTCTTTGGGGTTTAGCGTATCTGTTCCAAGAAAAGAAGGCCCGGGGTTTCGATTCCCCTAAAGAAAGAATTTTTTTAACTTCTGTTTTTGGGACTTAAGTCCACCCAGTTCTTATCTTAGGGGGCCCCGTTTAGGAGTGTTTTAAACCCGGTGATTTTGGAGCCTTTCCTAGCAACAAAGCACAAAATTAAATTTCAGAGTTGTTTCGGAATCGGCCTTTTTGGGATTCTGGCGTTAAATTCGCAGGGGGTTGGGAAATGCCCAAAATAAAACCTTTCCCACTGATTGCTATATTTCCTTTTAAAAAAATTTTCGATTTTTGGTTTTGGTTATCGTTTCACTGGGTGGGTTTTGCTTTCGGGGCGGCGGGGTTTGGTTTTGGTCGCTTGTTTTAAAGCCCCCCCACTGAAAATCAGTTATAAAAACCTGAGGGGGTTTAGACCCCTAAATAAAATTTATTTATTTATTATTTATTATTGGAGGAGTCGCCGAGGCTGGAGGGGGAGACAAAGCTTAAGATCTCCCAAAACACCACAAACCCCCTGGAAAAACGGACGATTTCCAAGTTGTTTTTGAATAAGGCGAGGGAGGCAAAAAGCTCGTCCCTGCGAGTTGTGGCGGAAAAAAAAGGAGGTGCTGGGGGGGAGGTTATATCGCTCCCGCCAAAAGGAGAAGTGTTCCCCCCGGGGCTGCCGGCTAAAACTGACCCGTACGGCGCTGTTATTACGGAGCCCCCCAAAAACCCGGGAGAATGAACTTGGCTCGGGGGGAAAAAAAATAATTTGTTACCCCAGATTTGTTATAATTATACAGTATTTACTTTTCCTAATTAATTAATTAAATTTTAAATTTTAAAAAATTATTTGAAAAAACTTTTAATTACCCTTTTTGGGTTTCAACTTCGAGAATTTATTCAAAGAGTACAGATTTCTTTTACGTAAATTTGAATATTGGATATCAACTTTGTTAAAATCAATGTGAAAGCGTTTGGGTTTTTAATTTTGTTTTAAGGTGCTGTTTACTATTTGGCGTTGCTCGGCGAGGCAAAGGGGCAAAGTTTGCCGAGAGTGTTAACACTACCGCGACCCCTGAAAACAACAAACAAAATGTATAACAAAGTACGATCCCCGAAGAAAAAAAAGATGAACTTTTTTATTTTTTCTTGGCGCCTTCGTTTGGGAAAATGGGAAAGCGTTTGGCCCAAGGGGGCCTTTCGCTTCGGGGACCCAAGGGCCGGGAACATTTAAACGAACCCTTTTATGAAAGATAAACGGATTGGTAAAAATTGAATTAAAAAATGGATGTTTTGGATTTCCGATCTTTTCTTGTTTTGGACTCATGTCTCGCAATGGATCTTTAAGGCTATTTTTCAACTACTAAGTGTGGATATCAATATAAAAGTTTTTTATTAACATTCATGCAAAATTTAGTAGAGATATTACTAAGGCAGTGTGCTAGGACCAAATTTGTTTATTATATTTATAGATGACCATAAAAAGTGGGAAAAAAACCCAAAAAATTTGACTTTTTGCAGAGGAGGGGGGGGTTATATGGGGGGAAATAAAGGAAGAGAAGATGTTCTTAAAAATAAAAAAAGGATTTTAACCCTTTAATTGAAAAAGGGGTTTAGATATAAATAAATTGGGTTTAAAAGTGAGAAAAATTTGTAAGGTTATTTCATTTAATAGGGGCAAAGAAAAAAGCGGAAAAAACTTTTAAGCTGTGGGGTTTAAAAACACTAGATGTTGTCTTTAAATTTAAAAATATTTAGGAGTTTTTCCCATAGATAAAAAATTTGGTTTTGGGGGCATCATGTGGAATATGTAAGTAAAAAGTCAATAAAAGCTCAAAAATTTGTAATGAGGGCAGCACAAGGGGTTCACAAAAAAAATTAAGGAAAAAAGCAATAAATCTTTTATAAGCCCAAATTTATTGGAATATGCAAGTGAAATTTTGGGACCCTTAAAAAGGTTTGGTCATATCAAACCCCTTTAAAAAAAAAGAAACAGAGTTTTAGCAGCAAGGAGAGAAAGGGGAAGGTAAAAAAAGGTGGAAAATGGGTAACTGATTCCAAGGGAAGGAGGATAAGAACGTTTTGGGCAGTTTTAAAAAGAAATGATGGGAAGGTTTAGGATGGGATTCTTTTTAAAAATTTCGGAGAGGGAGAAAAAAGGCTGTGCAACCTTTTTGTGTATGAATGGAATACAGGGATGGAATGAGATTTGCAATACAATTGAAAAAGGATTATATTTCAAAGGGAGGAAAAACCTGAAAGGAAAAAGGAACCTGAAATTTAAATGTAAACTAAAAAAAAAGGATTTGGGAAAATGGTCTTTTTTTAAAAAGAAAAAATTGTTTGAATGGAATCAATTTCCAGCAGCAGCTTTGAGGAATCCTCGGTAAAAAAAGTTTTTTGAAGGGGTTTTGGGGGATAATTTTTTGGAAAATTTATTAGATTTTTATTGATTGATGTTTGATGTTGCTTTTATGATTTTGGTTTTTTTTAGATGTTATATAAAATATGAAGAAAAATGAATGGGAATGTTATATTTTTTTATACCCAATTTTAAAAAAGTTAATTTTTGGAAAAATTTTCCCCCAAAGTAACCACATATTTTGCAAGGAAAAAAAAAATATATAACTTCCCGCCCAAAATTATCAACCCTGAGTGGGGGGGCCCCATTTGAGTTGGGGGGGCCCCAAAAGGGGGTCAACGAAATCTTTTTAAAATCATTTTTTTTAGTAAAAACCCCCGGGGAAAATTTGGGGGCGGGGTGTTTTAAAATTATTTTAAAATGGGGGGGGCTGGGGGATTCCACCCCCTTTTCCCCCCCTTTCCCACGCCCTGAAAAAATGGGGTTCACAAATCCCGGTTTAAAAAAAAATTAAATCCTCAAAATAAAATTAAAAATCACAACTGTTACCAATTATTATCAATTTAAAAACGAATGGTTTTCACTTGTGCCCTAGGAATCAGTGGATATAGGATTTTTTAACGGCAAAAGCGAGTTTCATGTTCTAATATTGCTCAATTGGCTGTTGTTTTAGAGTATTCTTCTAAACTTGAACTAAGGTAAATCAATAATCATACAAATTATGGTCAAGCTTGAAGACTGGACAAGATCCATAGCTGAAGCATGACAGGGTGTCTACAAGACTGGAAAAGTCAGGGATTTTTTTTTTTATCTTAACCCAGAAATTTTCTTTAATTTCAATTTTTTTTTAAATTTCAATACCCTTTTTTTTTGCTGAAAAATTTTGCCTTGCTGGGGTTTAAAATTCCGGCCCCAAAAACGAAATTTAATTTATAAAAATTTTTCCCCTATTATAATGTGCGGGGAAAGCCCAAAATTTTTAGCCGGAAAAAATAATTTTTTTTTGGAAAACCTGGAAAGTTTTGGGGGAATTTTTTTCATGGAAAATTTTTTAGGGGCACCCCGGGGGGAGGGAACAAAAAAAAAAAAAAGGCCCAAGGGAAACAATGATACCCAAATGACTGTTTCTAACAATTGCACTTGTAGTGGGGTTTGTTAACTAATCGCTGTGTGCAATTTTGTGAAAGAGGGGGGGTATTTTTTTTCCTGGGGAAGTAAAAATTTAGAAAAAAATGATTGGTGGGGATTCGGGAAACCCCCGGCTAAAGGGGGGTCAAATTTGAGAATTTTGAAAATTAAAACATTTCTTTACGCAAGTTGTTCTACAACTTTTAACCTGTTTTGAATATATTTTGCAATTGCATTTTATTTTACTTATGAATTTCAATAAATCATTAAACTAAAGAAAACAGCCATGGATTCAAAATGGCGAAATCGAATGTTTCTTAAAATTCCGAACATAGCTGTGTGGGGTATCAAATAAAAAGGGCGTCCCCAACATTGTCATCAGCATACCAACCTGTTCAAGAAAGACCAGAAAATGAACCAGTAATGAGACAATGTCAGCTCCGGAATGAGGATGGATTCCAAGTATAGCACTAGCAGCAACTCATTTTTGTCCCAAGGCTTCAGAAACGTTACGTAATGAAATCAGTCTTAGTTTAACCCATATTAGAACCTTAAAACCCTCCGTCACTCGCGTGGGGTTCTACAAACCCCAGGGTCTACATTCGACTCTGTTTCTCTGCATCGGACTGTTTTACCGACTCTAGATTCTCAGTACCTTCAAGTCACTCTATCTGTTAGCGAAATTTGTAACCCTCTAATCATTAGGTACAGCCCAAAATAATTTGGGGTTTGAGAAACCCCACGCGAGGGATGGTGTTAAGAAATTCCGCGCAAGTGACGGAGGGTTAATAGGTTGCCAATATTGATGGTCTAGCTAATACTAGAAAGTTTAAGTCTGGAGTGATGATTGTCGGTTGCGGTAAGAAACAACAATATTCTTGTCCAAATCCATTTATATTTTGTTACTAAAAAATTCAGTTAGTGCATCTTTATTTTTGACATGGGAGAGATTAGTTAGTTTGGTGGGACAGATTTTATTATCATCTGGGGTTCTATTTTGTACTTAATAGGGGACTGCCACCTGTCACTTGTGTCGATTTCTCTACATAGGTGTCAAGTAGAACATAGTCATAAACCTCTGCAAAATTCCCATACTTCCAATTCATTCTTACAAAAGTGATCTACCAAATCTGATATTGTCCCGGTGTCCTTAGCAAGCTTGAATGCATGTATTTCTTCCATTCCGTCTACAACCGCAACTGATTTGAAGAATTGGGAGATTCAATTGGTTTGGCGCATCCACTTCTGAATCATCAGTGTCAGTACCTATAGTTCTTTGGATGCGAGGTCTTCCATTGACGCATAATTTGGCTTTTGGCTTGAACGTTGTTCAAAATAATAATAATTTGTAATCAACAAACTCTTTCATAACATGTACTTCTGGATGGGAACGACATAAAAAAAACAACAAGACGAAAAGCTTTGTCTTCATGTACCGTAACTGAACTACACCCTTTTTGGTTTTACTTTTGCTCTCTTTGCCGCATGCTTATATATTTTCAACTTGTTTGTGGAACTGTATCCCAGAAATTAACAATCTTTTGTCAATGTTACGTTCACGAACATATTTCTGATAGTGTGCTAGACCAAGGTCTAGCATTGCATACATCATGCACAACTTCAACTGGCGCAACAGGCACGGTTACCAGATTCACCAAATTGTTTCTATTAAAAATGAGGGGAATAATGAAATGGCCTAGACATTCCACCATGTAAACCACATTTTTTGAGTATCAAGTTTGGTTTTGCTTTCGATCGCCTTTCTCACCATTATCAGAACACATCTAAGCTAACTGTGAACTTGATGATAATAAGGATCTGTTAAGAGTGTACGTATTTACCGATAATACTACAATTCCTTCACAGACTTTCATTACTAATCATGAATGAATGAATGATTTGGTACCAAACTTGAATAAATTGATTTTGTTAGATTAGCTTATTTAATGCCATATGGATCTAAACGGGGGTCATATCAATGCTAATGGTTCCTTTATATTAAATATAGTCTAAAATAATTAAAATAAATTTGAACAAGTTCCAAAATAGAAAACCAGGTAAAATATGTTTTAAATTTTAAATTTTTTCCTCACCATTATATTTTCCAATCGCTGGTCCGAGATCCTCAAAATAACATTTCTGATTCTACACTTCAACAAAATGAAGCCTTTACAATGATTCATCACAAAATTGCAAACGGTAATATTAAATGTCGTTCAAGTTTATTAAAATAATATATCTCATTAATTTAAATCACTTCTTTCACCAACTCAAAGGCTAGCTAGGTCATTCATCGGTGTTTGGTGAAAGCCATGATTGTTAAACACATATTCGAGCATACTTGTGGCATTAAATACATTCAATTACCCCACATGCAAATGTCAAATTTGTCCCATAAGTATTTTCCGATATTTTGAATCTAATATGGCGGCCATTTCAATGTAAGATCAGATTATTAGATATATAAAACATAGCTTAAAAGAAACCTAAAAATATATTTTTCAATTCCAAATTCTAGGTAAAACGTATTTTTAAAATCTCAAATTTAAAAAAAAGAGGGGGGCACCCCCCTGCCAGTTGCCGGTCCGAGACCCCCACCGTCACATTTCTGATTCTACACTTCACAAGGAAGAAAATGATACCACTCCTCTTATCACAAAATCTCACATGGGACCCAGAAATATCATGGTAAGAAAACCCACTATTGTGGGACATAACAGTGTCCTATTGTAATGTGGCCTGAGGGCTCTACAACAGTTAGTCGCTGGAGATTTTTTTTAAATTTGACTGGAATTGAATCAAAGTACCACTGCCTTCTAGATGTTGCTCGTGGCCATCAATTCTTGGCTTAGGAACGTGTAAACGATGACTGAGCCTCCTAGCAACAAGGCACATAACAAATTCTAAGGTTGAACCGAATTAGCCTTGTTGATTCTTGCACTCTACGGGTAGAATTGTATTCCGTTTATTTGGCCCAGTTTCCCTACATACTGCAAGGTCTGGTCATTGTTTGCTCGTCAATGGTGTCGGCGCCTACCAGGTTGGCTTGGTCTGCTTTAAATTTTATGTCCCCCACTCTGAATACAAATTTATTTATTTACAATCAATAACATTTCACGAGGGTCGTCTGTGGATTCTATTTGTATCTTTGTCTCCAATAGTGACAGATTTGTGATACTCAAAATTCAGATTTGTTTTGCTTTGCTTGTGGTTACTTGCTTTGGCTTTGACAATAGCCAATAGGTGGATATTAAGCCATAAATCCCATAGGGCCATAACCAATAAGGAAGTTTGCTTGACTTAAATAAAATGAATAAATTCGTATTTAGAGTCTACCCACTCAGTCATATAACTGATTTTCAGTGGGGGACAGTAAACCAAAGCGAGCAAGCCAACCCTGTAGGCTGCGTCGCAATGGACTTATTTCCTCCTCAGTTTCAAAATGCCAGGTAGGCCACAGCGTTGCAGGTGGAGTGACCGGGGGGGAGGCTTCAAATTAGTCAAAGAAAACAACAAGTTAGGCTACTACGTTGATATAAAAATCTTCCTCAGATCATTTATTAGCTAACTAGGAAAACGCTCAAGTCCCGACCCGTTGCTGGATGAGCTTTTCTTTAAGTTTTTAGTTTGCGTGGGATCTATTTACTTATCAAGTGCCTTTTGAATGTATTGTTGGTGATTGTTGTCCAGTTTCTATTGTTACTTGTAAATTGTTATTATGAACCTAAAAGAACTCACACGGTATTAAAAGTTAAAACCTTTGTTCTATGGATTCTGGCTTACTTTTTCTTTCAAAAAGCAATACATCACCCTAATGTCCATGTGAAATATGAACATTGTTGCCCCACCCGTTTGGTCAAAATCGGCCCAAATGTCACGAAAATATCGTACTAAAAATCGAAAAAAAATCGTAAAAGTATGATATTCATGAGAAATATTTCTTCGATTGTACCCAAAAACGTGGCAAGTCTAAGTTCAGAGATTTCGAAGGTCCCCTCCAATTTTCATCAAGATCGCATACGCCGTTTGCCCGGTAGAGAGCGAACAAACAGACATAAAAAAAAACAAAAAAAACACCCAAGCTAAATTTTTTTTTTGGGGGGGGGGGTCGGTGAAATTGAAGTCTTCACTTCGCTCATCCAATAAATAAAAATAAAAATAATAATAAAAAATAAATAAAAAAACTATAATAAATATAAAAATTAATTTTCTACATGTATAGATGTACCAAGACCACTGTGGCCCGCGCCATTACGTGCGCGCGCCTCCGGGCCAAGTTTATTCTCGGTTTTAGGGGAGCTCCGTAGATACGGTCGCCGTACGGCTCAGTCCTAGCCGGCAGCCGTGAGGAACACATCTCCTTACGGCATACGGCGGAGCGACGACCTCGCCGCTCCAGCACCTCTGCCGATCACTCGCGGCACGCGCGTATGCGCTCTTCGCCTGCATTCAAGACAACTTTGACTCGTCCGTTTTGGCCAGGGCTTTTGTGGTGTTGGTAGATCTATAGAATAAGTAGAATATTTGAATTTTCTACATTACATACTCTACAGTAGAATATACGCATCGATTTCGCATTTTCTACGCGTAATATTCTACTGACCCAACCCTGATAGTTAGAGGTAATGAGAAATGGTGAAATAAAAACCCAAATTTTGTTAAAAAAAAAAATTTACGCACTGTTATTTTGATGGACTATTTTCGCGGAATCCTTGATATGCGCCGTTATTTTGGAGGACTAATTCCGTGAAGCCCGTGACGTCACGGTACCGCCTACCGCGCGCGTAATATTCGGTCTGGATCGGCACCTCTACCATCGCCTCATATTTTGCACACTAAAAGGTTCAATTTCGCGATTTAATTCGCGTTTTGACCAGTTTGATACAATTTTGTTCGTTATTTCGCGCTATTCGCAAAATTCACGTTTTCAAAATGTGTTTTTTCCAACTCTAAATGGTGTCATTTGTCGACAATATTACATTTTAGGCAATAAAAAGGACATTTTAAAAAATCGCAAATTTTGCTATCACCATTTTTCACTATCTCTCCTCTACTGTTAATTAAAAAAAAGAACGTGAAAATACTACCCTAATTGCAAGTGGAATCATGGGAGGTTGGATGTCATGCAGAGTTTGATTAAAGAACAGGCTAAGAGGGAATAGGACACATTTAGCAGTTGGCAAAACAGCTATTCGTTCGGGCAGGAAGTATTCGACTTAGGTACCCCATATGAAACTTAGCAAAGTTGTCAATAAAGCATACAGGGACAGCCCTACAGTCGTCGACTTAATCTCCCTGAAAAATTCACGAATAGTAGAATTTTTTACTTTTTAAATTTAAAATAAATTTTCAAAATGTCTTGACTGTAGAGTCCATCATTTCTGCTTCAGTGATAACTAGCCCAAATTTCAAACATCTGATGCATCATTCAGCCAAGCAATAAGGATGTCTTAAAGTCGGTATATCAACTTGGAAAAACTTTTAATATGTTAAAGGTGTTGATGTTTTAGAACGTTGGTTAAAAGGGAAAAAACCCCAAAAAAATTCTGCTGCGCTCGGCAGCGATTTTAGTGGTTTCGGCCGAACGTGGATTGACGTCATTGTACGCCGGCTCGCTGGCTGACTTGAGCTTCGTATGCGCGCTCGCTCGGTCCCCCGCCCCGCATAAAGAGATAACATTGCAGTATAGTTTCATCATTCAGTTGTTAGCTGGGCATGCGGGTGAAAGAATGTTCATCAGCTGAAGTAATAGTGTAAAAATATCGATGCTATATTATAATGGTTTATGTTAGTCTAAGTAAATATAAAATGGTGATCAAGTGCTGTGAATATAAAATGTAATATGACAGTAAAAATTACACAAACAGCTATCTTTTCATCGGTTTCCAAACTGTGATATGTTTACCATAAAGCATACCAGCGGGCAGCAACTATTGTCATACAGGTATTTGTTTTTTATAATAAATATTTATTTTATATTTTTCCGTATACATTTAGTCTAATATTGTGAGCAAATGCATGTATATGCAATAACCATCATACGTAGAATGAGTCAAAATCAATGATAATAAACAGCCATCTTTATAGAAGAGCTTTGTGCGCGAGGTTCAACCCAACTTAACCCCCCAAACCATCTAGCAGACAATCACATCAGAAATAGAACTTCCTAACACGACTGTATATGACACAAGCATGCACTCACATTTATCTGAGCGGTCGTAAACACCCAGCGCGCAATCTGTGTTGTATACGTGATAAAATTATGCGATACTTGAGGATACTTCTTTCCACGCACTTACCAACGCACTCGTATCAATCAAATATATATCATTTTAATAAAGAAAACACAGATGACGATAGGTTGAGATGCCCCCCCCCCCCCCCCTCAAACACGCACACACACACATCACACATTCACAACATGAATATTATATTGCTGCATGAACGTACTGCTAAATCGTATATAGCAATAAATGTTTGATATTTTGGGGAGGTACCTAGATCATAAGTAATGTTGAATTTGACAAAAAAAATAACATGTTTTACACAGGTGCCCTAGAACTTACCACAAAGAAAGACTCAAGTATCTTCCAAAGCGAGTTCACTATCCATAAAAAAGGAATGGAAGCATGTGGTATACTCGCTATACTTGATCATAATCATCATAACTGAAAATAAATTCATCATCATATCATCATATTCATCATCTTCATCCCTAATTGGTGCTCTACAAACGAAACGCACAGCTGCGAGTAATCGACTGATTGGGTCTTGAAAGCCGAGCACTTCGTAACGCGAGCCCGGGTACACGCCCCGGGTCAACTCGACGAGTGGCGTACAGTGACGTCATTTTTAGGCCCACTAGTTTTCGCGCGGTGATATTTTAAAACTCTATTACTTAGCAACCAGATGTCCGATCAAGCTGCATCTAAGATCTATTTCCGTGAAATTTAATGGTTCAAGATATGCTAATAAAGTGCTACCAAGATGAGATAATTCCTTTAAAGAGTTATTATATCCTCTTAAAATAAATAACACGTAATCAACACCGTTTAAAATTGTTTCTACAAATTATATTTCATCCGTATTACCTTTGAGTATGGAACCTTAGCTAGAGACGTCACGCCCATGTAAATATTGTACCAACAATTTCTGTCTCACTCATCGAGTTCAACTCTGCACTGCTACGAGCGCTACGAGCGCCCAAGAGTTTCGCGAGCTCGTGGCCACGCATGAAGTTAGTAAGTGCACCCATAGAGGTCGCCCCACAATTTCAACGACGCATCCCCCACTCGGGCGGTCCAGATCGTAACTAGTAGATGCGCCCGGCCGGAAGGGTGTCAACTCCACGAACTATCTCGAAAATTATTGCGCACCTATTTAAAATAATATACATTTGGGCAATAAATTTCGTTGGTCCTTGTAGATATTACAAAGCAGATTTTGCGAATAGTCTCAATGGAAAACTTTACAAACTGTAGACAAAAGTATTAAATACAGTTTTTTTTGGGGTTGTTAAATTTAAAATCTTCATTCGCTTTCCTTTCATATTTTTTTTTTACAAGTAATAAAATTTTTTTAAAGGGGCGCGGAATTTGTTTACTTTGCAACAAATAAAATACATCTGCCAAAAAACCAATTTTATTTCTATGGCTACTTCTAAAGGGATAGACGATAAATAAAAAAATAAATAAATGTTTCATATCTACAACAAATCCAGACTTGAATGCAGGCAAATTTTTAAAAGGGTGGATTCGCCCCTGTGTGTGTGTGGTGTGGGAAGCCCACATACCAGGATAAACAATAGTAATATAGTAAAAAAAACCAAAAGGAGAAAAACACGCCCAAAAAACAAAATTTTGCTATTGTATTACATTGTTTTAAAGGATGTGCACACGCACCGCGTTTTACTGATATATTTTTTAAAAAAAAACCCCCTAAAACAATAAAAATACTTTTCTTTCGTTGGGGCTTCGAAGAAATCAAAAAACCCTTTTCATTTTAACTTATTAGCAGAGATTTAAAGTCAGAAATAAATTCTGGGAATCTAAATGTGTGTTAATTAATAATAAAAATTACAATAATGCTATTTTTTTTCAATCAAAATTTTCTGTAGGCATAATGAAATTAAAAATAAGGGGAAAAAAATTTGGGGTTTATTGTTAAAATTTTTCCGACTGTCTGGAAAAAAAACGGGGAAAACGTTTTTTTCTAAATTTTTTCCCGTTTTTTTTCAATACACCAAATCCCTAGCGAAAAAACCCAAAATTTAATTGTAAGAGGCTTGACGGCAAGTATTTTTTAAGTAAAGAATGAAAAGTTTTTTGCATTAATACAGATTAAATTGCATTTTAATAAAAATGGGTAATTTTTCCTAAGCAATAGAATGCTATGAATGCAAATTTTCCCGGGGGATCTCAACACATGCTTGGTTAAAACCCCCGGCCCCAAAAAAATTTTGTAATTTCTGGATTGAATTTAAAAAAATATAAAACTTTTTTAATTTGCATACAATAGTCAGGTCAATACTAGGAAAAATAGCCGTAGAAAAGGTAAAGATTGCAGGGTTTTTTTAATTTCCCGAGGGGAAATTTCTGGTCCCCTTGAGCGGCAAGTTTCGTCACTGATAACAAAAAAAATATTTTTCCAATGCCTCTAGCATCTAGGAGGCATTGATTTTTTAAAAAGAAAAACCTGGCCTTTTCATTTGCAGATTTTTTTAAATTTATCATTTTTTGTAGATTATATCGAAATGGATCTACTGATTTTTTTAAACGTTCTAGTTAACTCGCACCGGATATCTGTTTAAAATTGCACAATCTTTCGCGATTCAACTGATTTTAAAAGACACACACTCCACACAATCACGGAAGTGCCGATTTTCTTAAACTTTGAATCCTCATGGTTTCGGTCACCGTCAAATTTACTTTACAAGTGTTTTTAACGGGGCTTCCAGATGAATTCAGGATTCCGGGAAATTAATCTAGCATCGGTTTGTAAAGTTCGTTTTTTTTGAAAAGCGAGATTTAAAAACTCGGCAGGGATAAATATGAAAGTGACCATTTCATAACAAAACTGGCGTGCCCCCGCTTTTCCGTCTTATTATTTCCGTGGAATAATAAAAATATGAAAATGTAGAAAACCCGGGTTTTTAACGTGTGCTGATAAACCCCCCTTTGACTTTTATTTTTTAACGACTAATTGATCAAAATTATTTTTTACGGATTTTTTTACCCCCCAAAATTACCCCCTTTTAATTTCCCCAATATTTATATGTATGATCGATACCAATTTTTATTACTTTTTTTATGGGAGTTTGGGGGCCAATGAGACCTACTCGAAAATTCCCAAGTTTAGTTTTTTTAGGGGTACGATTCGAAATAATAATTGTTCTGTTTCTTTGTAAATTCATAATAATTTACCCTCATTTTTTTTTTAGTGTACCGGTAAATAAAACCCATTGAGAACACGCTTTGAATATCTATTCGAGGCTTCGTTTCGATGCTTTAAATTGTATGAAATATTATTTTTATTCCCCAATAAAAACATGTTTTTTTTTAAATAACAGATGAATGCAATTGATGTATTTATTGTGATCGAAAATAGCCCCCCCCCCCCTCTCCGTTAGAGCTCGCCTCTAGTTTCAGGAGGTAATTCTTTTTTAAACTTTATTTTTAAAAAAATTCTTACTTGAAATTGAGTTTTAAGCTTAAGTGAATTTACGAATCCACTTTTTTTTTTTCTTGTAACTAAATTTTTGCCCCACTTTATTTCAATCAACAATATCACTAAAAATAGAGCACAAGAAAAAAAAAAAGGGTGATTCGTCAATGCACTATCTGTCTTTAACCAACATTTCAAGTAAGAACTTTATAAAAATATATTTAAATTTAAAAAGTGTGATTTTATTAAACACATCAATTTTTTAGTTACGGATATTTTCCGGGGTTTATCCATTGATCAAAGCCCGGCAAAAGAAATTAAAAGGGAAAGGGGTCTCGTCGGGTACTGGGACAATTAAGCCAAGGTCCGGATAGGTAACTTCATAAAAAAGTCCAACTAATTTCTAAATTTGTTTTTACGATTACGCTAAAATTTTCACACCAATGTATATAAATTCTAAAATTAAGGTTTGTGAAAAATCATTACAATCGGACAAAGCATGGAGGTGTTGGGGTCAAAGATTTTTTTTAAAAAAAAAAAAAAAACGTAAAGCGCGATTTTCATGAGAAATTTTCCCGATTGTGCTCAAAAACGTGCAGTTCTATTTTCAGAAATTTCGAATGCCCCAAAAAATTTTCATCGCAATGGGGAGTAGGGGTTTTAGCCGGAATCGGGGCAACAAACAGACAAAAAATACGAAAAAAAAAAAAAACTTTACGGTTTTTTTTCTCCAGTGTAGTGAATGGAATTTTCACGCGCTCGCACGCTCTTACGCCACCCAAAAAAATAGATTGTTTTTTGGATGAGCAAGCGAAGATTTACATTTCACAAACCCCCCCCCAAAAAAAATTAGCTTGGGTGTTTTTTTTCTTTTTTGTCGTTTTTCGCGCTCTACCGGGGGAAACGGCTATGCGTCTTGATAAAAATTTGGGAAGGCCCTTCGAAATCTTAAACCTGCACTTTTTTTTTGTAAAATTACACGTAAAAATCATTAGAGTATGAGGAGATAAATATTATTTCAACCTTTATTTGGTGGTTTTGGGCCAGCAGCAACATTGAAGTATTGTTTGTTTTCTTACTCATGTGAAATATCCATGGTTCATTCCCTTTTGGGGGCGGATTTTTTTAATTTCTGAAGTAGTAAATAAAAAAATTTTTTGTAGAAATTATTATTGATTTCTCGGGGACGGTTTTGTTTTGCAAAACTAGCAAGTCAAACTGGAGCAGGTCCAGGAATCGGCCGTTGCAGAATTCTGTGTTTTTCATTATCAGCTTTTCGTTTTTAGGTTTCGGGAAAAATTTTAAATTCC
This sequence comes from Sweltsa coloradensis, assembly GCA_024449915.1. Taxonomy (NCBI): domain Eukaryota; kingdom Metazoa; phylum Arthropoda; class Insecta; order Plecoptera; family Chloroperlidae; genus Sweltsa; species Sweltsa coloradensis. Next base: position 96,277 of record JAMZAV010001351.1, read on the forward strand.
ATACAGAAAATTTTGTTTTCGGGGTAAAATATAATGATAGATATTATATATTATTTTGTATTTATTGTATTTTATTTGCAGCTTTTAAAATTTACATTTTGATGTCATAAGCAGCCTATGAGCATCGTAACAAAAGAAAAAAAATAAAAAAAATAAAAAATAAACATAAAACGTTATCTATTTTTTTTTGAAATTTCTAAAAGTTTTTTGTTAAACTGCATTAAAACATTTTTATAAAGTTTTTTTGGGGAAAAAATGCTATTATTGTGGGTAAGGTTATCTTTAAAAGGGAAGTATATTTGAGGAAATTAACGGAGAAAATTTTTTTATAAATAAAAAACTTTTGGCAAGTGAACCAAAGCCGTCTTTCCATAAAAGCCTAAAAACAAACTTTTTAAAGGATATTTAAAAAAAAACCATAAAATAGCGTGTAGCATCGACGGGGCATAGCGAGGCAAAAATGAAAAATCATTTTACATAAAAAAAACTGAATTTTTACAATATTGCGAAAAAAACTAAATCAGTGAAATATGTATTTCAAAGTTAAAATTTAAACCTTTTCTTTTGTCTATTGAGGGACAATCATATACATTATGTGAAAATTTAATTTTAAAAATGTTTTTGGGCCTTTCTAGTTTAAATTTTTTTTTCGGTAAACGGTTAACAACTTTGTTATAAATTTTTCTCACTAGAGTTGATAAGAATCAGTCCATGAGATACATTAGCGTTATTCCAAAATTAATTCCTTTTTTTTGTTTAAAAATTCGTGAATCTCCGAATTTCTAAATTTTTTGGAAACCCCGGGGAATTTATTTAAGTGCATGTCAAATTTTTAGCAAATTTCCATACTGTTATAATCAACCTTCTGCAGAAATCATCAAAACCCCAGTGCGCGCGCATTTTTAGTTGGGCGTTTAGTGGTATTTTTTTATAATGATGTACAATTACAAAGTATGAGACGGATTTTTTGTTTTTTTTTTGTCATTCGAAGGGAAAAATCGTTTTTCATATTAAGAGATATTTTCAATGTCTGCTTCCCCTGGCGCGAGTATTTGCATTGTGATTACAATTTTTTTACCCCTCTGGGGCCCGGGGGAGAATCTGTCCGAGCATGGCTCTGCTAATTTCAAGGATATCAAGAAAAAAGTCCACCTTCAAACATCAGCTAGCAAGAGCCGAAAAAATCACGAAGATCTTTTTATTTTTTTTACTTATTTTTTTTTTTTTAAAGTTCTTACATATAAAATCCCCCCTCACACCCAAAAAAAACGATTTTTTTAAATAGGGAAATCTTTAATCTAAATCCACCAAGGAAAATATTTACAGGTTTTTTAAAAAAGACACCCCAGCGCGATCAATCCATATTATCAATAATTAAAATAATTGTCTTTTTTACGAGCTTGGTAAATTCCAAAAAAATTTTCCCTTGGGGGCGATTTTCGGTAGAAAGCTTTCCGAGTAAAAACCTCGCATTTCCCCGTTAAAACTGGTTTTTACGAGCTAAATCCTCAGTAAAATTGGGGGGAGGAAATTCTTCGCCGAGCATTTAAAGATCGTCACACAATTTTAAGGGAATTTTATTTTTTTTTGTTTTTTGTCTTTTTACCCGGGTTTGGAAAGACCCACTTTTGACCTGTTTTGCCGGCCACTCTAAATTCAGATTCCCAGGAGCAAAACACGGCCCTGATTGACCATAGGATTAGACAGGGTTTCATAAAAAATATTTATTTAAAAAAAGATAAATAATTTATCAATACAATATTAACTCTTTAAATCCCTTTTTAAAATCAAAAAAAAAATGCAAATTTCAAAAAAGGATAATTTTTGTAAGTTTTACCACTTTGAAAGAAAAAAAAAATCGGCCTTTTTTACGGTTTTTTAAATAACGAAAAAATTAAAAAAATACTTAAAAACCGGAAATGTGTCCGATTTTTTTCATTAAAGTGGATAAAACTTTCAAAAAATAACCCTTTTTTAAAACATTTGATTTTGTTTTAAAAAAGATTTCAAGAGTTAAAAGATTGTATTGGATAAAATTTTTTATTAAAATTTTGAATTTAAATATTTTATGACACTTAGTCTAATCTTTTCTCAATCTTCGGGCTTTTTGCTCCTCGGTATCGAAAATTTTAAAGAATTTAATTAGCTGACATCAAAGAACTCCGCTCCGAAGAGAACAAGGTTCTACTCCGGGGAAAAAACTATAGAATGGTAAAGAGGGAAGGAAATTCCCTTTTTTTTTTAACCTCCGGCCAAACCAAACAAAGCCCAGTATATAAAATTTTTCCCAAGGGTGTGCAATCAATGAACAAAGCATTTTAATTTTCAATTTCGTTGTTTGTTTTAATACTTGGACATTTTGGTTCAAACCAAACCAGGGGGTCGAAGACCCCTATGTGAGAACCCCTTTTTCCTTCCCTTACCCCCAGCTTGGTTCTGACCACATGGGACTTTTTCCCACACCCCGTATAAACAAAAAAATTTTTACTAAATAGTGCGACAGTGTCGATCGAAGGACAATTTTTTAAAATTTTGCCCTTCAGTCTAGTTATCAAATTTTTTTATTTGCCAGGAAAAACAAGGATGATGTCAATTTTCTACTTATTAAAAAAGGGCCAAAATCGTAAAAAAACTATTTTTTATTTAAAAAATTGGGTTCAAAAATTTGAATTTTTTATTTTTTACATTCATAAAAACATCACCCAAACAACCCTGTTTTTTAGCGAATTCCAATAAAAATAAACTTTAAAGTACTTTTATACACAAACTTACGCAAACCCCGGAAAATTGGTGTGACTTACATTTTTTAAAAAAGGGTTTCGTTTCGCTTGTTTTAGTTTGGATATTTAAGAATGTTGTATACATTTTAAATATTTATTTTTTAGTAGTTTTAAAACGGTTTATTACAAAAGGGTTATGTAAATGCTTTTTAAAAAAGTAAAGAACCAAAAAAATTACGCTGTTAAATTTTTGTTTTTAACGAACGCCATAATTAAAACCCTGATGACGAAGAATGCCCGTATAGGGAAAAAAATCTGAGCAAAAAGATCACGATTTTCTACGATTGCAGAATGAAGTCGACGTTTTTTGCGTGTGTGTACCGAGGGCCCGGGGGGCGATAAAATATTGAACAGTAATTTTTAAAAATTTAACCCTGTGATCCCCATCGAGTAAGTGCTAAGAATTGAGTGATTTTTAACAATGTTTGGGTTTTAACTGTAAATCGCAAAAATCCGGATTACCCAGCTAATAAGAAAAATGCTTCGATGCTAAAGAAGGTTTTTACTTAGATAAGGTTTTAATACATCCTGTCGTGGAATAAAAACATAAAAAGCATTGTTGGTGCAATTTTTCCCTTTTTAGAAAAGAAAAACGTTTTCCCGAAAAACCCCAAATTCTTCGAGAGAGGTGAGAGGGTGTCACTGTTTCGATGATTTTCAAAACATTGCAAAAAAAGTGACTATGGTCAGTTAATGTCAGGTCACTATAGTTACAAATCCCATTCTAGTTTTCTTTTAGCTTTTTTGAGTTAGCCTGGACAGTGCCCTAACCAATTGAACGCCTCCCCCCCCCCCCCCCCCCCAAACCCCAACTCACGCTGCAAAAACACGGTTCGACCCCCTATATACTAGACCATTTAGTATATAAGATAGACAAGCATGTTTTAATTTTTCCGCAGGGAAAAGGAAAATTTATTCCTTTTTCGCAGAGGCAAGATTAGTGTTTTCTGAGAATAAGGGGGTAGACATCACAACGTCACTCAACGCTCACAGCACAAAAACGAACATTCCTCTCTTCCCGGGATTAATTTGTCGGTTTGAAAAATATTCTGTCGTTCAGTCCCCAAAGGCCGAAGACAAAAAAAGATTAAGTGTAATTTTAATTTTCACAAAATCAAATCTAAAAAACGATGTTTCACTGTCACAATTTGATTCCCAGAATTATTGATTTTTTGACTTGTAAACTCTGCATAATAATAGTTAAAATATGAAAGATGTTCTTGATTTTTTCGAAGCAACAAAGAGAAGAAAAACCAAAAAAAGGTATTTTTATTGTACATTTTTTAAATCAAATACAAGGTGCGGTACATTTTCCTGAAAACTGATGTAACACAATAGCTAAAATTTTCCATTTATTTGTTTTTTGCATGTTTTTTGTTTGGTTGGATATTATAAACATCTAGCTAATGATGTTTGATGAACAGGTAACATGCATTAGAGGGAATCCCAAAAATATTTTAAAGCACAAAATAAGCATTTCTAACAAGTTACAACGACCAGCAACGATGTTTTATGATTCTTTTGGGAATTTCTTTTTATATCCTAGTAGTGGGAGCAGCTTCCAGATAAATTTACACACAGGCACGACTTTAAATTTTTTTTTTATTTATTTAACGTTATCCATTCCGTTAAAAAAATGATTTTCAAAGGGGGACAATCTTTTTCCTGCACGTGTGCCATTTTTGGGACCCAAGCTTGCATACTATTTTTTTTTTTGGTTATGGAATTAAAAATATCGGGGATTTGTTTTAGATATTTAAAAAATTTTTTATTTTTCGTTATCCCCTTTAGAAATGAAAACGTGAAAAACAATTTGGTTTTAGGCATGTATTATTTTTTTTTGTTTCTAAAGTAAACCACTTCCGCGCCCTAAAAAACATGTTTATTAAAATTTAATTCTAAAACTTATTTTTTTGCACTTGGGACACCCGCCGTTGTCAAAAAGGAATAAAAAATAAATTTTAAAATAAACAAAACATATGAATGGAATGAGCGTAAGAAGACTTAAATTTAACAACCATAAAAAATTTCTGTATTTAAAAATATTGGTCTATAGTATTTTAAAAAATTTCCATTGTAAATATTCGCAAGTCTGTTTTGGGATATCTACAATCATTCTACAATGGACCAACGAAAAATTTAAATTTTCCCAAATGTAATTTTAAATAGGCGCGCAATAATTTTTGAGATAGTTTTGTGGGGGTAGACACACTTTGGCCGGGGGATTACGTAGTTACGATTGGACCGTCGAGTGGGGGGTGCGCGTTTAAATTGGGGGGGACCTTAGGGTGCATTACTAACTTCATCGTGGCCACGAGCCGCGAAACTCTTGTGGCGCTCGTAGCGCCGTAGAGTGCAGAGTTGAACTCGATAGTGAGACAGAAATTGTTGGTACAATTTAACAGGGGGTCAAGCTCTGCAAGGTGGTTATTACTCAATGGGATTACTTAGGGGCCCCATATAAACGCAAAAATTTTCAATAAAGCATACAGGGACAGCCCACAGTCGTCGATTAATCTCCCTGAAAAAAATTTACGAAAAGTAGAATTTTTTACTTTTTAAATTTAAAATAAATTTTCAAAATGTCTTGACTGTAGAGTCCATCATTTCTGCTTCAGTGATAACTAGCCCAAATTTCAAACATCTGATGCATCATTCAGCCAAGCAATAAGGATGTCTTAAAGAGTTATTATATCCTCTTAAAATAAATAACACGTAATCAACACCGTTTAAAATTGTTTCTACAAATTATATTTCATCCGTATTATAGAATAACCTCAACAATAGACCTATTGAAGTTGAACACAATAAATACAAGTCAAGAATTCAGAGTTTGGGGTTCAAGTTCATACAGAGCAAGTCAACATCAGAGTTTACAAACTTGTAGTGGAAACAGCCTCGGCCAACATCTCATTCGTATTGAGGAACATTGTGGGGAAGTCAGAAGTTGAGATACTTCCCAGGTGGGGCCCTCAACCTCTATACTGCCGACATCTGGCTCATGTATGGTAATCAAGATGAAAGAATGGCATCCCATCAGTCTTGACAAGTTAACCAAAATAAGGAACTTCCAAAATTTTAATTAACTTTATTTTGAAAAATGTCATCTTCATGCTCTTCTTAAAACATAGAAACTTACAATTTCCTCAAAAGGAACTTAGTTCCTTTAAGTTTTCTTTTAAAAAATATGCACATATAAAAAAATTTGTAGAAAATTAACAAAAAGATCAAATTCCATTCTCGGAAGAACAAGAAGCTCTAAAACCAAATTAATTTCAGTTTGATATTTCAGACAGTCAAAAGTGAAAAGTAGAGATGCAATTGCCAATTGAGTTTGTAGGTAATTTTAATTTTAACTCCTGAATTTGACAGGATTTCAGCAGCGTTAAATAATTAAAGAAATGCTGAATTTGTTCAAAGTTCCTTCAAAATTTGTAAAGTAACTTTGTAAATTATAAATTCAAGATGTAAAAAATGGATGCACTCCCAATCAAAGTTCCCCAAAATGGAACTTGTTATAGGGAATGAGTTTCTCCCCAAAACTGCATCCCATGTAGTCTGATGGTCAAGATGCCCACCTGGCAAGGTGAAGACCTGATTTTCACAATATACAATAGAAAACGATTCTAAAAAACAATAACTGAAAATATTATTTTGCGTTATCTGTCAAAATTTGAATTAAACCATTGTCTAGAAGACTTAGTAATCCAGAGTTAGGTAAGATGAAAATATACCGGTGTATAAATTGTTAGACTGAAAGTGGTGTAAAAAATACGAATATCTGAGGCTTCGTTATTATTATTTGGAGTCTAAAGTACAATAAACCAAATGCAGGCAGGTGTAAGTAACACTAGAATGGACCACCTATCACGAATCTATTCAAATTGAGGCACCATGCACCGTTAATTATAAATAGAATAATATGTATGATAATAATAGGTTTAGAGGTGGGTGAAAATGGTGTTTAACGAAATTCGCGAATTTTTTTTAAATTTTGTCCTTTTTATTGCCTAAAATGTATATTGTCAAAGGAATTACAATCATTTAGTGATGGCAAAAACACATTTTGAAAACGCGAATTCGCGGAAATTCGGTAAAAAGCCGAATAACGAACGAATTACATCAACCTGGTTCAAAACCGAATTAAATCGCGAAATTGGACCTTTTAGTGTTGCAAAAATTAAAGTGATGTGGAGGTTCCGCCAGTTTTTGGTTGGAGGTCCCGGTCCAAAACCGATATTACCGCGCGGTGGAGGGCGGGTTATCCGTAAACGCACGGGCTTCACAAATTTCCCTTTCCAAAATAACTGCGCGTATAAACGGCTTCCGCGAAAATAGTATACCAAATAAACAGGGGCGAAAATTTTGTTTTTAGTGATTTTTTTTTTTTAGTAACGTTTTTTGACAATTTTTTTGAAATCCGAAAACGCGAAAATTTGGGTTTTTTAAAACGAATTTTGGTTTTATATATCACCATTTCTCTACTTCTAATATAGGTAATAAAGGCCCTACCAACAATACCGGCCAGCCTTGGTTGGAACAAAGAATAGCTGCAAATACACTACGTACATTGTACTAATGCAAAGCTTTTACGTTGTTAAAAATAAAAGCTCTTGTCGAGACTTAAATACGCAGTCTTTTAAACAATTGAATACATTTAATTGATGTTACCTGAAAGGCAAAAGAAAGTCGCGCAGAGTTATCAAAACTTGCCGTTTGGTATCGACAACATATATTATGAATACAATCGAGACTGGTTGTGTTGCGGTTGCCTAGTAAGACTTTTGCACAGTTAAATTCATTTAATTGATGTTACCTGTATGGCAAAAGAAAGTCGCGGAGAGTTATCAAAACTTGCTATTTGGTATCGACAACATATATTATGAATACAATCGAGACTGGTTGTGTTGCCTAGTAAGACTTTTGTACAGTTAAATACATTTTCTATCATGCTAGTGTGCACCAGTAATTACTGGCATGTACTGGATTTCCAAACAAACTCTTAACTTCACCTAAGTTTCATAACGAGAATAACAGCAGTAAATACAAACATTGAGACTGTTTGTAATAGGGCAAATATCACTTGGTAGGTGAATCGTCTTCCCTTCACATACCAAAGATCTAGGTAAACAGACTGATGCTGGGATCAGGTAGTAGGTACGTATATAAATTCTTTTAAGTATAAATAATATGTAGCCTAGGCCTACTTTAAAATGGTCCATATTTAAAATTGAGTACTAGAATGGATCTAAACCCAAATGTCAAATAATATAAAAAAGCGCATCAAGAATTCAATTATTAAACAACTTTACTAGGTACTGTACTAAAATCTATTGTAGTCGCGAAGTAACAAGATATCGTGTAGAGGTGAATTGACGGCGAGGCTGTGCGGTGGTGCGGTATCGGGTGGGGGAGGGGGTGGTCGAGCTCAGGTCACTTTCTCAGTGCGGCAGGTGAGCAGCGACTGCAGGTAGATCAGTTGGACAGGCTTGTGTTGAGATATCTGCTCCAGCGCTTCTTCTACAGTGAACCACTTGCGCTTGCGGCCTGAAACACAATCAGGTCAGGTTAACACGGTCTTAACGTCCACAATATCTAGCTTTAACAGGGTTCACCACCCTTTGATAGTTAGTAAATAGCGGTTTTCCCCGGCCAAAAGCATCCCACGTATATACAAATTTTTCAAACTTGTTTAATAAAGCATACATGAGTTCCAACAGTCATGATTTTCAAAATTTTGACTTGATCAAGCCAAAAAAAATTCCGAATATAGTCAAATTTTGACTTTTAAAAATTGAAATTCTGAAATCTAATTTATTTTTATAAATTATTTCAAAACAAATTTTAGAATGTGTTACTATAGAAACTTTTTTTCCACTTTCTTGAGATATGTTCAAAATTTCTAACAACTGTGATGTCATTCAGCCGAGCAAACAGAAATTGCCTAAAAAAGGGGTGGTGAACGCTCTTAACTCTCTATAACAAACTACCAAACAACACACGATCCTCTTCCTCCATTTCATCTTTTAAGTCTAATATGAAATCATTTATATATCATATATCATTTATATCTGAAAGTTTCTACTCGCTCCATGAATACCTCTTTGCCTGAATGTAATGCATACTATTAATTAATCCATTTATCATGTTAAACCTTATAAATTATTTCATCAATGAATTATTCACGAATCATGTTATGCATACATCATGTTTATTTTCTACATCAATTTTACTACTACTAGTAGTACTAGGCCAATATTTCTTATTCTTCTTGTTTCTTAATACTTTTTATGTTACCTATCTATTCACCTTCTCCTTCCGGAATTATACATGTACCATGTGCAAGTCAAGTTGAATAAAGTTATTCTTATGCCAATAATGGGGATAATGCCGGTCAAACATTGGTAAAAATCAATTAATTATGGGTGAACAAATTGGTCAATTTTGCATTAAATGTCGAAAATTCTGGGTCCAAGGATTCTTTTTTTGGGTTCATACTTCATAGTGATCTGTAGTTGGTATATTATTTATTGTTAATGGTAGTCAGTTGAATAGGGATGGACGAACATTGGTTTTAGAGGGTTTCAAACCAATGTCAAATTTAAAGAAAGAAAAAACTTCAAACTTGAATTTAACATTACACATGTACTTAAAACCTAAAACAGGTAGGCCTAGGTCCATAAGATCAGGAAGAGGGGAAAATAGTTACAACTAGGCTAGAAATAGGCCTATTGAGAGTTAGCTAGGCCTAAATGAAAACAACACATTACCTATCATAGGCTAATCCAATTTTGGTGTTAATATTTATTTGAAAGGGCATAATAAATATAAACATAAAAACTTCAAAGAAAGGTCATAATTTCAATACAAAGTTTGGGTAAAGGTCAAATTTTTATTTTTTGTTTATTTGGATAAAGGATGCATCAACCATTAGGTCATAATGCACCACTCTAGCCTAGGAGATATGGGGAGGAGGGGCCCATGCTGCCGCTGGTCAGAACCAGCCACAGGTAAGGGGAGGAAGGCGGGTTTCTAATGTCGCGGTCGCATCGTCTTTGTCATCGTTCGTTGTGTCATTGTCATCGTCGTCAGGGACGTCGTCAAGGGAAGGGGAAGTGTCGCCGCCGACGATTGCCAGAGCTCGCCTCTAGTTTCGGGGAGTAATATATTCCCTTCTTACTAGCTGATGTTTGCGAGGTGGACTTTTTCTCTTGAATCCCCTTTTACGATAAGCAGAGCCATGCTCTGGGCCAATTCTACCCCGGGCCCAGACGGGGGTACCCAAACTTGGGACTTTTAAAATGTTGAACATTTGTTCATACCTACAGTTGGAGCATAGGAATTCAGCTGGAAGTAGCAGAAATGAAATTTTTAACTAGTAGGCCTATTAACTATTAAAGAAGTTACCTAAATGGAAAAGATGAGGCAACAATTAGAAAGGAATGACAAGTGGAGAAATTGAGGTTTGAACTTGGTCGGGAATGTTTAAGAAAGTTTGGACACATGAAGAGATTGGGAAAAGATAGGAAACCCAGAAGAGATATTGAATTGCAGAAGAGGGTAAAAGAAAAGTAGGAAGATTAGGGCAGAAGAGGGGACAATTGATTGAAGGAGACGTTAAAGAGCGAGGTGAATCATACGTGGGACCAGGTGACAGAAGTAAAGCTATGGAAAGACAGCTGTTAAGATTGGAGAAGAAGCAGATGCAGGATGAAGATGAAGAAACACTGAGCCCGGCACCGCAAGGTGTGACAATTGCACACCTGATCAGTGATCAGTCAAGAAAAAAGCCTTACAAGCCCAAATTTAAATATTATGAGTGACTTTGTATTAAATGTTCTCTACATAAACTTTAATAAAGTATCTTCCATAAATTACTTTTAAAACTTAAGCAAGTACTATGCCTATGTGGGAGTTAGGCCTACAAAAACGTTTGTAACTTCGGGGGTATTGGAATTTCGGAAAAGTAAAACAATAATGGTGAAATGAAATGCATTTAACCACGATTGTTCTAAATAACATGCAAATGACAGTGCTGCCGCCATTTAAGTCCCGCCGCGTTGTTGGATGAGCGTAATTGGTGCATTGAGTAGCCAAGTGTTATGCGGATTTTCTGTTGTTCTGTGAAAAAATCATTACTAAGTTGAAGATTTTTTTAAATTTATTTAAGTTAAATTAAAAATAAACTTTAATTTTTAATTTTTTTAATTAATCGTAATTTTAAAAAAGAAAAAAATCGTAAAATTTCGATTTTCATTAGAAATAATTATTCGATTGTAGGTACTCAAATTTCAAACGAATATATTAATTCAAAAAATTAAGGTTCTGTGAAAAAATCATTACAATCGGATAAAGCATGTTGGTGTTATAAGGCAAAGAATTGATTTAAAAAAGAAAAAACCGTAAAATTTCGATTTTCATGAGAAATAATTTTTCGATTGCGCTCAAATTTCACACGAATACCTAAATTCATAAAATTAAGGTTCTGTGAAAAAATCATTAAAATCGGATAAAGCATGTAGGTGTTATAAATCGAAGAAATTTTTAAAAAATCAAAAAAAATCGTAAAATTGCGATTTTCATGAGAAATAATTTTTCGATTGCGCTCAAAAACGTGGCAGTTCTAAGTTCAGAGATTTCGAAGACCTCCATAAAATTTCATCGCAATCGGAGTATCGGTTTAGCCAGAATCGTGTGGACAAACAGACAAAAATACAAAAAGAAAGAAAAAAAAACCATTCCGGAATTTTTTCTCCAGTGTAGTAGAATGGAATCTTCGCTTCGCTCGCTACGCTCATCCAACTACTGTACAATCTAAAAGAGGCTACTTCCTCCAAAAAATTTTTTACCACATAATCTATAGCAAAATCCTTCACTTAAATAACCGTTTAAAAATTATATCTTGTAACCGTGATTTTATACAAATTTTTATTTTTTTGATCCAGAAAAAAAAGAAAATTATGGTTTTGGTAAATTTCTTAAATTGGCTTTAACCTGTTTCTTTTTTATTCCACATGTAGATACTAGAGCATCATACCATTCTAAAATGGCCATTTATAACATCGTGTATTGAAACTGTGCACAAATACACACTTAAACATGCAAAAATATGCATTCCAAAATCACACCCCTTCTTTGTAATCAGCATATTTTGGCCTAACCACTTGCCCAAATTACAAAACAAAATGTAGAGGATTTACAGAAAAGGCTGTAGAGTACGTCAAGAATGGTCAATATATTTTTGGATCAAAATCCTCCATGGTAATGGGGCATAAAGATCGTCCCCATGTTATTTCTTATGGGAGATTCATGCCGATGGGACCTAGCTCGAAAAATACCAAGTTTGCAACAACCTACCCATATTCCTGGAGTCCTCCCACTCGGGCAGTTCCTCAGTGACCACGAACACGAACACGTTTGTCCGGTGTTTTCGCTCGCTATTCTGGAAAAAGCATACACACCACATAAAGCCACAGGCAGCAATTTGCCCCATACACATATTGCCAGACAAAACATTTCTCATACAATGCATACAGTCACTTTGTACATAAATTGTCTACAGCAAACTTATCATAGGTTGACTATCTCAGACATAGTTTTGATTCCAAGTAGCATTTCGGGTACCGGTACTGCAGTGTTAAATGTGAAAACACAGTGCCATTATGCCAATGCTAATTTTATATTACCTATTGTTAGGGATCCAGGGATTTTGCAATCAGCAAAAATATGGAATTTCTTAAAAATACCTGAAACAGGTTTTTCATAAGATGATGAGATTGATGATTCATAAGATGATATTAAAAAAATGCAATTTTAAACTGCACCAAAAGGCAAAATTTTCCATTTTTGCATACAAACATAAAATAAAGCTTTGTATCGTTTTTACCGCCCAATCAGCAAAATTAATCATTTTATTAGTGATATTAGTTCGTTAGCTATTTGACCCGGAAATGTAATGTTTATTGAGTGTTGAGCACAAAAAACTCATTGAATGACTGATTTCCACTAATTCGCCTTTAAAAAGAAACGACACGCGCCAAGCGGAGAAACGGCGAAACGCTCAGATGAGGTCGCTCCGGAGGTGGGTGTGGCGCTTGCGTTTAAAACTACACGGCGCGGCGAAGTTTTCGTCCAAGATAATGTCGAATAGTGAACGATATTGTTGTGTTCTGAGTTGCATAAGGTTAAGCCACTAAGCCAACCATTAAAGACGGCACAATTATACCAAAGAAGATGACATAGCAATAAATAAAGTAAGATCTAGGTTCTCAAAGTTTTGTGAGAATACAGGCCTGATTCTAAGTAAATTCCGAAAATGGGTATTTACTTTATATTATTTCTAGCTGACGGTGTAATAATAGTGGTTTAGGCCTCAAGGTTTATAAACAAACAGTAAGTATTTTGATTTTAGAACACGAAACAATAATATTGTAGGTATGGATTGTAATCAGAATAACAATAATAATTGTACTTTTTCAGTATAGAATATATACTATATGTAGGCCTATAGCTAGTCTGCTTTATTCCACGGATGATAAAACTATAAAAACTCAGTAACTCGCTGAAAGATGTATTCAATAGTTGTTTGTTAAAGGGTTCAGTAATTTGCAACATCGATAGTGTAGTTCAATTCAAACATCCCATTGCCGTTCACGTGAGACACATAATATTTGAAAGGTCGACGAGTTGATTCCCACGATCAGAACTCTTCACTGAACGTTTTACCTAAGGTTTACCCAGTAAAAAGTGAATGCTGGATCAGTCACATTTGAATATCCTTTGTATACATTTCCTCCCAAATATACTCGCACGACCATGTATAGGGCCTACGTAGTTAGACAACAGAAGACAGACAAGTTTGTCCCTTGGCAGTTGGGACATTTTAATTCCTACGAAACGAAATATAGGCCTAAGATGTTTTACAATTGACGTGTAGCAAACCTGCTTATTTGGTTACAATACAAAATAAAATTCAGAGAAAGATACTTATTAAAAATTGCTAACGATTAGGCCCAAGTGTAGTAGAAAACAATTTTTATGATCTACTTTCGAATTTTATTTTCATTGTTTCCAAACAACTATAAACTTGGCAATTTAGTATGAAGTTCTTAGTACTCCCAATGAATGAATCACAAATAGGCTCAATGGTGTTTAATTAATGGTTAATTACCATTATTTTGGAGCGATGTCTGGCATAATAATAATAATTATTATGTCACTTTTTGTTTGGAAATATATGTGCACTTCATTTATTTCCATTTATACTCGGTAATTATTTATTAATGAGCGTTAATTTGATTATAACTTGGGTTTAAAATTTAGTGTTTCATATCCACTTGTAGGGCCCTACTGTCTATTTCAGTTCGTATATTCTTACTTTGTTATTGAAAAGTATATTTATTTTACGTATTATTTATTGTTCAAAAGATTTAAAATAAAAATATGTAGGTCCTAGTCACCTTAGTTTCATTTCTGTAAAGTTTATTTGCAAAATAATTAGGGAAGTGCTAAGAATTCCTATTACGGCCTACTGTCTCCGAGTCTGAGTTGGAAACTGGACTATTTCGATCCCTTTGATTTTTCTATATTGTAAGTAGAATACTTAGTAACCTAATTGGAATCGAATGTAAAAGTAACCAGTTGTTTTGCGATATTGTGTTCAAGATAAAAGTTGATTTTCGGCGTTGTGCATAGGCACATGTCACAGCAAGTATGACATCGTATGCATATTCATTCACACCGACAGATTATTAACTAGGCACCAATTAGTACACACATTAATTTATTTCAGTTGTGAGAACTATGTAATGGCATTCCAAAATGTCACTAGATCAAAATAATGTAAATAGCCCCTGTTTGACGGGGCCCTCGCATACGGAGCCTCACGGTGCGCCAGCGTGAGCGACCTCATCGTAGCCGACATCTTTGTATTCGCGCGGTAACCACTAGCGCCATCTCTTGACACTTTTAAAGGCGTATACAACAATTTTATCAGTGTTTTGTAGTGTCTTTACCCGACCGATGAAAAACTAAATGATTTCGACTTGTCGAATCTTTTGCCAATGGTAAACTAACCAGGTCTAATCAATTGTGCCTGAATTGATTGTTACATTTTGTGGGACTCATAATAGACAGTAAACTCAAGTGGCACGAACACATCAAAGTGCTAATTAAAAAACTAAACTCTGGCTACTTTGTAATCAAATCAATCAAGTCTGTAGCAAACATTGCAACAGCCAAACTAGTATATTACTCTATAAAGTATGGAATTGAATTCTGGGGTTGCTCTCCCAGTACCAAGAAAGTTTTTATAATTCAAAAGAAGGTAGCCTAATCCGGTCAATGCTAAACAAGTCTCGAAGATCACACTGTAAACCTCTCTTCATCAAATTAAATATCTAAACACTCTATAGTTTGTTCATTCTACAGGCAACCCTAAAAGTTAAAAAAACAAAACATAAAAACACTTCCAACAAATAACAATATCCACACCCACGACACACGTCTAAAAAACAACATACATGTAAATTATTTTTCAAAATCTTTAACCCAAACAAACTCTGATTACACACACATAAAATTGTTTAATAAACTACCGACTGAACTAAAAAACATAGGTTCATTAGACCGTTTTAAATACTCTGTAAAAAAGTTCCTTATCGCAAAAGCATATTACTCCATAAACGAGTATTTAGTTGAAATACCTAGTATAATTAAGTTGAGTTTAGACTCAAGATTATGAAAGTGTAATTCATGAACATATTTCTTGTCTATTTATTTATACAGTATAATAATTTATAACTACGTATAAGTTTGACTGTTCTCTATATTTCTGTATTTGTCTGTACATCTGAAAATGCTTCTCGTAAAATGTAGATACTATGACAATAAACCATTTATTATTATTACTAGGAAACGCTCAGTTGGACGCGTTGATAAGCGAGCACGTGCTATAGCTAGACCCACATTGCACATTTTTTTAAATTTTAAAATTTGCGACGTTCGCTGTCCACAGGGCCATGTTTCCAATATTATTTATTATTGCCAAGGTATTTGGGCAAACCCGTGTGTAAACCTTTACTTTGTGGATAAAATCCACCGCCATCTAGAGGACCTTGACTTCTTGGGAAAACTATTTAAACTCTTTGGTGACAAATAATACACTCTTCCTCGAAAGTATTTTGATTACTTCTAGGTGGCAGTGCATTAGAAACTTTGCGCGTCTTTTCGTTGCCATGGCAACGTTACTTTTGTTATAATGTAATTAAGCGAGCGAAGCGAGCGTTTCCATTTGACTCTGCCGGAAAAATTTGTCACTCGTTTTTTTTTTTTTTTTTTTGTTTGTTTGTTTGTTTTTTTTTTGTTTTTTTTTTTGTTTGTATGTCTCGCGATAACGTTCGAACGGAGGCTCGGATCGAGTTGAAATTTTCACCATCCGCAAGCTTTGTTCTCGATTGAATGCCATTAGTTTTGTGGCAAAATCGTTCAAAAAGTTAAAAAGTTACATTAAAGTTAATCGAAAGTTTTTTTTTCAAACTTCACGGCGACAAAATCTGAGATGGCCAAATCATTTAGAATGTCCGTCCGGTCACGAATATGTTAATTTTATTTTGATCCGATAAGTAGTGTAGATGGAAATTACATTATAACAAAGTACGGTTACCATGGCAACAGAAAGTCGTGCAGCTTTTTTGGCTCATGATAGCGGTCGAACGGAGGCTCGGATCGAGTTGAAATTTTCACCATCCGCAAGCTTTGTTCTCGATTGAATGCCATTAGTTTTGTGGCAAAATCGGTTCAAAAAGTTAAAAAGTTCACTTAAAGTTAATCCAAAGTTTTTTTTTCAAACTCAACGGCGACAAAATCTGAGATAGCCAAATCATTTAGAATGTCCGTCCGGTCACGAATATTGTTATTTTATTATGATCCGATAAGTAGTGTAGATGGAAATTACATTATAACAAAAGTAACGTTGCCATGGCAACGAAAAGACGCGCGAAGTTTCTAATGCACTGCCACCTAGAAGTAATCAAAATACTTTCGAGGAAGCAGTCTATTATTTGTCAACAAAGAGTTTAAGTTTTCCCAAGGAGTCAAGGTCCTCTAGATGGCGGTGGATTTTAAAGTAAAGATTTAAACACGGGTTTACCCAAATACCTTGGCAATAATAAATAATACTGGAAACGCGAACGTCGTAAATTTTTAAATTTAAAAAAATGTGCAATGTGGGTCTAGCTATAGCACGTGCTCGCTTATCAACGCGTCCAACTGAGCGTTTCCTAGTTTCTATCTACACTACTTATCGGATCAAAATAAAATTAACATATTCGTGACCGGACGGACATTCTAAATGATTTGGCCACCTCAGATTTTGTCGCCGTTTAGTTTGAAAAAAAAACTTTTGATTAACTTTAATGTAACTTTTTAACTTTTTGAACGATTTTGCCACAAAACTAATGGCATTCAATCGAGAACAAAGCTTGCGGATGGTCAAAATTTCAACTCGATCCGAGCCTCCGTTCGAACGTTATGGCGAGACATACAAACAAACAAACAAACAAAAAAACAAACAAAAAACAAAACCAGTGACTAATTTTTCCGGCAGAGTCAAATGGAAACGCTCGCTTCGCTCGCTAAATTATTTAGCAATTTTAATCGCACAGAAAAGGCGCATTTGATGACGTTTTAAAAAAATAACGAAAAAGCAAAATAAAGCATAATTTGAATTTCATTGAGCATAATTTTTCAATTAAAAAAAAATTCCTGGACCCATACCTATTGTCATGGATGAAAGAAGCGACGACTTCAATTTCACTAAAGGTCGGTTTATAAATGATGTGAACGTGGAGGGATGTGAATGGAAACGCGAATGTGATGTAAACTGAAAGCAAGGTGTTAATGATTGACAGAAATCGATACCACTTCGTTAGTCAAATAAAACAATAAAAAAAGTCAAATAAAACCCAAGTGCCTAGCTGTCCAAGCAGTAGTTGTAGATTATGTGAGGTTGGTTTTTGTTCTGTCGTGAGTTGAGTACAGAGCGTTTGCGCATGTGCGACGATCACATCGCCAATCGTGCACATGAATGCAGACGCCAAAGTTGTGACTTGACAAACTTTGGACGGACCGTTTTCCATTCCTGTTCATGTCCCGTCAATCATAAACGCTAAGCTTTGAATGCTATGTGTTATCTTTCGCGTTCATATTTCCATTTGTGTCCCCCCACGTTTCTGTCAATCGTAAACCGGCCTTTACCCTGAGAAAAATAGCTCTGGTGTTTTATTTTGTTTGTTTTTTGTCTGTTTGTTCGCTCTCTACCAGGCAAACGGCATATGCGATCTTGATGAAAATTGTAGAGGACCTTCGAAATCTCTGAATTTAGATTTGCCAAGTTTTTTGGTACAATCGGAGAAATATTTCTCATGAATATCGTACTTTCACAATTTTCTCTCGATTTATTATGCAATATTTTTGTGATATTGGGCCTGCGACGGGGCAAACGGCTACTCCGATCTTAACGAAACTTTATGGGAACGTTCAAAATCACGGAACTTATACTATATATGTTATGATTTTGGGGACAATCGAAGAAATATCTCATAAAAATCGTACTTTTATTGAAACGATTAATCAACCACAAAAGCTCATCCATCAACGCGACTGGAAAAAGCGTTAGCAGCAAAGCGGCCTAGTTTATGCACATTACTCTCACAAAACACGCAAGCAGCTGCTGACGATGCAAAGCTGAAAACTATAAGAGTTTTTGTCTGCTTCCATGAATGGGAATATCCAGAATATTTTTAAAGGAGAGCGGACAATTGATTTGGTGATTGGATCAAAAACGTCATTAAATTATTGAACTGATAGGTAAATGAAATTCACAATTCAGGAAGTAACCAAAACCAATAAATAACAATAATAATAATGATTTATTATTCCAGATGAGTAAATGATTTTTTTCTGTTGTAAGGCCTACTTGCACAATGTAACAAAACCGTAGTTTCCATTTATTTTCAATCTAAGAACGATGCTATAATCATTACCTACCTGACAAGCCCCTGAAATTTACAACCAGTGCAATAAGGTATTCCAAGACACATGCTACGTGTTGCTATAGGGCAGAGGTGGACAATTACCGCTCGTCCACTCGCACGGGCGAGTAAAACTTTCATGCTGGTCCCTAGATCATCAAGAAATAAAATGTACATATATATATTTTTTTATTTATAAACAAGCACCTTGAAGCAGATATTGGTGAGCGTTTTTCATTTATCAATGCAACATTAACTAGTAGCTACTTCCACAAGTTATTACTTATTAATTAAATATTATTGATACAAATTCGCTTTGAATCGTGTTTTAGGCAATCAAACGTTATGCAACACTCAAAAAGATTTTGCCTTCGCCAAATTTGCCTCCAGCGGCTGGGGCTTTGCCCCAGACCACACAGGCTATAACGCAATACTGCTGGCCCCTACTTATTTTTCCTGGCCCATAACTTTTTAGTGGATTTGTCCACCCCTGCTATAGGGCAATGGCAAAACTAATTTGCTACCCGAGCACTGAACGATCAACGATTTTAACACTTTAATATCATCCACATGGTGGTGCGTCTGCTAAAAGTTTGCTGGAACCACAATGTAAAGAGTTTTGTGATCATGAGAACCGGGTGAAGATTCAGAGTAAACCAGCTTGGCATTGACTTTTGTAAAGAACGTGACAACAATGGGCATACTTAAGGAAGTTCCTTGAACTTAGGGATGCACACGATAATCGATATTATCGATCGATAATCAATAATGGATATAATTTCGATAATCAATAACCAAAATGTATTATCGATTATCCAAATATCAAATAATTGGTCAATAGTGGCACGAACCAAACTCTAAAGACGGAGATTATGTCACATTGTGCCATGCACTAGCTGGGCTGATGGTATCACACTCGAGATTTATGTTTGGAAATTAGCTATGTCGATAATGGAAGCCAAACACATGACATCAAAGACAGAGAAGTAGAAAACTGAACGCGATTGTATTGTTTTGATTGACACTTGCCACACTTGAGGTTCCACTTATAGGTCGGAACAGGCTTTGTTGGTGATATCGATATTATCGATAATATCGATTCGATAATGCCATTACCATTTTGATAATCAATAATGAAAAAAGTATCGATGTGCATCCCTACTTGAACTTTTAAAAGATTCAGTTCATCAATTGAAAAAAGAACTTTTATGAAGTTCAAGTTCCTTTTCACACCCTTACATCTAAAAAGTTCAAGTTCCTCATCCTTTAATAAGTTCCCTTTTATTTTTAAGTTTGTTTAATGCAACTGCAGAGTGACTGACGTGCAGCTTGTAAGCATGCGTACGGCTGTCAAAGAGCACGGTGAGTGGTAGGGTCATGAATCATGATGATACATGTGATATGAAAATTATAAATAAATGATACGTAACGGCAAGGTTGTTTGCTAACGAATCCTCAAAAGTGGTGCTAAGTACAAAATTGACTACCGGTACTTAATTGTAACTGGAACATTTTTGGATGAGCGAAGCGAAGACTTCAATTTCACTGACCCCCCCAAAAAATTTAGCTCGGGTGTTTTTTGTTTTGTTTTTGTTTTTTGTTTGTTGGTTTTTTGTCTGTTTGTTTGCACTCTACCGGGCAAACGGCATATGCGATCTTGATGAAAATTAGAGGGGACCTTTGAAATCTCTGAACTTAGACCTGCCACGTTTTTGGGTACAATCGAAGAAATATTTCTCATGAATATCGTACTTTTCCGATTTTTTCCGATTTTTAGTGCGATATTTTCGTGACATTTGGGCCGATTCTGACCAAACGGGTGGGGCTACAACATTCATATTTTACATGGACATTAAGGTAATGGTGATGTATTGCTTTTTGCAAGAAAAAGTTGAAAAAGTTAGCCAGAATCCATACAATAAAGGTTTTAATATGAGAAACTTGACAACAATCACCTACAATGCATTCAAAAAACACTTGCAAAGGAAAAGTGGTCCTACGCAAACTAAAAACTTACGAAAAAGCTCATCCATCAACGCGACTAAAAAAAGCGTTCGCGAAGCGGCCTAGTATTAAGGAACTTCCTTGAAAATATGAACTTGATCACTTACAAGTTCCTCAACACTAAAAGGGATCTAGTACCTCAAAAAGTTCCGTGAAAATGGAACTCGATCTTTTAAAAGTTCCTTCCCCTAAGTATGACAATGGGCAATAGTTTTCTTGCATTAAAATTTAAAAGGGGTATTAACCTGATAAACTCAAAAAATATATTTCATTCAGGCAAACTAGTAATGAATTTAGAAATTAGCAGAAAAATTATTACTTATTAGGTCCACCATGAGATGACCCGAAAAAAAGTTGTCAAACATGGTATTTTTCGAGCTATGTTTCATAGGCAAAAATCTCCCATAAGAAATAACATGGGGATGATCTTTATGCCCAGTGACCAATGACCACGGAGGATTTTGATCCAAATAAATATTGACCATTATTGAGGTACTCTACAGCCTTATCTGTAGGCCTAAATCCACTATATTTTGTTTTGTTATTTGGGCAAGTGGTTTGGTCAAAATATGCTGATTACCAAGTTAAGGGGTGTGATTTTGGAATGCAATAATTTTTGTATGTTTGAGTGTATACTTTGTGCACAGTTTCAAGACACAATGTTATAAAATGCCATTTTACGATGTTTTTAGTAGGCCTATCTATGTGGGACAAAAAAGAAGCCGGTTAAAGCCAATTTAAGAAATTTCCCAAAACACCAATTTTTGCCAATTTCTGGATAAAAAAATTGAAAAATTTGTGTAAAATCACAGTTACAAGATATAATATTTTAAACGGTCATTTTACTTTAGTATTGTGCTCTAGATTACATGGTGAACAAATTTGGGGGGTAATAGCCCCTTATCATGAGCTGCTGAGCAACTGAGCAGAGATTTAACAGCTTGATCTACATGGCAGTGGTTAATTAATTCATATGCTTTGACCATAACAATGAAGTCGCATGCCGTTTGTGCAGGAAATATTAATAATTGGTTTAAGGGCGCGCTAACGGTTAGATAATTATGAGGAAAACATAAACGTAACACTTGTCTATTCTATCTCAATAGAATTGAAAATAGTACATTATTTTATTACATTAGTTTGCTTAGGTATAGATTAGGTCTAAATGGCTAGGATACTTAAACTGGGAACATGAATAAACATATTTCAGTGGGGGGAAAGGTACAGAAGGACGACAGCTTACCTTAAAAACACAATCAGCAACTTTGTCTACTCATCTATTTGTGTCTGTATGACCTACCTTACTTTTTTAAGGTAAGCTGTCGTCCTTCTGTACCTTTCCCCCCACTGAAACATGTTTAATTATGTTCCCCCATTATTACATTAGATTGGTTTAAATTACAGTAGGGCTTAGGACTAAAGGTTATTTAACCATTTTTCAATTTACTTCGTCTGTACATTAAGCCAAAATTTGGAGTTCCTCCTTCCCCCTTTTGAAGACTACCAACAATAACATCAAACAAAAAATTGGAAGACATGCTTGTAGCCTAATACATAATTAATTGTTCATTACCATATGGTAAAGAGTGGGTGATTGTTCTTACCTCAAAGACGCCGAGCGACCTCCCAAGCTTCCCGCAGACTCCCGCCTCTTCCAAAACCTCCCGTATGGCGGTCTTACTCGGCTCCTCTTCCGGCTCCACTCCGCCTCCGGGTATGATCCAGTGGTCAGGTCGTCGGGATGAAGTCACCAGGAGGACCTGAGGCAAGCAATCATCTCATTACATCCTTCAGCCAGGAAACCTGAAACACCCCCTGCGGAGATAAACAGACTGTAAGTAATCATCTCATTACACCCTTCAGCCAGGAAACCTGAAACACCCCCTGCGGAGATAAACAGACTGTAAGTAATCATCTCATTACACCCTTCAGCCAGGAAACCTGAAACACCCCCTGCGGAGATAAACAGACTGTAAGTAATCATCTCATTACACCCTTCAGCCAGGAAACCTGAAACACCCCCTGCGGAGATAAACAGACTGTAAGTAATCACTCATTAGACCCTTCAGCCAGGAAACCTGAAACACCCCCTGCGGAGATAAACAGACTGTAAGTAATCATCTCATTAGACCCTTCAGCCAGGAAACCTGAAACACCCCCTGCGGAGATAAACAGACTGTAAGTAATCATCTCATTAGACCCTTCAGCCAGAGGCGGATTTATACTTATTGGGGCCCTGTGCACAGCCTGTTTTTGGGCCCTATATTGCAGGCAGATCCACGACATTTTCATGGGGGGGGGGGGGAGGGGGCAATTTTTTGGGGGAAATCAGGTTTTTACAGTGCATTTGATGCGTTTTAGAAAAAGTGGTGCACTGAATGCAATGCTGAAACAATTTAGTTTGTGTGCATCAATTTGTTTTGTCGTCATGTAGTTGAGCTGACAAT
Source organism: Sweltsa coloradensis (assembly GCA_024449915.1). Classification (NCBI taxonomy): domain Eukaryota; kingdom Metazoa; phylum Arthropoda; class Insecta; order Plecoptera; family Chloroperlidae; genus Sweltsa; species Sweltsa coloradensis. The sequence continues at coordinate 119,539 of JAMZAV010001351.1, forward strand.
TCACAGCATACATAGCTGCATAACGTTTGATCTTATTTTTAATTTAGCATATGCCTATAGAATAGAGCAGGATTCAAAATACATACAAAACTTGTTTTCTATGTATGGCAATTGGCAAGGGTGGCATATCTCCACTTGGGTACGGTACATTGGTACCGGTATATGTTTATATTTTTTGCTAATGGCAGAATTTGGGGGCCCCTCAGCCCCCTGCTCCTGTGTGCACCTATAAATCCGCCTCTGCCTTCAGCAAAGATATTTTATGTTTATCAGAAAAGATCTTGTTCTTCGCTGTGAGTGTGACCATGGACTTGACCTTGGTGCGACAGGAATTTAAAATTAATCGTATCATTGGTTGTGTTCAAACTAGATATGAAATGGAGGCTTGTCAAGGTCGTTCAGATACTTTAAACAAGGTTGTAAAATGTAGTAGGTAATAATAAAAAAAGTCATTAGGGAATATTTTTCTATTTTACAGTCAGTCATTTAATAATTTTGTAAGATAATATTTATTGTAAATTCAGAAGTTTCGGGGTCATTAAAATCGTAACCTCCAATTTTACTAGTAGATTTCGTTCTTGTACATATTTTACGGAAACATTAGGCCTACCTACCTAGCAAACTATCGTGTCAACTTTGGGTAAGTAAAACCTTCACTAACTTGGCCAGACAGCAAAGTTAGCTTAAAATAATTTCCAAGTTCTGTAGGCTAGCACCAAAGTCGTAAACTCACTGTGACTACCAATTTAAAAAATCAACACATTTAAATGATGCTGTCATCCAAAAATATTGGTGTCTTCAGACATTGGAAGTACCTAACTAATTATGTAGACCTAAATGCAAAAGTTTCTAAACATTGTCAATTTCTAGTATCAGGGTCAAGGAGGCACGAGACTGTGACCAATGATGCCACATGCAGGGGGCGACAATGACGGGAGGAGGGAGGAATACATATTTTGCATCCAAGCCAAGGTGTGGCAGCACTCAAACATTGTGACAAAAAAGTAATGCTTGTTCCTGTAGAGTATTCATGGAATTTTACAAGAAGCCTTCAAGACGATTCATAACAATTAGGCCGACTCCTTATATTGTGCGTGTAAATTGTGTAAGGTTGTCAAAGTCGGGTAAATGCTGTCACTCACTACTATAAGTAGACCTACTACTATGGGGAGCCGTATTATTTTCCCGTCAGCGCAGATAGCGCTGCGAGCGATCCAGCCACTCTCACGCGCAGGAAAATGGTCATACGGCACCCCATAAACAAAAACTTCAATTTGACTACCCAGTAGGGTTGCCAGGAGTCCCGTATAATGGGGTGCATCAGTGGCAGACAAGTCTCGAATTAATGACTCACAGCAGATGTGAGTAACGCGGTCTCTTGAAGGTTCGCTAATTATTTGCTCCTTTGTAAAACTGATTAAGATACGTTGTCGTTTATCAGAAAATAGTTATCATATCAATCAACTATGTAAAAATAAAATACAAATGTTCCCGGGTACCGGTACTCGCTCAATCAAGAACCACTCTGGTGAAATGTGGACTGATTGAGAGATCAATTTCTCATGTAATATACTAGAAAGCTTCGCAAACGTTTTTTCAGACGCGTTGTTGGATGAGCGTAATTTTTTTTAAACAAAAAAAGCGTAAAATTGTGATTTTCACGAGAAATTATTTTTCGATTGCGCTCAAATTTATTTCACACCAATATATGAATTCATAAAATTAAGGTTCAGTGAAAAAAATCAAAACAATCAGATAAAGCATGTAGGTGTTATAAGTCGAAGAAATCTTTTAAAAATTGAAAAAATCGTAAAATTGCCATTTTAATGAGAAATAGTTTTTTTTTCGATTGCGCTCAAAAACGTGTCAGTTCTAAGTTTAGAGATTTGAAGGCCTCCAGAAAATGTCATCGCAATTGGAGTATCGGTTTAGCCGGAATCGTATTAAAAAACAGACAAAAATACAAAAAAAAGAAGAGAAAAAAACATTCCGGATTTATTTCTCCAGTGTAGTGAAATGGAATCTTCGCTTCGCTCATCCAATAAAAAATGAGATAATCTCATCAAGTGGAATGCCATCCTCGATGCTACGGCCGAGCCAAGCAAGAGACACTGAGGTGAGCGCTCCGCCGAAGAGAAGTGTTAGCATTTTACGTGTTTGCCTGTTATAAATATTGAAGTCTTCATTTTCATGTCACATTCTAATAATACACACATTCTAATGGTAATTGTCATTGATTTATATAAATAGGCCTACGTATTAAAACAATCTGACTGGGACGGGCGCACCCAGTGGCGTAGGAACTATTTTTTTAGTGGGGGGGGGGTCACACTCAAGTTGACTACGAGGTTGGGTGGGCAAACCGGGGTCTGGGGCAAAGCCCCAGCCGCCGGAGGCTTTTTCGCCGTAGGCGAGATTTTTTTAAAAAGGTGCCCTTGATAGGTGGCCTAAAACACGTTTTTAGGCGAATTTTAATTATGAATAAGGGTTACATTTTGAAGCTAATATTGCATTGAAGAAGATTGATTACCTGACTAAAATCGGTCGACATCAGTCTGCTTGGGAGTGGAAACACTGCACACAAAATATAATGAATATTAGTCTAAAATCAGATGGCTAGTCTAGTCTCGCAAATCACGTCTCTTACTGAATCTTTCTAAAAAATTGTTAACAAAAACCTTTCTCTTTTTTTTACAAGCCCGACTGTAATAAAAATCCTAAAAATCACCCAACAAGCTATAAGTTAGCAAATGACACCCATACCTGGCTTGTCCCCTCCACTGGGGGGTCAAGCCAACAAGTGGGGGGGAGTTTCCCCCCCATCCCTACGCCCCTGGGCGCACCTCGAAACACTGTCACTCCCTCGTCCCCCAGTCCCACCCACGTGCCATCCTTCCATCTACAATCTCAGTCGCAGGAAGCAGCCGTAAAGTTGCGGTTTATTACAATAATTACTATGTCAACGGAACGTAATCCGATTTATAGAGTTAATCACCACGTCATAATGGTGGCTCAGCGGATTTACATTTGCTGAAGTGCGTTAACATTGTTATTACATTTACTGAATCCAAATAACGGCGAGCTATTTTTATTATGGATGGCGTTGTGATTGTGATGGTGGATCATAAAAGCTGCTTGTAAACCAAGAGGCGCACGCGTTTGCGCATATCAATCAGAGGCTAATTGCGGTTTTTATCGCGAGACGTGACACAAATGGAGCTAGGCTGCCTAAATATCAGTCACATACATCGCATATACGAGATACTCGACTACGAAAGATAACGAACGCATGTTATCCAGGACGAGCGGCCGGGCAATGCAGTTTGAATGTTGCTCGTGCCAAAACAAATATGCACGCGGCCCACTCGCTCTTGTCCTCCGCTCTGCTGAAGATGGCGAGCGCTGATTGGTCGCATGCAAATCCTCCTCTGGACCAAGAGTCGCCGAGACGAGGACGAGGCTAGCTATTTTTACACGTATACTCATTAGCCGCCTAGCTTGCTCGCTGGCATAATAGGACTTGATTAGCTCGCACGCCTTCAGGGAAACAACCATCAATGACCTTGACATGAGCTCGATAAGTAACACAAGTCTCCTACACTCAAACAAACAAAACCTACAGCTTGGAGGCTCACGACAAAAGTTGGGTTACGAGTTCGAATCCCAAAACTGGCAACCCAGAAAAAAAAATCCGAGATTATCTTCAGTTGAAAAGGCGAGTGCTGGGTTTGACAATACTTTCCTAATTTCTCTAAACCCTGTCACGATCACACCGGGATGATATTGATGTGACTATACAGCGGGCAAAACAACACCATTCGGTTGTACTGGGTTTTTAATTAGGCACTCCCCCGCGACTACATTGATTGAATTTTAGTCAAAATATGTCTGCGGCAGCGAAGCTTGATTACCATAGGCAGATGGTATTTGTGGTGAAAATAAAAGGCAATTTCAGTTTCTTGTTAGTGGGATCTTGTAAGAGAATTGCCGATTACAATAAAACGTAGGCCCCGAGGAGAATTCAGAGGCAGGTATTTGTGTCGACACGAAATTGCATTGTCATTGTATTGCCCAAAAGAGGTGAATTGGTGTTGAAACTTGAAAGTTACCTATGCGAAATATTCCGTTTTTTTGCTGTACACACATTTCGTTTTTACCATTAATTGGCCTACCTACCCAACCGATTGTCTCTATGGACAATTTACAGATTTACAGATTTACATTTGGGGGGGCGGAGGGGGGGGGGGGGGCAAAACCTTTCAGCGTTGCACTCAAATCTGCAATTAAAAGGTCAAATGCGTAACCTAATACAAACAAGAACGACGAGTTCGGTTTTCAGCTAACGATTTGTACCACTACAACCCATAAAAATTTAAAATTTCAACCATAAGGAAAATATAGTACAATTCGCAACTAGAAAATATCAAGTTCAGAATTGGTTTCAACCGTTAGGTAATTATGAGCAATTCAAGAAGTGGGAAAGTGGGGGAGCTCTGAGCTGGATAGAACAGTTATGGGAGAATTATTAATTACTAATTGCTATCTCACCGACCGATACAAACAAGTCACACCCCCCTCCACTAGGTTGCGGGCAGTCTTGGGCAAGGCAATTATCTTATTTGTTTATTATCAATCATTAATCGATCATTACATTTATTTGGTGAAAAGATAAGACTAAATAAAAAAACCTGCCAATTTTCCCCCCAAGGAACCCATTTGATTCCACTACTCGGAATCTATCAAGGGAGTGGGGGTGGAGCCATTTTCGAAAACCACGGGAAGTTCAAAGATATTTTCAAAACTGTACGGCAGTTGACGATCAGGTAGGCCTACTGGAATTCGACGGGATAACGACGGCGAAAGGAACTTGGAAAGTGTTCCTGATAGCTGATGTAAGAGATAGGAACGTATTCTCATTTAGGCCTAAGTTTCTGAAAGAGGAACTAGTTCCCGGGAATGCGTTACTAGGCTCCCCAAGACTGGTCGCGGGCTGGACTTGATGACCTGATTGCCAGTTTCTTGTCCCGGGAGTAAAGAATTGTCAACGTGTTGCATTCGGATATTTCGAAGCTTCCCAGACAATTTCGCTTGTCCAGTAGCGAGCGAGCAGACACAAAACGTTGCCTTGGTTTAAAATCAATTTTAGTAGGGTACTACACTCGTTCATATAATAATTTTGCCGGCAGGTCAATAACCTGGGTGGGCGGCGCCTGACCACTGTGATCCGGGGGTGGTGTAAGGCGAGGCCTTCGTGAGGCCTCGGGAACAATACATGGCACCGCCGCTTGTTACTCAATACAATCTCCCGTGAAGACACCCGGCCGCCAAGCTAGAAATATGTCGTTTTTAGAGGGTGTTCAGTGCACCCCTTTTTAGGCAGAAATTGGCTTACATCATTGGATAGATCAAAGTCTTGTGCATCTCATGCCACCGTGGGAGTTCGCCATGTTAACCATGTCTAGCCGTCCACATGCCAGACTGATCAATGATATATTGACCACCGTGGGAATGTTATTTTCTTCACGACAGCCCTGCTGTGTGTGTGGGGCGGGGGGGGGGGGGGGGGGGGGGGGGGGGGGGGGGGGGGCCTCTATAGCACATGACAGACTTGGGTAGAATAGCATTTTCAGAAAATTTGATAGCTTACAAGTCACAATACAATAATCTATTGTAGAGTGGAACTGTAAAAGAGGCGAAACGCATAATTGTGATCACATTGTGATGACCTGATTTCATTTAAACATTCACAGCATTTTAAAATAGACCAAGTTTGAAATACAAAAAGGATATTATTTTGAATGAAAAGTGCAACTGTTACTAGCGGAGTGCGGAACCTTACCTAGCCTCACCGAACCGTTAGTTGTAATTATATTCTTTTATAACTAGGAAAACGCTAAAGTCCCGTCGCGTTGATGGATGAGCATTAAAAAAAAATTTGTATGCGTGGGATCTCTTTACTTCTTCAAGTTCCATTGCAAAATCATTTTTGTTAAATTAGATTAATTTTTATAAAGTACTAATTGCTAGGGTAATTAGAATGTCAAATATCTGTGGACCCGAAGATTGCTTTATGAACGCATTGTTGGTGATTGTTGTCAAGTTTCTATAGTTACTTGTTAATTATTGATATTTAATACAATCCAGAAACTAAAAAATCCATCCCGATCGTTTTTTTTAAAAAAAATATTGTTATACATTTCAAAAAACTCATATTAAAACCTTTATTTCTATGGATTCTGGAAAACTTTTTCAACTTTTTCTTTCAAAAGGTACTACAGCACCATAACCTTAATGCCCATGTAAAATATGAACGTTGTAGCCCCACACGTTTGGTCAGAATCGGCCCCAATAGCACGAAAATATCGCACTAAAAATCGAAAAAAATCTTTAAAGTACGATATTCATGAGAAATATTTATTCGGTTGTACCCAAAAACAATACACCTCTAAGTTCAGAGATTTCGAAGGTCCCCTCCAATTTTCATAAAGATCGGATAAGCCGACAGACAAAAAAACAAAAACAAAAAACACCCGAGCTAAGTTTTTTGGGGGTCAGTGAAATTGAAGTCTTCACTTCGCTATCCAATTAATAAATAACAAGATTTTAAACAATATTTCGACGACTCATCAGTTGTCTTTCACTGGTTTTATTGACATAACTGTGGAATGGAAGACGACTGATAAGTCAAAAAAATATTGTTTTTAATCTGGTGATTTATTTATAAAGTACTACAGTGCAAGGACGATTAAAAAAAACATGCCCCATGCAGGATTCGAACCCACGTCCTCGTAGAGCCACACGCTTCTCCGATATTGATGAAGTATGAGGTTTCCATGTGAACGGGATTATACTAGTATCTATGATGTGAACCTTCTAAGCCCATCTAAACGTTTATTTAGCAAGCCCAAAATAAAATAATCTGAAAGCTTTTTGGAATGTTTTCTGTTTCTGTGCCTCCTCGAGTGACACACACATTACATGTAGTATGTATCTCCAGTGGCGTGCAGAGGTTTGATAGGGACCGGCGCGAGCGCGATCATACTGGTTGGTACACCCACCCCCGTGAAGTATTTCCGCTGGCCACACAGGGTCTGGGGCGAAGCCCCAGCCGCCGGAGGCGAAAAATTTTTGGGTCCTTTTTTCCCTTAAGATAGCTTGTATGCGATCTGAGACAGGAGGGCACTAAATTACTAATTGCAAATTTGCAATATTTTATAGGAAACTTTCCAAGGATTTGCTATATATGCTATATTTTTTATTTATTTCAATTTTAATACGAAATTTACCAATTATCATTTTCAATTTGTGGATATGTTTAAAATATACTGAGAAAATCATTATGTGGATATACAATTTCGAAATATGGTCTGTTTGATCATAAGGTAATTAGAACACAGAATGTAATTGAACGCAATTCTTGGTCGCGTACACTTACGATCGGCCGAGCCTCTCCAAACGATAAGTGAGCGATATTTTATAAACATAACTACCAAGATATTGCTATACAACTATCAGAGTTGGGTAAGTTCCTTAAAAAATGGAACTAGTTACAGTTACAAGTTCCTCATAAGAAAAAGGAACTCTTTCCAGTTCCAAGTTCCTCTAAAATAAAAGGAACTAGGGCGTTCCTAAGTTCCTTTCCAAATGGAACTAAGTTCCTAAAAAGTTCCTTTTTTATAAATAACCATTTTTCTTTAGATCTTCTCGAGAGGGTCAATGTAGGTATCCAAATTTCTACTTAAACCAAATATTTGCAAAGAATGCATAAACTCTGTTTGAAATTTGGAGGAATTAAATATATGGATGAGTATGTAGGCTTTCACGACTTGTGAATAAATTTTGAATGATCTTTGGGTTGATGATGCACTGCTCCACGTTTCGCAACCACAAGGGTGGTGAACACGACACAACGCAACAACCCAAAAGATCATTCAAAACTCAAGGGTGAAATTTAGCTGGCAATGCGACTAATAATGGTGAGAAACCCATGGGGGATGGGGGTTGACCACTGAGTGTAGGAATAGGGATGGGGGTATGACAAGAATTTAGAACAATAGAGTCGAATTTTAGATTTCCTGGAAATGGAGTATTTTACAATCCCTTCATTTTGTAAGTAAACTATGATTTGACTCTTTCATTCCTTAATTTGTACAGTCAAGTTATAAAAAGGAACTTATGAAAATAAGTTAGTTTCCTGGAAAATTGGAACTAGTTCCTCCCTTAGTTCCTGTCTGAAAAAAGGAACTAGTTCCTCCCTTAGTTCCTTAAAAAGGAACTAGTTCCTAGGAACTGGAACTGTTTAGTTCCGTTCCTACCCAACACTGACAACTATACACCATTACATCCAGCTTGCAAACCAAGTGAAGTTATAACTAATAACAATTTATCTTGTATTACCTGAACATGTTATATTTTTTAGAGGTGAGTGGGGGTGGGTCACCCAAAGCCAGGGGGTGGGTACACCCCTTGGCTTTGGCACCGGCGCGGCTCGCGCCGCGGAACCATAGTCTGCACGCCTCTGTCTATCTCACTAAGAGTCTGGTCTTGCAGCACGCTGTAGGTGCAAGTGCAAGTACATCTGATCCATCTCGAAGTGCACGGAACAGCTGACAATCACGAAACACTATGTGCTGACGGATTGACACGAGACAGTATTAGGACGTAATGGCGACTGAAACCTCGAAATAGCATCAACCTACGTCCATAACTCCCAAACTGTCAGTGTCACAATCACAGGACCTTGGCCTTGTCTTAGCGTAGGGTGAGATGTTATGTAAAATACTATAGACGCGATGGTATAATAATATAGAGTCAAGTACAATCTATTAATAGATCAATAAAGCACACATTTGATGCGCGAGGGGGGCCCAGTTCAAGGCCATCCGAGGCCACACAGAGACGCAAACCCAGTCGCCACAGAATCTCCTGTTCCACTCGTTGTCTTCGAGTTGAGGACTGCAGAGGCAGTGGGGGTAAGGGCCCCGTACGGAAAAACATTTTAGGGGCTTTCGACTCCCGAGGTGTCTGGGGGCAAAGCCCCAGCCGCCGGTGACGAAATGAAAAACACTCACCAATATTATACTCCAAGGGGCTTTATGCCACCCTTCTTGACTAAACTTATATTAAAATTACCATTAAAAAAAGTTTTTTCTTGAAAAGTGTATTTTTTACTTTTTGGTTATTTAGGGGCCAGCATGAAATTTTTACTCGCCCGGGCTAGCAGGCGAACGGTAATTTTCCACCCCTGTCATTTTTTTATTTATTTTATTTATTTATTTAGCGTTTCCTATTCAGTTATAAAAACTGATTTACAAAGGAGGACAACTAAATAAGTCTAATTACATAGATGCAGAAACAACAATAAACTACATTTTCGTAAATTGGATCGTAGATTGGATGTTCTACGTGTGTTTCTTTCTCTACCCGTAACTTCGGCAGGGGTAGAAAGAACAATTTCAAAATTAAATCTGGTCAAGAGTAAATTAACAACCACAATGTGCCAGGATCGTCTAGAAGCACTGCTGTCAATGAATGTGGAACAACGTCTCTGCCGTACAGTTGATATTGACAAAGTTATTGATTACTTTAAAACAATGGTAGAGGGCAATCGGAGTCTTCGTCTGCAACTCAACGTACCAGTAAATACAATATGTAGGCCTAGTAATAGTAGGCCTATGTACCGGTATCTAGTTATTAAATATATAAAATCGTACAAAACTACAAAAAAATACTTTTATTTTGCTCTAGAAATGATCCGAATCCACATCCGGTTAAAGAAAAGTGAGAACTTACCCTGTGCATTAATAAAATTAGGTTGTTTTAGCTGCATATTTCACCGTTATTTAGAATACAACTTCACCTTGGAACTCGTTTTAAGCCATTAAAATTAACAGACCTCCCAAAAACATTTAGCCTTCGGCAAATTTGCCTCCGGCGGAGCTATCCCACGCAACCTACCTTTTGGAAATTGCACATGTATGTACCTGATATTGGAGTCAAAAGCCGCCACTGCATCAAACATGGCATGAAAGCAGGCCTACATTTGTGCTGTCTCATTGTTTCAGTTTATTTAGAACTAGATTAGGTAGTTGATATAAATAGACCAGCACCGCGATTCTCTAAGGTCCGCGTTAACGTTAAATTTAACGCCACCACGTTAAACATTTACCGCACGTTAGGTTAACGCGCGATTCCTTTTAAAACAAAACTGTAACGCACCGTTAACCGTCTCAAAAGCGCGTTACCGGTGCAGCAGACCGGCGCCTGTTATATATTAGATTGGACAAGTTCTCGAGAAGGCTGTGTGATCTCGATCACTCGGCCAATGAAAACGCTGGAATGAAGAGGACTTTAAAGCAAAGATGTTAGAATAGAAAGACAAAACCACTTCTATATTCGGCATTGCACTCTTTGCATATGTTATAAATGCAGTATAGATATGTTACTTTACTACACTAAAACATATATATATTAACCTGAAAATTGATTATTTAGATAGCCATCACAACAAAATACGATTATTCAATGCTTCTAAAATTTGAAGTGGAGGTGAAAAAACGTAAACATAACGTCCATATTTTTTAACGCAGGCCTATTATTACTAACTTTCATTTCGCCTTTAGGTTTAAGTGCGGTCCCAATGACTCGCGTACATGTTAGACTCCTTGGTCCGTGTTTCAAGACGGGTAGGCCTATATCACGTTAAAAATGACTTCACTTTTAACGTCCGCTGACGATAAAATTCGTTAGTGAATCACAAACTCGCAATGTTATCGTTAATTAATGCCGAATTGATATTTAACGTTAACGCGGACCTTAGAGAATCGCCGTGCTGGTCTACATGGTATGCAAAGGCCACATACACATAAATAACTACAGATCTAGCGGCCATGTCTTTTACAGGCCTCAGATTATGTGAGTATTTACAACCACTACTTGTAAAGGCGGATCCACATAAAAACGTAAGACGTAAGCATAAGGTTTTAACGCGTAGTCGTAATGTTGGAACATAGGAAACACCTACTGGCGTTCACACAAATGCACAAGGTTTAAGACATAGTTATAACGCATAAGACACTGTTTTAATGCGTAAGAAAGTTGAACAATTTTCAACTTTATGCTAAAACCTTATGCTTACGTACGAAAAAGTTGAGTCAAACTAACATTTACGTACTTTGAAATGCTTGACTACTACAGTCAACCACGCTTCCGTTATAAATATATAAAGTTGGCAGGACTTGGAGCATTATTTGCATAATTATCAACATCAATTGGAAAAATTATATTATTAATAATAATCTTTATTATAACCTTCGAATTCTTCTTAAATCAAAGTTCTCTCTGTTCACTCTGCAAAGAACTTAGAAGACAACTGACATGTCTTGGGCTAAATTCCTTGTGCTTACGTTTCTATGTGTACCGGCGAGCTTACACACTACGCGTTAAAACCTTATGCTTAGGGCCTACGTCTTACGTTTTTATGTGGATCAGCCTTAACTGTAAGGCTGAGATGACAGTAAACTAAATGTCTTGTGCCTTGCACTATAGGCCTAAGCCTGTGTTTGCCCTAGCCTGCAGGCAAGCCTACTTGCTTTGTTCACAGGGCCAAGCTACGGAAAGCCATGGATAAACATCTAATAAAGTGGCATACGGTAGTGTGTATCGAAATTGCATCAAGTAGGCCTACTGCATAAATTGACCAACCAGAATCTTGTCAAGATCTTGCAAGATCCTGCAAGTTCTTGGCATTGGCAAGTTCTTGGCAAGACAATAATAATACAAGATCTTACAATAGGGCTACAATCTTGCCAAGATCTTGTCAAGTTCTTACCAAGATTTTTCAGCAGGGCCCCATCCCCGTGGCCATTCCGTGGCTGGTTCTCACTTCTAACCTGGGTCCCTCCTCCACATATCTCGGCACTTATTCGGCTAGGGGGGTCCAACTTTTGTACACCTTGTTAACACTGCTATTGCCTTGTTACTACTTATGTTAAAGGTGTACTTTTGTTAGGTTAGCCGAACTTTCCGCTGGCTACAGTGCGCCGCGCTAGTTCTAGGATACAATCGATAAGAGCGCACCCGAAATCCTTTTCGTTACAGTGTATATATAAAAGTTGGACCCCCCTAGCCGAATAAGTACCCATATCTCTAGGCCTAGCTACGCCTATGCCTGTGTCATGTCTTTCTACGCGTTTGTGTATCAAATATAGCCCTATCCATCCTAATCCTAGGCCCTAGTCTAGCCTAGGCCTAGGGGTTAGGCTTACACAGTGGCAAACGACAGGTGCCAAATCAAGCAGGTTGCAGGGGGCCTAGGGCCTAGCATGTGTCATGTCTTTCTACGCCTTTGTGTATCAAATATCCATCCTAATCCTAGGCCTAGGCTAGTCTAGCCTGGGCCTAAGGGTTTGGCTTACACAGTGGCAAACGACAGGTGCCAAATCAAGCAGGTTGTAGGCCTAGGCCTAGCCTAGCTAGGCCCTAGGCCTATGAGGACCAAAGCCTAGGCCTAGGCCTAGGCCTAGGCCTAGGCCTACCCTAGCATTGAATTTGGCTGTAGTCTACTCAGGAGACCAGGGCCACCTAGGGCCTACCCAGAGCATCTCTCATTTACCCCTAACCAAAAACAAAGACTAGAGCCTCGATATTACAAAGTCTAGCTAGGCATACAGGAAACGTGCGTGTTGATTTTCCTACCTCCTTCTCAAGCTCACTCTTGACACAGATGCAAGCTGCACGCCTCCGAAATCCCTCTTCGTCGTACATACGCGTAGAGTTGGGCTTTTCCTTCACCATCTTGATCAAAACGAAACGGTAGGCCTAGGCTACACTGGTGTTTTTTAGTGCAAATTGAACTGAACTTTAATTTCTAGGCTTGCTAAGGCCTAGGTAATCCACGGCTTCCCGCTCCGGTCAAAATCTCACCGTTGAAGCACCTGCTTGCCCGCCATAGTGCATGATTTTTAAACGAGGCCTATTTAAAACACGCCATTTACTACAAAATACAATAATTAAGATAATCACAGAATAGCAAAACGATAATTGGCTGAAGTAACGAGCACTGAAATCAGTACCCTTGATCCAGGGACTACGAATTAACAAGTATAGCGTCCATATTGGTTGCTTGCGACTTGAGAAGTGAGGAGGCGAGGTCCAGAAGTCGATTGTCGATCAGCTGCCCGCTGCTGTTTGTTACTACACTAGTCAAACCACAAAAAGCATTGATTAATTTCTACGTATTTCACAAAATTTCAAGCTCTTTTACACTTGTCAATAATTTGATAGTATCAAACTAATGTTGTAGGCCCTACATTTTTTCAATTTATTATTTATATTGATATAACGCTTTGGCTAGGCTAAATTGTATTGACTAATCAAGCAAGGAAAAGCGACAGGAAAATAGCACCGGCACCAGGACGAAGCAAGGTCCTCTCGATCTCCGCCTAGCGGAGGATCGTCTAACTCTCTAGGTTAGGTCGTCGCAGCAGCGAATCAGGGTTGCCAGATTGGGCGATTTGTCGCCGTTTGGCGACCAAGCAATGTTTTTAGCGACCAAAATATTTCGGAAGTCGCCTGTCGCCGAAATGGGCTACTTCACGAAAATCCAAACTTTCCAAAAATTTCTCAATCTACAGCGTGCTTTAAACACAAATAATGTGTATCAGAAATTTTTCCCCATTGTTAAATAGTATTTTGTAATATTCTCATATTAGGACTTCATTTTGCCCGGCCCACGGCGTTTTGTTTGGTAAATGTCACATCTACAAGACAATAGGGGTTAAATGTCGAGAAGGTGTGTGTGCGGCAGGAAGGCCAAGCAGATAGATCTTTAAACTGTATCGTTTTGTCGTTTAATCGTTTTGTTATTTGTATACAGAAGCTCAGTTGTTTTTTGACCGCACGTGCGCGTACGTGAAGTTGTGTCGAACTGTTGATGGTGTTGTTTATCATTTTAGTGGCTCCGATTTTACGAGATTATCGTTTCAGCACGTGAGTACAGAATATATTTTACTTTTTATTATAGAGTTTTTAATCTTTAATTTAATCTATTGTGCCTAGTAAATATACCCATAAATATACTCCCTTAAATTCTCCAATATTTCCGTAGAGTAAAAATACACCTTTTAAAAAACTTTGAAAAAAAAAAAACGCCCTGCGGGGCAATTCTGGGGCGTTCCCCCCCAGACCCCCCCATTTGGGCCACCGCGCCAGATTGGGCGACATGTGGGCGACTTCAAACGTTGCCGCGGCGACATCAGCGCTCATATTTTCTGGCAACCCTGCAGCAAATTAGAAGCCATCTTGGTGATTAATTCTAGAGCGGGAATGTAGTAACTAGTACTATTTCACGCACTTTGCATACTAGTGAGTTAATTACCTACAAAACTGGAGGTTGTCAACGACTTTCAATACCAACGTTAGTAATCAGGATGAATGCCTCTATAACGTCATATAGTGATTATGCTTGGACATGTCGTCGTTTTCCTTAAAACGAGCTTTTTCCGGGAATGTTGTACTTTTTCACGCACTTTGCATACTAATGAGTTGATTACCTAAAAAACAGGGGGTTTTGCCAACGAGGTTGAATACCATGTAAGTGATCAGGATGAATGCCACTATAACGTCATATAGTGGGGTTTTTGTTTTGGACATCTCGTCGTTTTCCCTAAAACGAGCTTTTCCCGAACATATAGTACTTTTTCACGCACTTTGTATATGAATGAGCTAAATATGTAAAAAAAAAAAAAAAAAAGGAGGTTGTCAACGAGGTTGAATACCATGATTGTAATAAGGGTGAATGCCACTATAAACGTTATATAGTGGTTATGTTTGTACATATCGTCGTTTTCCATTAAAACGAGCATTTCTCGGCGACATAGTAATTTTCACACGCCACCTTGAAAATACCGTCATTTACTAGTGTTTTTATGATTATTTGTGTACACTATTATCATCACATATTATGTTGCTTTGGGCACAAGCAATGTTGGTAATAAACTAGGAAGCTTCGCAAACACTTTTTCAGGCGCGTTGTTGGATGAGCGTAATTGTTTAAGGGGTATTTCACTGAAAATGAATGAAAAAACGGCAGTTTTACATTATTATTGTTTTAATTTCTTTAAGTTTACTTTTTTTTTATTGAATACATAAATTTATTTTGTATTGATATAATGCTAAAAGCATTAAATGAATTTTTTCTTTAGCGCTGTATGCTATTTTACATGGGAAAATGGCTTACCAGTACTTATATTAGGCCTAATCTAGGGCTGTATAGAGTGTTATTCATAACAATTTTAGTCAATTTTAAAGAAGCCTAGATTAACAGGTTATAAAGGCCCAGTGAATTCATGTTTAATAAATAAACTGAGCCTTTAGGCTATGTTGTACTCAAATTTACCAAAAAACAACATAAATAAACATTAAATGCTATTCTCTCAAAATTTTTATTCTAGCACATTTGCTAACATTTTTCCTACTTCTAGCCTACAGTTTTTTAAAATAAAGGATAATTTATTTTTAATGGCTCACAAGTCTTATTCTGACAAATTCACCAGACACTTTTTTGATGAGATTTGATGGTTTTTTTAATTAAAATATGGGAAATATAGATTTGTTAAAAAAAACATAAAATTTTCCAACAATGCAAAGGAAAAAATCATATTTATCAAACAAAACGAAAATTATAAAATCCGTCTTGTGAATGTTTAGATGTATTGTTTTTTTAATCTAAAACACCTTTCACTTTAAAAAATAAATTAAATTGTAAGAGCCTTGGCATTTTTATCAAAAACGCTGTTTAAATCGTAAAATTGCAATTATTATTGCGCTCAAATTTCACAAGAATATATAAAACCATAAATTAAGGTTCTGTGAAAAATCATTACAATCGGATAAAGCATGATAGGTGTTAATGCGAAGAATGTTTTAAAAATAAAAAAAATCATAAATTTGCGATTTTCATGAGAAATAATTTTTCGATTGCACTAAAATTTCACAAGAATATATTAATTCAATAAATTAAGATTCTGTGAAAAAATCATTACAATCGGATAAAGCATGTAGGTGTTATAAGTCGAAGAATTTTTTTAAAAATCGAAAAAAATCGTAAAATTGCGATTTTTATGAGAAAAAAAAAATTCGATTGCGCTCAAAAACGTGGCAGTTATAAGTTCAGAGATTTCGAAGGCCTCCATAAAATTTCATCGCAATCGGAATATCGGTTTAGCCGGAATCGTGTTAACAGACAGACAAAAATACAGAAAAAAGAAAGAAAACATTCCGGATTTTTTCTCCAGTGTAGTGAAATGGAATCTTCGCTTCGCTCGCTACGCTCGCTACACTCATCCAATTATCAGAAACAGGCTTTTAGAAATAAATTTTTGAAATCGTAAAAAAATTTGATCATGGATATCCTACACATTACACTATAATAATATAACATAGGGTATTTAAAATTATTTCATTTTATTAATTACATTACAACAAATTATTATTCCCTTATTATTGGGTTGTCAATTTTTTATCTCGAAATGCACGCGATTCTTTTCGGGCCTCTACATCGTCATTTTGTGGTCAAGTTTTAGGGCGCGCTAAGTAGATGTTCACTTTGATTTTTAAAATTCCCTCTATTTCTCGTGCAAATCACCGTAATGGCTGCTATACATTGTGGAACGGGTTGCGACGACCTAACTTCGTGGCCACACGAGCGAGTTAGACGAGCCTCCGCCAGGTGGCGGAGATCTAGAGGACCTTGGGCCGAAGCACCACGGAGAGCGTACGCGGCAAAAACAAAGCAAACAACATTTGAAAATCCTCAATACGATTTCCTAGGCGAACAGAAAGAGAGAGAGGTTTGTAGTTTATTTACGGTTTCAGAGCGCGTCAACCGTTCGTGTCGTCGTAGTCACCGTCTTCGTAATAAAAAAAAAAAGGCTAGGCCTATGTCCCAATGGTGAAACTACGGGAGGGGAGGCACAATTATTTAGTGGCAAGGGTTTTGTAAACTTGCAATAAAACCACATGACTAATCTTTGATAAAACTATCAATCTTCACAATACAAATTATCGACGAAACTACGCTAAAACCTTCAAAATTAGTCGGAGGGGAGCGAGGGGGGGGCACAATTTTGTGTCAAGGTTTTTGTAAACTGACAATAAAATTATCAATCTTCACAATACAAATTATCGACAAAAATGTTAGAAAAAAATCCTGGGGCATGTTAGAAAAAAATCCTGGGGCTAAGTGTGGTTTTTACTGTGTGAAAGGTTTGACAATTGCAAGCCTGATCAGTCAGGAAAAATAAAAACAAACAACAAACCCAAATTTAATTAGTTGGGTAGTATGAGTGAAACTTATTTTTAGAAAATGTATGAAGAGCACACATCATGCGAGTCAATTATTCTCTTCTTAAACAATCGCTAGATGTGCCATGGTTGAAATCGATTTTGGTCAAAGTTGTAGTATTTTTTTCTTAATTCAGTTCAGATGACGTACATAGATAGATAGATAGATAGATAGATAGATAGATAGATAGATAGATAGATAGTACTTTATTTGTTGTTTCGTATACATACATAAGACATTTTACATTTTTTACAACAAAAGATAATATACACAAAAAGAGAGAAGTTATATAAAAATATAGTACATATAAAATGTAGTATCCATAAAACATGTTCTCAATGTTACACTAGCCAAGCCCTAGTACATATTCCGTTAACTTGTAATAGCAGCCTCCAATGAGGTATGTTTTAAGGTTCCTACTAAAGGTGTGTATAGATTTAATATTTTTTATTTCATTAGGTAGGCATTGAACATCTTTATGCTATTATTATGAGGGCTTCTCTGTGCCATACTAGTGTTGCAGCTGTTTATGTGTAGATTAGAGGCGCTTCTAGTTTGATAAGAGTGCACATCACTATTTAGGGTGAAATTTGTTGCATTTCTTTTTACTTGCATGATACTGGTATGGATGTAGATACCTGGTACGTTGTTAAAATATGCAGCCTCTTAAAGATTGGTTTGCAGGATGTTCTTGGCCCTACACCTACTATGGCTCTGACTATCCTTTTCACTCACTCACTCACTTGTGTATCCCAGCCTTAGATTAAATGATTTAGCTATGTTTATGACTAGGCCGCTTCGCGAACGCTTTTCTTGTCCCGTTGATGGATGAGATTTTTTGTTAGCTTTTAGTTTGCTTGGGATCTCTTTAGTTTTGCAAGTGCTTTTTGAACGCATTGTAGGTGATTGACTGATTGTTGTCAAGTTTCTATTGTTACTTGTTAATTGTTATTAAATATCTCAAAAAACGTTCATTAAAACCTTTATTTCTATGGATTCTGGCTAACTTTTACAACTTTTGGAACTTTTTCGGTTGGTATGAACCGGTTTTACAAAACTACTTACGTTAGGTTAGTCGTCCTTTCCGGACTAGTTACCTGCCGCGCTATAGTTGATATTATTGATAAGAGCGCATCCGAAATCCTTTTCGTTACAAAACTACCCGGTAGTTGTTTTCAGTGTTTTTGTTGAAAAAAAAAACAGTGTTAAAAAACCGGTCCATACCAACCGAAAAAGTACCCAATTTTTTCTTTCAATAGGTACTGCATCACCATAGCCTTAATGTTCATGTAAAATATAGACGTTGTAGCACATCCCGTTTGGTCAGAATCGACCCAAACATCACGAAAATATTGGGGGGGAATCCGGGGAAAAATCGGGGAAAAATAATAAAAGTACGATTTCTATGAGAAATATTTCTTCATATGTCCCTAAAATCATAACGTAACTCATTCAAACGTTCCCATAGTTTCATCAAGATCGGAGAGGCCGTTTGCCCGGTCGCGAGCCAAATATCACGGAAATATCGCATTAAAAATCGAAAAAAATCGTAAAAGTACGATATTCATGAGAAATATTTCTTCGATTGTCCCAAACACGTGGCAAGTCTAAGTTCAGAGATTTCGAAGGTCCCCTTCAATTTTTATCAAGATCGCATACCATTTGCTCGGTAGCGAGCGAAAAAACAGACAAAAAAACAACAAAAAGAACACCCGAGCTAATTTTTTTAGGGGGTCAGTGAAATTGAAATCTTCGCTTCGCTCATCCAATAAACAATCTCTAAATAGTGTCAGATTGTAATCGATTATCAGGCGAAGTTGTGGTATTTTTGGATGAGCGAAGCGAAGATTCCATTTCACTACACCGGAGAACAAAATCCAGAATGTGTTTTTTTTTTGTATTTTTGTAAACCGATACTCCAATTGCAATGAAATTTTCTGGAGAACTTTGAAATCTCTGAACTTAGAACTGCACTGTTCGAAAAATCGACCGAAAAATTATTTCTTATGAAAATTACAATTTTGCGATTTTTTTCGATTATCTTGTTTTGTTCTGTTTGTATTTTTGTGTGTTTGTTAACACGATTCCAGCTAAACCAATACTCCAATTTCGATGAAATTTTCTGGAGGCTTTCGAAATCTCTGGACTTAAGAACTGCCACGTTTTTGAGCGCAATCGAAAGATTATTTCTCATGAAAATCTTAATTTTACGATTTTTTCTCTGATTGTATTTTTTAGTGTTTGTTAACACGATTCCGGCTAAACCGATACTTCAATTGCGATGAAATTTTCTGGAGGCCTTAGAAATTTCTGAACTTAAAACTGCCACGTTTTTTGAGCGCAATCAAAAAATTATTTCTTATGAAAATCACAATTTTTCGCTTTTTTCGGTTTAAAAAAAATTCTTCGGCTTATAACACCTACATGCTTTATCCAATTGTAATGATTTTTTCATAGAATCTTAATTTTATGAATTACTAGGAAGCTTCGCAAACGCTTTTTCAGGCGCGTAGTTGGATGAGCGTAATTGTTAAAAAAAAGCGTAAAATTGAGATTTTCTTAACAATATCGATTTTTCTCAAATTTCACACGAATATACTTATATTAAAATTAAGGTTCTGTGATAAAATCATGACAATCGGATAAAGCATGTAGGTGTTATAAGTTAAACTAGGAAAACGCTTAAGTCCCGCCGCGTTAATGGATGAGCGTAATTGGTGCATTGAGCTACCATGTGTTACGCGGATTTTCTGTTGTTCTATGAAAAAATCATTACTTTTTCGAAGATTTTTTTTAATTAAATAAAATTTAAAAAAAAAAAAACTTAATTTTCTAAATAAATCGTAATTTTTAAAAAAGAAAAATATCGTAAAATTGCAATTTTCATAAGAAATAATTATTCGATTGCGCTCAAATTTAACACGGGTATATTAATTCATAAAATTAAGGTTCTGTAAAAAAATCATTACAATAGGATAAAGCATGTAGGTGTTATAAGTCAAAGAATTGTTTTAAAAAAGAAAAAACCCGTAAAATTTCGATTTTCATGAGAAATAATTTTACGATTACGCTCAAATTTCACACGAATATTTAAATTCATAAAATTAAGGTTCTGTGAAAAAATCATTACAATCGAATAAAGCATGTAGGTGTTATAAGTCGAAGAATTTTTTTTTAAATTGAAAAAATTCGTAAAATTGCGTTTTTTATAAGAAACAATTTTCCGATTGCGCTCAAAAACGTGGCAGTTCTAAGTTCAGAGATTTCAAAGGCATCCATAAAATTTCATCGCAATCGGAGTATCGGTTTAGCCGGAATCGTGCTAAAAAACACACAAAAATACAAAAAAAAGAAAAAAAGAAAAAAAAACATTCCGGATTTTTTTCTCCAGTGTAGTGAAATGGAATCTTCGCTTCGCCGCTACGCTCATCCAATTAAATTTTAAAATATCAAAACGCTTAAGTCCCGCCGCGTTGTTGGATGAGCGTAATTGGTGCATTGAGCTGCCATTTGTGTTACGCGGATTATCTGTTGTTTTTGTGAAAAAATCAAAACTTAGTCGAAGATTTTTTTTTTTTAAATTAAATTTAATAAATAAGTATTCGATTGCGCTCAAAGTTTACACGAATATATTAATTCATGAAACTAATGTTCTGTGAAAAAAAAAATTAATAGGATAAAGCATATAGGTGTTATAAGTCAAAGAATTGTTTAAAAAAAGAAAAAAACCGTAAAATTTCGATTTTCATGACAAATAATTTTTCGATTACGCTCAAATTTCACACGAATATTTTAATTCATAAAATTAAGGTTCTGTGAAAAAATCATTACAATCGGATAAAGCATGTAGGTGTTTTAAGTCGAAGAAATTTTGTTAAAAATCAAAAAAATCCTAAAATTGCGTTTTTTATGAGAAAAAATTTCCCGGTTGCGCTCAAAAACGTGGCAGTTCTAAGTTCATGGAATTCGAAGGCCTCCATAAAATTTCATCGCAATTGGAGTATCGGTTTAGCCGAATCGTGTTAACAAACACACAAAAATACAACTAGGAAAACGCTTAAGTCCCGCCGCGTTGTTGGATGAGCGTATATGGTGCATTGAGCTACAATGTGTTACGCGGATTTTCTGTTGTTCTGTGAAAAATTATTACTAAGTCGATTTTTTTAAACTAAATTAAATTAAATAAAAAATTAACTTTATTCTTTTACTTTTTCTTAATCGTAATTTTAAAAAAAAAAAAAAATCGTAAAATTGCAATTTTCATGCGCTCAAATTTAACACGAGTATAATAATTCATGAAATTAAAGTTCTGTGAATAAATCATTACAATCGGATAAAGCTTGTAGGTATTATAAGTCGAAAAAATGTTTTAAAAAATGAAAAAAGCGAAAAATTACGATTTTCATAACAAATAATTTTTTCGATTACCCTCAAATTTCACACTAATATATTAATTCATAAAATTAAGGTTCTGTGAAAAAATCATAACAATAGGATAAAGCATGTAGGTGTTATAAGTCAAAGAAATTTTTAAAAAATCAAAAAAAAATCGTAAAACTGCGTTTTTTATGAGAAACAAATTCCCGATTGCGCTCAAAAACGTGGCAGTTCTAAGTTCAGAGATTTCAAAGGCCTCCACAAAATTTCATCGCAATCGGAGTATCGGTTTAGCCGGAATCGTGTAAACAGACACACAAAAATACAAAAAAAAAAAGAAAAAAAGAAAAAAAAACATTCCGGATTTTTTTCTCCAGTGTAGTGAAATGGAATCTTCGCTTCGCTCGCTACGCTCGCTACGCTCATCCAATAAAACATTACTTAGTCGAAGATTTATTAAAATTAAATAACATTTTTCAAAAATTAACTTAATTTTTCAAAAAATTAAATTAAATTAAATATAAAATTAACTTAATTTTTTTATAAATCGTAATTTTAATAAAAGAAAAAATCGTAAAATTGCAATTTTCATAAGAAATAATTATTCGATTGCGCTCAAATTTAACACGAATATATAAGTTCATGAAATTAAGGTTCTGTAAAAAATCATTACAATCGGATAAAGCATGTAGGTGTTATAAGTCGAAGAAATTTTTAAAAAATCGAAAAAAATCGTAAAATTGCGTTTTTTATGAGAAAATTTTCCCGATTGCGCTCAAAAACGTGGCAGTTCTAAGTTCAGAGATTTCGAAGGCCTAATAAAATTTCATCGAAATCGGAGTATCGGTTTAGCCGGAATCGTGTTAACAAACACACAAAAATACAAAAGAAAAAGAAAGAAAGAAAAAAAAAACATTCCAGATTTTTTTCTCCAGTGTAGTGTAATGGAATCTTCGCTTCGCTCGCTACGCTCATCCAATTATTTATTGGATTTTTCACTGGAGAAAAAAATCCGGAATATTTTTTTTTCTTTTTTTTTTTTGTATTTTTGTCTGTTTGTTAGCACGATTCCGGCTAAACCGATACTCCGATTGCGATTAAATTTTATGGAGGTCTTCGAAATCTCTGAACTTAGAACTGCCACGTTTTTGAGCACAATCGAAAAATTATTTCTCATGAAAATCGCAATTTTACGATTTTTTTCGATTTTTTAATAATTTCTTCGACTTACAACACCTACATGCTTTGTCCGATTCTAATGATTTTTTCACAGAACCTTAATTTCATGAATTGATATATTTATGTGAAATTTGAGCGTTATCAAAAAACTTTTTTTTACGAAAATCGCAATTTTATGACTTTTTCAATTTTTAAAATTTCTCCAGCGAATAACACCTACATGCTTTATCCGATTGTAATGATTTTTTTACAGAACCTTAATTTTATGAATTAATATATTCGTGTAAAATTTGTGCGCAATCGAATAATTATTTCTTATGAAAATTTCAATATTACGATTTTTTCCTTTTTTTAAATTACGATTTATTAAAAAAAATTAAAATTTAAGTTAATTTTTTATTTAATTTAATTTAATTGAAAAAAATCTTCAACTAAGTAAAAATATTTTCACAGAACAACAGAAAATCCGCATAAAACATGGCAGCTCAATGCACCAATTACGCTCATCCAACAACGCGGCCCGCCGCGTTGTTGGATGAGCGTAATTGGTGCACTGAGCTGCCATGTGTTATGCGGATTTTCTGTTGTTCTCTGAAAAAATTATTACCAAGTTGAAGAATTTTTTTAAAATAAATTAAATAAAATAAAAAAATTACTTTATTTTTATATTTTTTTTATTAATCGTAATTTTAAAAAAGAAAAAAATCGTAAAATTGCGATTTTCATAAGAAATAATTGTTCGATTGCGCTCAAATTTTATACGAATATTTTAATTAATAAAATTAAGGTTCTGTGAAAAAATCATACAATGGATAAAGCATGTAGGTGTTATAAGTCAAAGACGTGTTTAAAAAAAGAAAAAACATGTAAAATTTCGATTTTCATGAGAAATAATTTTTCGATTGCGCTCAAATTTCACACGAATATCTAAATTCATAAAATAAAGGTTTTGTGAAAAAATCAATAAATCGAATTAAGCATGCAGGTGTTATTAGTCGAAGAAATATTTTAAAAATTGAAAAAATTCGTAAAATGGCGATTTTCATGAGAAATAATTTTCCGATTGCGCTCAAAAAACGTGGCAGTTCTAAGTTCAGAGATTTTGAAGGTCTCCATAAAATTTCATCGCAATCGGAGTATCGGTTTAGCCGGAATCGTGTTAACAAACGGACAAAAATACAGAAAGAAAGAAAGAAAGAAAGATGAAAAAAAAAAAAAAAAAAACATTCTGGATTTTTTTCTCCAGTGTAGTGAAATGGAATCTTCGGTTCGCTCGCTACGCTCATCCAATAAATCTCAACATTGCAATTATAGGATGAGCGTAGCGAGCGAAGCGAAGATTCCATTTCACTACACTGAAGAAAGAAATCCGGAATGTTTTTTTTTGTATTTTTGTCTGTTTGTTAACACGATTCCTGCTAAACCGATACTCCGATTGCGATGAAATTTTATGGAGGCCTTTGAAATCTCTAATCTTAGAACTGACACGTTTTTGAGCGCAATCGAAAAATTATTTCTCATGAAAATCGCAATTATACGATTTTTTTCGATTTTTAGAAAATTTGATTTTGATTTTTTAACAGAACCTTAATTTTATGAATTGATATATTCATGTGAAATTTGAGTGATATCGAAAAATCATTTTTTACGAAAATCGCAATTTTACGACTTTTTTCGACTTTTTAAACTTCTTCGGCTTATAACATCTACATGCTTTGTCTGATAGTTCTTATTTTTTCACAGAACCTTCATTTCATGAATTTATATATTCGTGTGAAATTTGAGCGTAATCGAAAAATTATTTCTCATGAAAATCGAAATTTTACGGGTTTTTTCTTTTTTAAAACAATTCTTTGACTTATAACACCTACATGCTTTATCCTATTGTAATGATTTTTTTACAGAACCTTAATTTTATGAATTAATATATTCGTGTGAAATTTGAGCGTAATCGAAAAATTATTTCTTATGAAAATCTCTATTTTATGCTTTTTTTCGTTTAAAAAAAATTGCGCTCATCCAACAACGCGCCTGACAAAGCGTTTGCGAAGCTTCCTAGTTATGATCAATTTCACTGACCCCCAAAAAATTTAGTTTGGGTGTTTTTTTTTGTTTTTTTATGTCTGTTTGTTTGCTCTCTACTGGGCAAACGGCATATGCAATCTTGATGAAAATTCGAGGGGACCTTCAAAATCTCTAAACTTAGAGGTGTATTGTTTTTGGGTATATTTGAAGAAATGTTTCTCGTATTTTTACGATTTTTTCGATTTTTTGTGCGATATTTTCGTGCCATTTGGGCCATTTCTGACCAAACGGGTGGGGCTACAACGTTCATTGGATGAGCGAAGCGAGCGAAGCGAAGATTCCATTTCACTACACTGGAGAAAAAAATCCGGAATGTTTTTTTTTTTTTTTTGTTTTTTGTTTTTTTTTTTTGTATTTTTGTATTTTTGTGTGTCTGTGAACACGATTCCGGCTAAACCAATACTCCAATTGCGATGAAATTTATGGAGGTCTATGAAATCTGCTGAACGAAGAACTGCACGGGGGGAAAAATCGATCGAAAAATTTATTCTCATGAAATCGCAATTTTACGATTTTTTTCGATTTTTAACAAAATTCTTCGATTTATAACACCTGCATGCTTTGTCCGATTGTAATAATTTTTTCACACAACCTTTATTTTATGAATTGATATATTCGTGTGAATTTTGAGCGTTATCGAAAGATAAATTTCTTTAAAAAATCGCAATTTTTGGAATTTTTTTGATTTTCAAATTTCTTTGACTTTATAGCACCTACATGCTTTATCCGATCGTAATGATTTTTCACGAACCTTAATTCATGAATTTATATATTCGTGTGAAATCTGAGCGCAATCGAAAAATTATTTGTTATGAAAATCGAAATTTTACGACTTTTTTCTTTTTTTAAATTACGAATAATTAAAAAAAAATTAAAATTAAAGTTATTTTTATTTAATTTAAATTAATTTTAAAAAAAATCAACTAAGTAATGATTTTTTCACAGTACAACAGAAAATCCGCATAACACTTAACAACTCAATGCACCAATTACGCTCATCCAACAACGCGGCGGGACTCAAGCGTTTTCCTAGTATTATACATGGACATTAAAATTATGGTGATGTAGTACGTTTTGAAAGAAAAAGTTGAAAAAGTTAGCCAGAATCCATAGAAATAAAGCTTTTAATATAAGTTTTTTACGGTAAATAATTGGATGAGCGAAGCGAAGACTTCAATTTCACTGACCCCCCAAAAAATTAAGCTCGGGTGTTTATTTTTTATTTTTTTTTTTTTTTTTTGGCTTTTGTTTGTTCTATACCGGGCAAACGGCATATGCGATCTTGATGAAAATTTGACAGGACCTTCGAAATCTCTGAACTTAGACTTGCCACGTTTTTGGGTCCAATCGAAGAAATATTTCTCATGAATATCGTACTTTTACGATTTTTTTTCGATGTTTTGTGCGATATTTTCGTGCCGTTTGGGCCAATTCTGACCAAACGGGTGGGGCTACAACGTTCATTTTTTTGAAAGATAAAGTTGAAAAAGTTTGCCAGAATCCATAGAAATAAAGCTTTTAATATAATTTTTTACGTTAAAAATAATACCAATCGACAAGAAACAATAGAAACTTGACAACAATCACCTACAATGCGTAGGCAACAAAAAAAGCACTTATGCAAAAGTAAAGATATCCCACGCAAACTAAAAACTTTAAAAAGCTCTTCCATCAACGCGGCGGAACTTTAGCGTTTTCCTAAGTAACAATAATTGACAATTAACAATAGAAACTTGGCAACAATCACCTACAATGCCTAGGCAGCAAAACAAAGCACTTGCAAAAGTAAAGATATCCCACGCAAACTAAAAACTTTAAAAAAGCTCATCCATCAACGCGACTAAAAAAAAGGCTTTTAAAGCTTCCTTTTTTACTTCGGTCACCCAAGAAAAAAGCTGGGTTGTTGTTTTTTTTGTCTTTCGCGCTCTAAGGGGAAAACGGCATATGCATTTGAGAAATTGGAGGGGACCTTCGAAATCTCTGAACTTAGACTCGCCACCTTTTTTGGTACAATCGATCAAATCTACTACGATTATCGTACTTTTACGATTTTTTTCGATGAGATATTTTCGTGATTTGGCAAAGGCTTCTTTTGATTTTGAGGGAACTTTTAAAGTTTAAAATCCTGAAATTATTTTTTTATGTTTTTGGGACATTTTTTTTGGGGCCGATTCAAACCCAAAAGGGGTGGGGGTAAAACGTTCATATTTTCTTTGACAAGATAAGATTAGGTGATGTTGCCTTTTTGAAAAAAAAAGTTGAAAATTTGTTCAAAATTCTTAGAAAAAAAGGTTTTTAATAAAACCCTTTTACGGGTGTATGAAAAACAAAATATTAATTACAAAAAAAAAGTAATGGACCCTCTTAAACGTAATCTTTTGAACTGAAATTTTTGTAAATAGCCATCCATCCGCGACTGGAAAAAGTGTTCGCAAGCGGCCTAGTAATTTAAAACAAGTAACTATAGAAACATGACAACAATCACCTATACAATGCGTAAAACTAGGAAAACGCTTAAGTCCCCCCGCGTTGATGGATGAGCTTTTTGTTAGTTTTTAGTTTGCGTAGGACCACTTTTTCTTTCAAGTGTTTTTTAATCTCGTGGTGATTTTTGTAAAGTTTCTATTTTTTACATGTTAATTTTTATTATAAACCAAAAAAAAACTCATTTTAAAAACCCTTTATTCTAGGGGTTCTGGCAACTTTTTCAACTTTTTTTTTCAGAAAGCAATCTCACCATTACCTAAGCCATGTGAAATTAACGTTGTAGCCCCACCCATTTGGTCAGAAGGGCCCCAAATGTCACGAAAAATCGGAAAAAAAAATCGAAAAAAATCGTAAAATACGATATTCATGAAAATTTTTCTTCGATTGTACCCAAAACGTAGCAAGTCTAAGTTCAGAGATTTCGAAGGTCCCCCTCAAATTTTCATAAAGATCGCAATCCCCGTTTGCCCGTAAGAGCGAACAAAAACAAAAGAAAAAAAAAAGAAAAAAAACACCCGAGCTAAATTTTTTGGGGGTCGGTGAAATTGAAGTCTTCGTTTCGCTCATCCAAAAAGCAAGTCTTCGGGCCTCCAGATATTTGATATTCTAATTAGTAATTACCATGGTTATTACCATAGCAATTGTACTACTTTTTAAAAATTATCCTAATTTAACAAAAATGATTTTGCAATTGAACTTGAAAGTAAAGAGATCCCACGCATACTCGAAACTTAAAAAAACTCATCCTCAACGCAACTAAAAATTCGTTCGCAAAGCGGCTATTCCTTGGAATTTTCAATGAAATGTTGTTTGCTTCGTTTTTGCCGCGCACACTCTCCGTGCTGCTTCGTCGGTGTACCGGTGCTATTTTCCTGTCGCTGCCAGGAAAAGAGTTGAACCGGTTGGAAATTGGAACATTGTTTGAAAATAATTCTTGGATATTTTTCTAAGATTTGTCTCCATTTTCTTGCTTATTCGTTTTTCCTGCTGTGTACCTGTCATCAATAAGCGAATTAAAATTATTGTTGGTCAGCGCCAACACGATCGCCAGCGACGCCAGACTCCACAGGCGCTGGCGTAGCAAATTGAAGCGCCAATCGCCAAATCGCCATCTTGAATAGGTCATGTTTGAAATGTTGACATCCACGTTTTAAATGAGGATCAAGTATTTATCAAGACTATTTCAGAGATGGTTGTAAGGTGTGCAGCTTGGGGATGCTCAAACAAATACGAGAAGAAAAGGAAAAATTTTCATTTCTAAGTGATTTTTTGTGAAAAGCGGGAGGCTTAGGCCTAGGCCCTAGCTAGGCCGGGACTTCTTGATAGGGGGCTCCAACTTTTTTTACACCTTTTTAACAGTTTCTGTTAAGGGTGTGGGCTACTTTCGTTAGGTTAGCCGAACTTTTCGCTGGCCAGGCGCCGCGCTAGTTCTAGGGTATAATCGATAGGAGCGACCCGAAAACCTTTTCCCTTACAGTGTATTAAAAGTTTTGGGCCCCCCTTTGCCGAAAAAGTACCCCAGGCCTAGGGCCTGGCTTTGTGTATTGGCCTAGGCCTAGCCCCAGGGCTTACCTATAGCCGCCCGGGCCGATTTGTGTTGCTTCATTATAGATTTCCCCAAAAAAGGATTTAAAACCCTTTTAAATGCAAATATCAAAAATACTAAAGAGGGTTTATACCATCAAAATACAGTGTTTTATGTGGCGACCATTTCGAGAAAAGATGTTTTTATCCATCTGTCACAGGATACACACAATTGCGGGAAGGTGTTTTTCCTACTATTTTCAATTTTCCAACCAATCTTAAGAAGGTAAGTTTCTTGGGCTTTTTTCAAATAATTGTAGATTCCCTACGTAGCATGTTTAGGCTTACTGTAGGCAGGTAGCCTACCCACAAAGGATGAAACCAAAATGTTGTGTAGGCCTAGGCCTACTGTAGGCCCTACCCAGCAAACACAGAGGTGCAGGGCACGGTATGGGCACGCACTGTTCGTGCTGGCGGAGTTGCGGGTGTTGGGCATGTATCCGGGCGCGTACTGGCGAGTCACTGCTCTTAATGGCACAGCCGATAAAGTAAAGGGCAGAAACCCATGGCCCTCAGGGCGCCCAGGCCTACGGGGGCCCCGGCCCCAATGGGAAAAGGGGGGGGGGTATCCCCCGGGGAGGGATGGCGAGGCACTGCTTTTCAACGAACTGCCGGGAAAAAGGGGATGAACCTATTGCCCGCCCGGGGGCCCCAGGCCCCACTGGCGAGGCATTTTGTCAACGACACTGCCCAGAAAGGCATAACCTATTGTCCCTGGCCGGGGGGGAAAAAGGGAAAAAACCAAGGGCCCTAGGGGCCTACGGCAGGCCCTGGCCCGTCAACCCACACTGCCGGTAATGGCATGAACCTATGTGCCCTGCAGGGCGCGTACTGGCGAGGCACTGCTGTCAACGACACAGCCGAGTAACGGGCATGAACCTATGTGCCCTGCAGGGCGCGTACTGGCGAGGTACTGCTGTCAACGGCACAGTGGAGTAACGGGCATGTATCAATGTGTCCTGCTGGGATCGTACAGGCGAGGTACTGCTGTCAACGGCACAGCGGAGATACGGGCATGTATCAATATGTCCTGCCGGGCGCCTAGGCCCTACTGGCGCGCCCTGGTACATAGTACAGATATAGGCATCGTCTTGTAATACTAAGCTAGATATATAGGCTGATACAATAATAAAATAATAATTTATAATTATATAATATAATAATCTCTAACCCTGTCTCTAAGTATGAATGAAGAGGCACCCTGGCCGAGCAACAACAGAAGGGGCAGCTCTTCTCTTGTTGCCAAGGGTCCTGGCTCGAATCCAGGGTGAGTCATGGTTGTTTTGTCTCCCGAGCACTAGAGTTGGGAGGGAAGCCCCCTTACTGGTTGTGCTGACAGTGTGGCTCAGTATGAATGGTGTGTGAAGTAACCTTGCTGATGATGACAACATGCATGCAGAATTTACTTCTTGCGTGGCCCTACCACAGGTTTGGTTATGTGTTGCAAGTTTTGTTTGCATGTAGTTAGCTGATTTTTAGTGGCCACCATCTGCCTGATGAGTCCCAGAAGGACGAAACGCGTCGTGGATTAAGGTAACAACTTTAAATTAGCTGCAGTTAGTGATGTAAATTTTCATGAAAAGTCAAATTTGTGAAAACTTTGCTGAAAACTTTTCAAGCTGTGAAAAGTTCATTTTTTAGTCGCTTATCACCGTCGTTTCAACTTAAAATTTTGACAGCATGATTGGTAGGCCATAATGGCCTACCATAAGTCATAGATTATAATTTTGTAAGGCCCTTTACCTCTAAATCAGGAGAAAATACCATCATAGCATAGTTGTTAGGACGAGGAGAATTAATTGCAGGACATTTCATTGATGTATTACAAAATTTCTATGTTGACTGTTGATAATTGCTTTGTTTGAACTTTTTATTATGAAATAGAGTCGGCCCTATAAGCCTACAAAAGTAGCCAATGCCTACTTAAAAAAAAATGCATAGGCCTACAATGTCTAATGTTATGTAGCCTAACAGTATACAAATCCATTTACTAACTAGGAAGCTTCGCAAACGCTTTTTTAGGCGCGTTGTTGGATGAGCGTAATTTTTTTAAAAACAAAAAAAAGCGTAAAATTGCGATTTTTATGAGAAATAATTTTTCGATTACGCTCAACTTTCACACGAATATATAAATTTATCAAATTAGAGCTCTGTGAAAAAATCATTACAATCAAATAAAGCATGTCGGTGTTACAAGTCTAAGAAATTTAAAAAATCGAAAAAATCGAAAAATTGCGATTATCATGAGAAATAATTTTTCGATTCCGCTCAAATTCCACACGAATATATAAATTCACAAAATTAAGGTTCTGTAAAAAAATCATTACAATCGGATAAAGCATGTAGCCTAGGTGTTATAAGTAGAAGAATTTTTAAAAATCGAAAAAAATCGTAAGTTGCGATTTTCATGAGAAATAATTTTTTGATTACGCTCAAATTTCACACGAATATATTAATTCATAAATAAAGGTTCTGTGAAAAAATCATAACAATCGAATA
This sequence comes from Sweltsa coloradensis, assembly GCA_024449915.1. Taxonomy (NCBI): domain Eukaryota; kingdom Metazoa; phylum Arthropoda; class Insecta; order Plecoptera; family Chloroperlidae; genus Sweltsa; species Sweltsa coloradensis. The sequence continues at coordinate 151,094 of JAMZAV010001351.1, forward strand.
AATAATGTAGATGTTATAAGTCGAAGAAATTTTTTTAAAATCGAAAAAAAATCGTAAAATTGCGATTTTTATGAGAAATAATTTTTCGATTGCGCTCAAAAAGGTGGCAGTTCTAAGTTCAAAGATTTTGAAGGCCTCCATAAAATTTCATTGCAATTGGAGTAACGGTTTAGCCGGAATCGTGTTAACAGACACACAAAAATAATAATAAAAATAAAAATAAATAAAAAATAAAGAAAGAAAAAAAAACATTTCGGATTTTTTTCTACAGTGTAGTGAAATGGAATCTTCGCTTCGCTCGCTGCGCTCATCCAATTAGTAATTATTAATTAATCAGTACATAGTTTTATTTCATAATACCATTTCATAACTCGAAATTTAGTGTCTTATAAGTGGCAATATTTCAGGAACGTTATTACTTTGGCTTTAAAGCAATTCCGAATCGTATTCCAAGACCTGTAGATCTGTAGCAACTAGGTACATTATTACCAACTTTTTAACAACTTTTCAAAAATTTTAAACTTTTCACAAGCTTGGTGAAAAGTTTGCATGAAAGTGAAAACTTTTCAAGCTTTTCATTGCAATATTTTCGCCTTTACATCACTAGCTGCAGTTGTCATCAGCAGGTGAAAAGTTTTCTCGTCCCCAGCCTTTCAGGCTGGGATTTATGTTCTCTTTGCTTTCCCAACCTGTCAACCCTTCTCCAATCTAATAAAATAATAAGATATTTACATAAATAGATAGTGTTAGATCTAAGTAAATAGTACAGATATTGTCAAGTATACTAAAATAGATGTAGCCTAATACAATGGTAGAATTTAAATAGATTGATATTATTAGACCTACGAAATTTTACATATTTACAAGAACCAGGGGAGGAACACTAGGTTTGACTGGGTGTTTGGGTAAGATATTCCTGCAATGTATAGAAACTGTTTTCAACAAGGAAAGTTTTCAGGTCAAGCTTGAATGAGGTATCGGATGAGGAGGACAGCACTTTATCTGGGAGTTTGTTATAGAGGATGGATGACAGATACTGAGGGCCTTTAAAAAATAGGGATAGATTGTGGGAGGGAAGATGAATAAGTTTGGAGGATCTAGTTAGGTGGCTATGTATCTGGGAGTTTTGTATAAAGAGGGAGGGGTTTTGGCGAACAAAGGTTGCGGCAGTCTGTATTAGCAGCCCAGTGAGTGTTTGAGCTCCTACTTTTTTGAAGAGGTGGCGACACGTGTGCCGTCGGGAGACTCGCGTCAATATTCGTATTGCTTTCTTTTGAAGGATAAAAATTCTTTTGGCGTGTGGGGAAGCGCGGAACAGTAAATAACTGTAAGGGTGAATATATATGCTCTAAGGTGATATACACCTTCCTCATCCCAAAAACTATTTACGCCTATGCCAATATGCTTTATATGACCAAAATCTAAATTTTACCGATTTTATCGAAAAATTACCCAAGTTTTAAATTTACAGTAAATTCACATCACTACGGTTTAGTATAAGTGGGATCTCATTACTTTTTATTTTTTAAAGTTCCATTACAAAATTATTTTTGTTAAATGAGGATAATTTTTATAAAGGCCTACCTATTATTAATCCTACAATACCAAAAACTTGTAAAAATACAGCCAAACCTTACACACTCAAAAGAAATGAGATCTAAAAAGAGGGCCAAGCTCATCTACCCTTCCACATTTGCGCATTCTTAATTCATAAACGTACACTGTCCCGTAACAAAATCCTAGAAAAGCTTTGCAAAATAGAATTTGCAACTACTATTAATTTTTTTAACATAATAGTTCATCCAATTTTTTTTTTCAAATAATTTAAAATTATAATGGTCATGCAAATTCTATTTTGCCAAACTTTTCTAGGATGTTGTTACGGGACACTGTACGTTTATGAATTAAGAATGCGCAAATGTGGAAGGGTAGTTTGGCCCTTTTTTAGATCTCATTTCTTTTGAGTGTGTAAGGTTTGGCTGTATTTTTACAAGTTTTTGTAAAATGTGCACATATAACAAAATCCCATGGGATCTCATTACTTTTTCAAGTTCCATTGCAAAATTATTTGTTAAAATATAATAATTTTATCAAAGTCAATTTAATTGCTATGAAATTAACAATTAACAATAGAATGTAAAATATCTAGTGGCCCAAAGACATACTTTTTGTAAACAATGTGGGCGATCTTTGTCAAGTAACTATAGTTAGGCCTACTTGTTGATTGTATGCCTGAATAAGGCTTGGAAGCCTTCCAGCAAACTTTTTCATTTTTTTCTTTCAAAAGGAACTACATCACTATTACCTTAATGTCCATGTAAATATGAAAGTTGTAGCCCCACCCGTTTGGTCAGAATCATCGCTGGGCAATTGAAACTGACAAATTAGATAGTAGTAGTAGCCAGTAGTAACTAACATCCTTAGAGTGATTTTGAGCATGTTTCACGTCATTTTTTCACTAAGAAGGAATGCTCGTACCCCAATCAAATTTGGCATGTGTTGTCGGGTACGGTACCTAAATCCTCTAGCTTTTGATAGTTTTCAAGTTCACATCACGTTTCATGACGGCTGGGTAACACCTCGAAATCACCCCAACTTTGCTTGCTGTATAAGGTGCCAGAGTGTGTAGCGCACCGCGACTTGGCTGCGGCGCCCTGGGATGTTGATATGGTATTACCAATTAGGTAACAATAGAATGTACTAGGAAAACGCTTAAGTCCCGCCGCGTTGTTGGATGAGCGTAATTGGTGCATTGAGCTGCCATGTGTTATGCGGATTTTCTGTTGTTCTGTGAAAAAATCAGAACTTTGTTGAATTTTTTTAAAAAATTAAATCAAATTAAATAAAAAATTAACTTAATTTTTTTAAATTAATTGTAATTTAAGAAAAGGAAAAAATCGTAATATTGAAATTTTCATAAGAAATAATTATTCGATTGCGCACAAATTTTACACGAATATATTAATTCTTAAAATTAAGGTTCTGTGAAAAAATCATTAAAATCGGATAAAGCATGTAGGAGTTATAAGTCGAAGAAATTTTAAAAAAATCGTAAAATTGCGATTTTCATGAGAAATAATTTTTCGATTGCGCTCAAAAAGGTGGCAGTTCTTAGTTCAGAGATTTCGAAGGCATCCATAAAATTTCATCGCAATCGGAGTATCGGTTTAGCCGGAATCGTGTTAACAGACAGACAAAAATACAAAAAAAAAGAAAGAAAGAAAGAAGAAAAAAAAAAACATTCCGGATTTTTTTCTCCAGTGTAGTGAAATGGAATCTTCGCTTCGCTCGCTACGCTCATCCAAAAAATCTCGAGACCCAAAGAAATGCTTTTTGTATGCATTGTAGGTGATTGTTGTCAAGTTTCTACAGTTACTTGTTAATTACACCTGTAAAAGGCTTTCATTTATACCTTTATTTTTATGAATTCTTTCCAAATTTATCAACGTTTTGTTTCAGAGGGCACTTACATTAAGGACATTACCTTAATGTCCATGTAAAATATGAACGTTGTAGCCCCACCCGTTTGTTCAGAATCGGACCAAAAATCACAAATGTACTACATTAAAAATGGGGAAAAAATCGTAAAAGCACGATTTCTATAAGAAATATTTCATCGATTGTCCCCAAAATAAAAAAAAAAACATCAAAATCCAGTGATTGCAAACGTTCTCATAAAGTTTCATCAAGATCGGTGTAGCCGTTTTCCAGGTCTCAAGCGACTTGGCAAAATTGTGAAGGCATACTTTGTTATTCTACTGTTTTGAGTGCTTAAAGCAATCCAGGGCAAACCCAAGACAATGTCATTTTCACTAAAGAGGGCTACCGGTTGGTCTATCAATGGTTTAGGTTCAAATTGGCTACATTGTTGTATTGAATCGATTAACATGTATATATCTAAGATCTGATTTTTTTGGACATACTCTCAAATAAACAAGATTACGATATTTCAAGGTTATCACCTCCTTCATCAGGTTTTTAGACAGTGAACAAACAACGAAGGGCTTAAAACAAATAAACAATGCAACTAAACAAATAATACACCAATCCACAAAGAATCATAATATAAATGTGGTTGTAGTTGTGTGTAAATAAAGAAATTAAAATTTCAAACAAACAAAAGAAAAATTATGGCTCATTAGTTAAAAACTTCAAATTCCAAATCATGCTAGGTGCATTATCCATATACTACATAATCATGCACTCTTAAGTTTAGTTTATGTGGATTGGTTCATGAAGGATAAGGATGGTTGTTCCAATCCACATAATGGGATTTTATAACATGAAGGAGATAAGAACAACGTCACGCAGCATAAAGTATGTTCCTCTAGATAGCAGAGCATGTTTATAAAAATCACATTATGTGGATTGGACACTCATCCATTATCTTCATTGAAGCCAATCCACATTAAACGTAACTTAAAGAGGCTGCTTGATTCTTAGTAATAATGTGATAAGTGCACCTAGATGATTTTTCCGGAATTTGGAAAGTTTTTGTAAATAAGCCATAATGTTTCTTCTTCTTGTTTGTTTTGAAAAATTTTATAATTTCTTTTATGTTACAAAAACAACTACAACCACATTATTATTATGATTTTTTGTGGAATGGTGAAAATTTGATTTGTTAGTTGGCATTGTTTATTTGTTTTAAAGCCCCAAATTCTGTTGTTTGTTCAACTGTCCATTAAAAAACCTGATGAAGGAGTTTGATTAACCTTTGAAATATCGTAATCTTTGTTTTTTTTGAGTAGTGTATAGTCCAAAAAAACATCATGACCCTAAACCAGACCTACTTAAAATTGTTTCACCTTTGTAACATGTATATATCTCTCTCCAGGACCGGTAGATACTAACTGTAGAGTGTAGATACTAAGCTTGCCAGACTCAGTGTTTCTTCCACATCATCGTTAAATAAATAAATAAATTGGTTATAACTCAATTTTAATTTCAATGTATTTTACAGAAACCGGCAAAACCTCGTAGACACCGTGTTCCAACTTCTGTTGAGTCAAATCACACTTCAAAGGAAGCGATCAGTGTTGCTTCAGTTGATGGTGACCACAACTACCAATACCATGAGAGTAGTCCTGTGAATAAACGTGAGTCAAATCACACTTTAGAGGAAGCAATCAGTGTTGCTTCAGTTCATGGTGACCACAACCCCCAATACCATGAGAGTAGTCCTGTGGATAAACAAAAACGTAAAAGACTTCAACTTAAAGCACCACATGAAGAGTTACGGAAGAAATTTAAAGCTTCGACGAGTAAAGAACGTTGTCGCAACTCTACAACATGTAAATTGCAAGATGTCATTGCAGACTTAAAGAGAAAATCGTTAGTTCATGGCGAAGTGGAAGATATTTTGTATGTGTATTTTTCTGGAGTGCCTCTTACACTCGATAAAATGCTTCTAAAAAGTGGAGTAAAAAACCCTAAAAAAATTGGGTATCCAGCTATGCTGAAACAATTTTCTTTGACGCTCCACTTTTACTCCCCCAAAGCATACCAATACTTACGACAAACGTTTTGTTTGCCCAGCGAGTCTACTTTACGAAACTGGAGCCTCAGTACAGAAGTAAAACCTGGTAGGTTTATTATCAAATTCCTCCAATGATAATACCCAGTGCCTAACCAAATCTTGGATACCCTGGTACCTAGCCTATAGTACTTTAATTAATAATATATATATTTTTTAGGGTTTTTAGATAGCGCTCTCAGGACTTTGAGGGATATCAAGGAAAGTGCCAAAGGCAAAGAGCAGTTGTGTTCTTTGATGCTCGACGAAATGGCGATAAGAAAACATACCCATTGGGATGGAAGCCAATATCACGGTTTTGTCGACCTCGGCCAAGGCTATGAAGATAACGACTCGCTACCTATTGCAAGCAGCGCACTATTTTTTATGGCCACAAGCCTTAATGGCTCATGGAAAGTGCCAATTGGTTACTTTTTGGTGTCTTCCCTAACTGGCGACATGCTGAAAAATCTTGTTTTGGAGGCTTTACGACACATAGACTCCACTGGTGTCCAGTGCAAAGCTGTAGTGTGTGATGGTCTGGCTGAAAACATATGTATGGCACGGTCGCTGGGAGTGGACCTTGATGTTCCGTCATCCGAGCCATATTTTCCCCATCCTTGTGATAATACAAGAAAAGTGTACATGATGCTAGATGTTTGTCACATGATTAAGTTGTTACAGAATCTTCTGCTCGAACATGGGAAATTATTTAATGGACTAACAGGGCAGGTAAGTTTAAAAGTAATATTTTTTAAATCTAGAGAGTGAAACCTCGATACCTGTGACCAGACTAAACAATATGCTATATATGGTAGATACCAAGCTTATTTGTTTGTGTATTTGGCTCCCGAAAGCACACTAGCGCGGCTCTGTCGGCGGAACGTAGAACCCTAGCAATAGTGATCACTCGGATAAACACAGCGGCAAATAACGTGGATGAACAAGTAGATGTAGCCTAAGTTTAAAGTTGAGTTCTTGCCGTGATACGTTTTGTTTACGGATGTTGAACTTTAAAAATAAATTAACTAAATATTTGTGCTATAATTAGGTATCACAAAAGAAACAAATTTTGGTACTTGTTCATTATCGGGACCCTCTAAGTTGTACGTGTGGTTAGGTTAGGGTGGGGTTAGGTTAGGATAATAATAATACCTAATAATAATGTCCCCCACTAACCCCCCCCCCCTAACCTAACCAACAACGTCCGGAATAATGAACAAGTACCCAAATTTTAAATGAAAGAATAGGGCCTGGCCTGTAAGTACACCATAAAGTGGACACCTGATGCAAGAGTTATGTCTCAAATGGTTTGAAGCATTGACCTACCTCTACACTTGAATATAACACCTTTTAAATTATCGTGATCTCAATTTACATTTTGGTATAATAAAAACATTATATTCTTAAATTGAAGGTGGATCTACCCCCGCTCAAAATCGATTTTATCTTCATATTTTTTATTGAGCGAGCATAGCGAGCGTCTCCTCTTGACTCTTATGGCTCGAATGTCTGTTTTTTTTCTTTTTTTTTTTTCTGTTACTGCTTCGATACAGGTCGCACCGTTTCTCTGATCGACCTGAAATTTTTCACACATGTACATACCACCTAGGCGGGTTGCTGTATAGTTTTGAACAAAATCGATGTGGTAATAAAAATAAAAATTAAAATAAAAAATAAAAATGTTCCGCGTTATGATTTTTGCAGGGTCAATAAATAAAAAACATTCTCTCCTATTTTCCAAATTTTCAGCTAAATCGGTCAAGACCTTAAAGATTATTGGTAATCATAATTCGAAAAATGATGTAAAAAATGAAGGAGGCAGTGAAGATACAAAGATACACTTTAGAAGGCATGACGTGAATTGTACAATGCAAAGATGTTGGAATAGTATATAGTGTACAATGTCACTATCCAGTTAGGCCTACACTGTGTGGTGGGCCTTATGGAATGTCATACTCGGGTCATGTTGCACGTACCGGTGCTCGCTCACAACGCGTCCAACTGAGCGTTTTCCTAGTATGAGCGAGCAGTTAGCGAACGTCTCCACTTGACTCTTATGGCTCGAATGTCTGTTTTTTTTTTCTGTTACTGCTTCGATACAGGTCGCACGTTTCTCTGATCAACCTGAAATTTTTCACACATGTACATACCACCTAGCGGGTGCTGTATAGTTTTTGAACAAAATCCGATCGTTAGTTAAAAAAAAAAAAAAAAAAAAAAAATCCGATCGTTATGAAGAGGAGAGGGAAGTGGCTCGCGAGTTCATATTTACGGCGGTGTTCGCGCATTCAATTGACTGCTGTGCCGGGACCGGGAGACGGGGAACGGGTCATAAATAACAAATAAATATACTTTCTTCTGATGCTTTTTATTATTTATTATTGTTGTGCTTTTTTTGTATTGTAGGCCTACATATTTATTCGAAAACATCTTATCAGTTGTCAGTGTCATTTACTGAGTTTTCTCGTTGTGTTTGATAGATTTTATTTTTCTAGGTTCGAACCCCAGTCGGGGCAAAATTTTTCGACAACTGCTATGAATAAATAATAATAATAATAATAATAATAATAATAATAATAATAATTTATTTAATTTTTTTTTCAAAGACAAATACAGTAGATCTCTCTTATCCGAGTTGGATGAGACCGGGGGCACCTCGGATTTGCGAAAAAAATCGGGTGGTGCGGATCATTGTTTATATGCTCTCGTAGCATAGCCTGATGTGGAAAAATGATATATGACACATGTAAAGAATAAAGGAACATAAAAAACACACGATACACTTCATACAGGGTATACTAAATGATTTAATAGCTTGTAATTCAAGCTCACGAACACACGTACACAATTAGGCCTACATGTCGAATAAAAACGTATGTCTAGGCCTAGGCCTAGGGCCCAAACTCGACGCAGTAGGCCCAGGCCTACAATGCAAACATAGGCCTAGGCCTAGCTCTCTTTCTCATGTGGGAAAACCTCTCACTACTATGCCGCGCTGAAGCTCACGACGCAAGATAAATTGGGAAAGAAAGAAGATAAGCCCAGGAATAACAAATCCTATGCGTCCTGATTACGAATTTCGTGAATCGGTTGAAACATGATTGCATCTAGTTCCACAACGACCATCTTTGAAGCTGTGTGTGAGATGGCTGGATCGTATGCGCACGCGCAGGCGCGCGACGCCCCAGACCTCTATATGCTCAGTGGGTGGCACTGACGCTTACCCCCCGATGCGCCCCACGCACACTGACCACTGAACTCTATATGCTCAGTAGACTGATGCACACTGCTCGAAAGTCGAGATATATCGCCGATCTATCTTCTTTGCACTCACTCGTAAGGCATGCCTACAAATGTATGCGAGTACATTTAAAAAAGTGCGGCGCGGCGTCTGTAATTATTTTTATGTTTTATTTACGTATTTAAAACTTTAATTTTTTTTTTTTTTTTTTTTTTGGCGGCTCGGTTAACACGGAACATCGGATAAGAGGAGATCGGATAAGAGAGATCTTACTGTACATGATTAAAAACAATAAAAACAATCATATAAGTACAATAATCATGATTAGAAGATCAGCTTGAGGCTCTGTCCATAGTTTTGATATAGTCATCGAACTAAGATGGTCAGGTTTCTTGTCCTGAAACTGTATCTTCACAGGGATCTTGCACTCCGTCGAATCGTCGTGATTTTAGAACTTAACGGAGAATGGAATCACTTGGTTGGATTTTTGCAGCAGGAGAGCCTGGATGTAGTCCGAGAGAATGTAGCGAAGTTCTGGGTTATCCAGTAGATAGGACTTATGCGAAGCTTTCTGGCGAACCTTCGTTTGTTGGTCTGTAGAATAAATCTTCGTCAGATTGGCATGAAGCTACCGGGCTTAAAAAATTCGCGTTTCTCGTAGTCATACTCGCAAGGAGTGTCTTCCTCATAAATCTCTGCATACTCTGGGTTGTATTGGAAGGCAGTGAAGAACTTGACGGAGAATGGGATCACTTGGTTGGGTTTTTGCAGCAGGAGAGCCTGGATGTAGTCCGAGAGAATATGGCGAAGTTCCGGGTTATCCAGTGCGAAGCTCTCTGGCAAACCATTTGTCAAGGTATTTTGACATCAGTTCTATGTCTTCTTCCCAGCGCAGGTTTAGCGGCAAAGTTGAGTCCACGATGCCGTTCGTTATGTAGCTGGCGACCTTATGTGACGAGTGGATCCGATACATGTACGGCCATCCGATCCACGAGTGATCTAGTTCTTGTCCTGTTCGAGCCAATATTGTGACCATTCGGTCTTCAGCGCCGTTGGTTGTTCTCATTGTGCGTGTGATTACAACAACTTGTTCGTACTTGTTGTTTATCTTTTCCTTCTCTGAACCTCCTGAATGGACCACAAAACACAAATGACCATCGATGTGCATCCCGAGCAATTCAGATTGCCCCTTGTAACCCTTGATTGCCAAGTAGCATAACAGTAACATGTTTGCTCCTTTTCCAACTTGATTCTTGGTGTATTGCCATGGTATACGAGTAGCTTTCTTGTCTACGTGCCCTGGTGCGAGATGGTGCTGCACTACAGAACCGTGATAGATGTCCTTGTCTTGACGATGTACAATCATTTGTTCACAGGGGAGGCAGTTGACTCTCCCAATCCAGAGGTAGTAGAGTACTCATTTCGTCTCTCTTAGATCGTGGCGAAATGTCTGTCAACGCAACTGATAATCTTGACACTACACTAATGTTCCCGTTGATTGTTGCTTGTGCTGACGAGCGAACCTGAAAGTATTGCTGGTCTTTACCGGCATGTTTCACGCGGATTGTAACTTTCCCGCACTCCTCCTTTGTGTCCGTATTTTCAATCATCAACTCCTCGTGAAACACAATCTCATCGTAGATCTTGTCATCAATGTAAAATTTGTATCTTTGAGACAGTTCATCGTGTGGAAAGTGTTTTGCAATTATAGCCAATCGCTTTGATTTGTGGGCTTACTTAAATCTGTTGTCATGATAATGATATTCAGAATACCTCATTCCCACTCGTGGTTTATCACCTTGACTGGTGTGATGACGCTATGTTGAGCGCATTTGCCACCGACGGACAGTTGTGATGCGCTACCACTGGCACTTCTTAGCAAATATCACCATGTACCGGTAGATAAACAGATCATTTTACTATCTTTCTAATCTGAATATTGTCTTATGCCGGAGCCGGACACGTGTTCCACATATATATTTCGAGACCACTTGATACTTTCGCTGACCATTTTCTTCCTCATTGATGTAGCAGATCTCTTACTTATACCTAAGGCACGCAATACTCGTTCATTTTCTTGGTCCCATCCCCCAAGACTACCGACTATAAAGGCATCCACTGTGGTAGAGTACCCTTCCAATTTAAATACCTTGGCACTTAGCAGTCTCCCGGTATTTTTCCTCCTTACGTAGTCGTGCTGAAATGGACGCATCTGCGCCATTTTCAAATGGACAAGCAACATCTATGATTCTCACAGTTTTTAAAGTATCATCTTTGATAATGATATCAGGCCGTAATTTTGAGTTGTTATCTGCTGAATTACGCCGATTTACAGTTACTGTGAGTTTGGCCGGTTTTTAGGAAGTGCTGCTACAAGACAATTCTGTACATCATTGTGGCGTTTTTGCAATGCTCTGGAATGGCGCATACAATGGTTTATGACATGTGGCAGAGTCTCTTGCGGATAGTTACACAATCGGCATGACTTAGATCCCTCACCCCAGAATCGACTTCCATTTAGAGGCATTACACTCAATCTGGCTCTATTTATAAAACGCCAATCACAAAAACGGGTGTGTTTTCCTGTAGCGACAAAATGGTTGCTTGCATAACACTTTGTTGTAAATATAAATACTTTCCCCTGGCTCTTCTCATGCAATAACTTCTCCCTATAGGAATCACGCACTGCTGTTTTCAGTGTCTTGGCCAATAGTCCGCGTGAGTCTGGTGGAACTACCACAATGTCAGGCATCTTTTATAATAATATAATAATAATAATAATAATAATAATAATAATAATAATAATAATAATAATAATAATAATAATAATAATTTACACAATTTATTGGTCGGGACATTACGCCGCGTCGAATCTGCTTTAATTGCTTTTGACGTTTCAGCCCAACTGTGTGGGCTATCCTCAGAAAAACAAGATATTAATTACAATTATTAAATTACAAAAATAAAGAGGCATGACATTCAATCTGGCTCTATTTATAAAACGCCAATCACAAAAACGGGTGTGTTTTCCTGTAGCGAGAAAATGGTTGCTTGCATAACACTTTGTTGTAAGTATAAATACTTTCACCTGGCTCTTCTTATGCAATAACTTCTCCCTATAGGAATCACGCACTGCTGTTCTCAGTGTCTTGGCTAATAGTCCGCGTGAGTCTGGTGGAACTACTGCAATGTCAGGCATCTTTTGTGGCCGAGAAACTTTGATACATAGCTCTTGTCGGGCAACATCATATGTCCATAAAAAGCCAATCCGGTTACGAAGTCGTCGTGATGAAGATCTTGCCTGTGTCCAGATTTAAGTGATTGCTCCTTCATGTCGCGCATAATCTCCTTCCATAGTGCCACTAAGATATTGGCAACATTCATCATTATTAGGAGCTCGGCCTATCTTCTTTTTAACAACACTTCTCATAGACGCCCACGCGATTTCTCGACAAAATGCATCTCTGCAAGTCAACAGTCTGTACGGATGAGTTACTGCAAGTACATCACTAGAATCACCTAGTGGCATAACACCTGCTCCTCCTTCATGCATGGGCATGTAAACAACTTCTGGACTAGCTCTTTGAGGAAGATTCATCCATTTCTTGGCCAGAGACTTTATTTCCAAGTCAAACTGTCTGAAAAGTGATTTTTTCATTGATCCACCTCTCATAATGAATTCCAATCTAGACAAAAGAAACGTTCGGACCGCATCAAATTTTTGCCATGGCGCTAACAAAGAACAGTCTATTTTGTGCATATCTTCTCTCATCTGTTGTATTTCAGCAATAGGTGTCTGTTTTACGTTGTATCCAGTTGGCACTCCAAGATGTCTGTAAGCTTCTCCATCTTTCATTGTAACCATTATACCTGTTTGTACACTAAACTGTGTGTTAATGGTTTGACTTTTACATACGTGTAATGACGCACACTTTTTGGGTTTAAACCTTAATCCAGCCCAGGTAGTAACATCACCTAAAATGCGGAGAAGAAAATGAAGTGCAGCACTATCTTTAGCTACAGCAACAAGGTCGTCGGCATAAGCAAGCACACTTATATGCTTGTCATACAGCTTGTAACCCATTTCAGCACTTACATAATATGTCACTGTTCTAATAATTGGCTCCATTGAAAGGTTGAACAGGATTCCAGCTTGTAAGGGAATGCTGTCTGTACCCATCACTAGTCCTGATTGCGGTAGTACTACCATCATACATATCTGCAACGATGTTGAGAAAATCTTGAGGAATACCTAATCGTTTAAGTGTGCCCTGAATGTAAGCATGTGGAACTGAACCAATGCATTTGATAGATCAAGCCATGCCATGCAAATTTCTGAGTTTTTGCGTCTGCAATCGTCAATGGTTGTTTGAAGCACAAAGTTATGTTCCAAACAACCTTCAAATTCTAAGAAACCCTTCTGCATAGGTGAAATTATATTATTTGTAGTGGCCCACAAGGTCAATCTATCAGCAAGGATCCCAGCATACAGCTTCCCTAATGTTGGTCCTAGAGTTAGAGGTCTCCAATTCGATAAATCATCTTTATCTCCTTGTTTGTAAACTAATACGGTCCGGGATAGTTTCCATTCACTAGGGATTCGGCGTTCTTTTAAGCACACATTATAAATCGCAGCCACAATATCACCATCCTTATCAAATCATCTGATATCTGCATATTTTTCGTATATTTTTCGTATTTTTCATTTTTGATAATCGGTCTATCACTTCTTTTGATGTTATAGAGCAGGGGTCGGCAACCTTTTGCAACGTGTGTGCCAAAATGATGTTAAATTTTTTAGCTATATTGTTTGCGTGCCAGTACAAATTTTACAAAGACAAAATGTTAATTTGTTGTTATTCAGGAAACACTAAAAATAACCATTGCAATACTCCCACGACAACTACAACATCATTAATACTACTTTTACACTTTTGATCTTTCAAATGCGTTTTTTAAAATTATTTTATGTTATATTACAAAGCTTAATTAGAAATTGAAAAAAATATTTTGTACATGTTCTGCTATTCACCTACATTTGTTTTGTGCTGATCTCGTCCATCGTAGATTGTTGAAGGCCTCGCTTGACTTCCCTAGTGCTGTTTATTTGCATTCAGTTTTTGCAAGTCAGGAGAGTAGTCCGTGACTTTTAGTTTTACGCAAAACTCGGAACTTAGTTTAGTGTGAGTTGGCTGCGTACAGCTCCAAGAATATTTTTCATGTGTGAAAACACTTGCTCACATGTGTAGCTAGAGCCGAATGCTGACATAAGAGCAAATGCGTTCTTCATTGAGTTGAACTTCGAAGGTAATGAGGCCCAACAGGCAGATATTATATCAGTGTTCCTATGACCCACGGTTTCTACATTTAGCAATGCTTTGAATTTATCAACCCCGAGATCGGAAGATTGAAACTCAACCAGTTCCATTTCTAGATTTTCAACATCCATCCACTCAAAATAACTTAGCTCCAGGTGGTGAGTGTGAAGCATAGTCGGGGGTAAAACATTTGACGAGCTGCTAGTTAATAAAACTTATTATTAGCAAGGCTAGTCTACTCAAATAAAATTCAGATTTATAACAAGAAATAGTACCAATCTAATGTTTGTCATGAGATATTAAAATTTAAAAAAAAATTATCTGGCCAAGGCGTGTGCCACAGGGAATTGCTTGGCGTGCCATAGGTTGCCGACCCGAGTTATAGAGCGTGTAATTGACTCATTATTGATAATTATTCCAGGATTAAGGTCGGGTACACATTCAGGAGGTTCCGTCCATATATATCCTTGGTCCTTAAACACGTTTCGGTAATATCCATCTATTTTCTCATTATCAATCTGACAAAATGGCGACTCACCTCCCATGATCGAACTAAATGCAGTCTTCTTTGACACCGATACAACTTTTGAATTTTAGTTGCATCTTCTGTGACATTCAAGCTATCTTTGTCTATATGGTCTGAATAAACTGATTCATCGCCTTTGTGATAGCCATGTCTTCTACCTTTGTGTCGGTTACTATGTCTAGTACTACGTCCGTAATTTCCAGCTGCTCCCCGCATGTTCCCTCTAGTTTGCCCACCACGTCCCTTACTAAGTCCCCGTTGTACTTCTTTATTCTCTAACCCATTAGTTCTTGCACTTTTAACTTAATGGGTTTTTTCATTTCGTCTGACAATAATTTGAGAACATTTTCAAATTCGTCCCATCCGATTGAATGTGCTCGCTCTATACGGTTAATCCAGACAGAACTGTCAATATGGTCTACGGTGCCAGGAGTTTGTAAACCCTCCAATGTTTTTGGAGTAGTATTCTCTAGAGGCAAGGTAGAGTTGCTATGGTTGACAATTGTCAGAGTTCCTCGAGGTAAGTGGTGCGACCTTCGTTTCTGTCGAGAGGGAGATAGTTCTGATGGCAACACATTCTGATTAACATTAAAGGAATCATGGTGATAATAATTAATACCTTTGACACAGCTAGACAAAGACTGTATTTTCTGGTGTTCCATTCGATTCTTCTTTGGTAGTGGGCTTTTTAAGTTTGGTCTTGAGGGTGTTGTTAAATCAGTCAATTGATAACAAGGGGGATACTCCATCACTAACCGAGGAGGCGATGAAAACCGCGTGTTATCCGTAGGTACAGAACAAAGCTGTGAAATTGTATTCATTGCCACGATTGCTTTATTTGTTCCTTTTCTTTTCGGTTCTGTATTTTGGGCTCAATTACTACAGAAATTTGTGGTAACAGTTTCTGCTGGTGAAAATTTATCCATTGATTTAGTTCGTCCTAAGGTAGTGACTTCTGAATATAACAACTTATTACTTTTTGACCCTTCAGTACAAATCTCTTTACTCATTACAGCGATATTAGAATTCAATTCATGTATCATTTTATCTTGGTGGTTCAATACATTGATGTCATTTACACTTAATTTTAATAGTGTTTCCCTGATCTTTGCAGCACTCATAGGTATATACCCAGGAGGTGTTAGTGGATGGTCCCTTTTCCTCATAGTAACACCACCATTGACCGGTGTTGTTTTATTGCTAATATAACTATACCTGTTATTCTGTGTGCTAGTAAATAAAGGTGATCCAATCCCTTCTGATGGTAGAGGATATTGCAAATCAAAACAAAGATTAGAATGGTTCAAGCTCGTATCTTCACTGAGTTAGTGGTATTGGACTGATAATCATGCTCCGAAAACGTCTGTGTGAAATGTGGTGTTTGTGACAAGAGTAAACGCTCGTCGTGAATCCACCTCATTTAAGTCAATGGGCGTGTGAATATTTCTCATTGCCGGTCTACCACCACATTCAAACACAGCATCAGGTTGTTGACAAACCTCTATCGTAGGCCTACTACCATTATTGGCTTTTTTCCGAGTCATCCACCATGATGGGTCAAAAGCACAATATGCCTTAGATAATAATAATAAATAATAATAATAATAATAATAATAATAATAATAATAATAATAATAATAATGAATATATGGTTTTTAAAAGCCCGCTTTAAGGAGAGAGTTATTGATTCATTTATGTCATGTAAGTCAACAGTCACAACAAATAGCAGTTTCCTAAAGGTTTGTTCTGTGGTCCCGGTAGCTTAATTGGTAGAGCTATGGCACGTTAAGCCGGAGGTTCTGGGTTCGAACCCCAGTCGGGGCAAACTTTTTCGACACTGCTAGAATCAATAATATAATAATAATAATAATAATAATAATAATAATATACTAAAATAATAATAATAAAATAATAAAATAATAATAATAATAAATAATAATTCCAGTAATTCGCGACCGATAAATGAAGAGAAATTATACATGACGGAGTTTCGTCGCGTCGTAATGGTGAATAT